>JAOUZG010044037.1:7370987-7423244 GCA_026289955.1 Argiope argentata | reverse complement strand
CTAAAATATTTAGTTTTTGAATATTTGGTTTTTGAATATTTAGTTTTGAATATTAGTTTAAAAGATACATTACTGCATTGAAATAAAGCAGGAAATTTAAAAAATTTACTTTTAATCAAATAAATATTTTTTTTAATATTTATTTCTGTTTATCTTTAAATCTTAATTTCATAAGTCATTATTATTAATATTATGACATTTTGAAAACATTTTTACTCAAAAAAAACTACCAAGAGAATTCATATATGAAATAAAAACTTAATTGCAATCAATAGAATAAGCGGTAATTAAGCTTTGAAAATATTTAAATAATACATTCTCTTCAAAAATGTACATCTGTGGAAAATAATAGAACTCCAGAATTCGAAGTAGTACTAGTAGTATTAAACTAGTGAAACTCTAGTAGAAAAGAACGGAAATTCATTACGAAGTGCCATGTTCGAAAATACGAAACAGATAATTTAAATAAAAAAAAGTGGTAAAACATAAAAAAATTCAATCAAAAACAGTATGTTTACTTAATAAATGGGGAATTTTTGTTAAGTCCGTTTTATTATATAATATTTCGTTGTATCCTTTTAACGGGTTAAATCATTTTGGTAATTTTATTTATAATATCCTTCTTCGAAATAACACAATTATTAGTTCAGAGCCGATTTGGTAATTTGAAGTCGTTGTCAGATGACGAGGATGGAACCTGAGTAGACATCCTTCTTTCTAAGTTTCCGAAACAAAATATTTGAGACTAACCCAGGAAGATAAGTACCTCCTATACCTTCAAAAATGTTAGAACAATTATTGTTCAATGAATGGGTTTTAATTTTCCATTTCGGCGTTCGACAAATTGAATGAAACTAGAAAATTAATGCCGCCAAAATATAAATAGAAAAAAATTATTTTTTAAGTAAAACTAATTTATTCATTTTTATAATAAATGCTTAAAGCACAGTTATCCCATTTTTTATATTTTTATATTCATTTATTTCATTCATCAGATATATATAAAAAAACTCTTGTTTTTCTCAAAAATTTGTAAATCAGTGTAGATAAAATTTTACGAAATAAATGACAGACAGATTTCACTTGAAAGATTTATATATTCACATATGTTTAACTTAAATTTCTGATTTAACTTTAGGATATATACAAATTTGTTCTTTTCAGATTATAGAACATTACATTTAAATTCAAGAAGTTCGCTCTGAGCTGTTTTAGACAATTTGGATATGCTAATAGATATCGGCAGAATGCGTTCACTTATAGTCATGTCAGAACATGATTTTGTTTTGGGGATGTTTGTGTCGTCAACAACAATCCGTAGGTGAAAAATAAAAATTTTATTATCTGTTTGAGCATCTCAAAAAATATGCTTTTGATAACATGTTGCCATTGCATTTACAAACGTTCTAATTAAAAAAAAAACAAGTTAATGACTACAGCAAATAAAACCTAGAAAAATGTCATTTTGAGAAGTGATTATATGAAATGAAATAAATAGGAAATGTGATATTTTTTCAAACAATAAATGCGTGACAAAGTTTTTTGGATCGTTTGCAATAAATACTAAAGTGACTCATACGATGAAACCATTAAAATGAATGAAAATATAATTTAACTTGCACGAGCACGTGGTGCTTGGCTGTTTGAGAAATTGTGTTCTGACAGGATACATTGAAATATGCAAAGAAGATTTCATTTTGATCCTTTATTTCATAATTTGTAAATTGTACAGTGGGAGCACAGTTGCTATTTTTTGGTACTTACACTTAATTTATATATTGCGGAAAGTAAGTTAAACTATTAATTTGAAGTTTGAAAATCAAACAATTGCTGTCTGATTCATGACTTAAGCCATTAAGCTTCCCTTCAATGAGGGAAGTTAAAACCTCGATTCAAAGACAAATCAAATACAAATCCAGCCTGCTTAACCTCCAGACATTACTTAGGATTTTTAGCAACTGTTCGGCGAATTGATTTAAAGACAAGTTTATTTTCCCTGAAACATGTCTGAGGAAAATTCGAGAAATAGAAAAGTCTAACTGCAAAATGTTTTCTTTAAGTCTTTGATTGCGAGAAATGACGGAATTCCAAATAAGTCAACATACGAAACATATTTTAAGAATAGATTTTGTTGTTTTAATGTTGGTAGTTTGAGAGAAAATCATAAAGATAAACATGAAAAGATAACATTTGAAGCAATATTGAAGTAATAGAAATTTACTCATTTCGATGTCTCATTGAACTGGAAAGGAAATAATTTCGTTTCTTAGAAACTGATTTATGTTTTGTTCATTCTTCCCTGAAGCCGAATTAAATATTTCTGAAATAATGATCTTCAACTGTTCTTTAAGAAAATATTTAGTCAGGTTCAAAGTATTAACATATTAAAAACTTTTAGTTTATAATATATTTAATAAAAACAATTTTAAAATATACTGTTAGAATTATATTAAGAGACTCTAAATTATTGGAATTTTAATTATTTTCGAATGTTCACTGCTTAGTTTATAATTCGTTATGTCTTAAAAAATAAAGGAAACTATGCATGTCTCTATTGATTTTTGTAGTACAAGGCTGTTTGATATAGTTTGGCAAAGATTAATTCAAATGAATTTAAAAGGGGTGAATTGATCCCCTTCTAGATGCTTCTTCGGAATTTTTAAGAAAATTTTAGCTATTTAAAACAAATTGAATATTTAGCATTTAATCAATACTTCTGTGTGGTATGTGGTACAAAATAATAAAATTCTATATTGCCACAAAGAGTATAGAAAGGTTTAAAATTTCAAGAACAATGAAATATGAGTATGAAATTGATCTTAAAATTCCACTTATAAATATATGAAACTAATTAATTTAAACGAAGCGAATAAAAAAGAATTTAACATGTGTTTCAACAGAATAACAATGCCTTAAAAGGGTAAAGAAGAAGGAAGTTAATAAAAAAAAATTAAAGATAATATTATTATATTGCTTTAATCCTCATTTTTAAACAATGGTCTTTTTTCAATTCCTACTATTAACTCACACTCTCGCTATAAATACCTTGTTGAAATTTTCAATCCTTAACAAAATACGTTTTATTCATCCACTCAAGTTCAAATACATTTTAATGAACTTGTAGTGGTTTACACTTCATGCTAATACAGTTTTTTCAAACATTAATTTATTAATTAATTATTCATTCAGTTACTGCTATTATTTCATATATATATTAAAAATAAAATTGAGGGATTTTATATTTTATATATGAACCATTCAGTTTGAAACTAATAGATGGCGCCTCGATAATCCTACTTCATTTTTTTTCAATTCCTACTATTAGTTTACACTCTCGCTATGTATATTTATATATATCGTTCAAATTTACAATCGTTAATAAATACGTTTTATTTATCCACTCAAGTTCAGATGCATTTTTGTAAACTTGCAGTGGATGACACTTGACTTTAATGCAGTTTTTTTAAATATTATGTTAAATATTATGTCATCATTTAAATGTTATTAATTGTTAGTACTTAAAATAGAGTTTCAGCAGTTTATAAGGAAAATTGAAGTCGAACACAAGTAGCTCAATCGGTGAAATACGAAGATTTCAGAATTTTTCAGGTGAAGAACAAGAGTTCGATTCTTGTGAAAATCAATAGTTTTATTAATAAAGATATTTATATTATATTTAATTTATATAATTAATAATAAAAAGTAACTAAAAATTTTCTTTGTTCACCTAAGTAGGAATTTATTTTTTTTATTTTACTTGTTTCATGTATGTTTCGGTCAATTATCCCGATGCTGATGATTTCAGGTTGTTTGAAGGAATATAGGCTCATTTAATGTCATCATCCTCTGAGTACGATTAAAATTTTTGAAATGTATTTTAAGTAGAAGTCCTAGTCATTTATTTACATCAATTGTCTTGCCTTTATCATTATGTGACATCTTGTAAAAGTAGAGTTTTAGTTGGCCTTGCCGTCATTAGATGGCGATTAGGTCATCATTAAGAGTCATCGACTATAATTTGAAATTATTATGAACAATGAAATAGAAATTCTAAAAATGTTTATCTGCAAAAATGATTTCGATGTCAGTGTTTTATGGATATTTGGAAGAGTAAATGTTCGAGTTGTTTCGTCGTCACCCGATTATGATCAAAATTAAAAATTCTGCTCAAAATAGCCTCCATGAAGCTGGCGATCTTGACTAGTCATTCTAACTGATATTTTATGGTAGTTTGGGAGAATTCTAGCTCTATTATCTTCGTCTTTTGTTTGATTATGATTTACAACTATAAGTTTCTCCCAATTAGCGTCATGGCATAGGGGTAACTTGTCTTCTCCGAGAGCTTGGTGTCCAGGATTCCTGTCCCGGTTCGGATATGATTGTTCTTCTATGTTCTATCTGTAAGGTGTATGAATGTGCACTCCTGCACAAAGGGGCTGTGCAAATGACTGTGATGCGGGAATAGTAAAAGTTGTACTTTTGGCCCTAATTGGCGCTACTACAAAACAAGAAACGCTCCTTTCGGCTTAAAACTCGCTGATGCCTCGGCGGAGCTTGCCCAAGTGCCACTAATAATAACAGACCTTCTCCCAATAGACATTTTGAAGCTTCAAAACTTCACATTAATTTTAACTTAATATCTACTCAATGAATTCTTACTGTTAACTGATAAGGTCCAATTCATAATGCCACAGAATGCCTACTCACTCTCCCATGGCACATGAGAAAGCCAGAAAGAAGTCTCGAAGAAGAATGGTACTGGCGAGTTGCATCAAATACCATTTCACGCGGCAAAATCCAATCCATAGTAAACCATATTCATAAATACCAAGACCTCTTCAAGACCTACAATAGTTGAGACCAGAATTCCCCTTGAGATAATCAACCAAAATTATAACTTAAAAGGTTCTCAAAAGGGCAGATCTCATGATGGAAATCAAGACCCCGGAACCCAGATGGAAGCTACGTATTTCCAACTTTATAGTGATTGTTTATTTGTCATACATATGTTCACAATTTAATTTGTCGATTTCCCCTCCCCTTTTCAGTTGGTAATCTAATTCTCCTGTAAGTTCAACCCATAACCACCATTTGTTTCTGTATTCTTGTCCCCTCTATCCAGTTATAAATTCAGAAAAATTTGAGCAGAATAGTGTAAGATTTGACATCGATGGCATTCTCTCTGGAAATCCCTGAATGCTGTATCGTCTCTCTTTTATCCTTTTCTCTCTCTCTCTCTCTCTCTTTCTCCCATCTTGTGCTCATCCAACTGGTTAGATAGCTTAGCGTTATAGGCACCGGGGACACAGGATGGCGTTATGTTATGTTCACTGAAAAGGTAAGTATCATCGAAATTCCATCCAATCCTTATAATACATATAGATCTGGAAAAATAACATGCATTCTGTTCCCTAAATTTAAGAAAGAGCAGTGCTCTTTTTTCATTATTAAACTAGTATAAATATTTCCCCGATAAACAAACCATCCAACTCCCCATCGTTTAATAGATGTAGTGTCATGCTACTAATAACCACGGAAGTCTTTCGGCCGTCCTCAAAAGGGTGTGAACTGAAAAGTGGAAGAACAGTGGCGCAGGGGTAGAAGCCATGAATAATATTGAGATTGTTTGAAGAAATATAGGCTCATGTAATGTTATCATCATCTGATAACGACCTCTCTAGACAGAGAGTGTGTGCGCGTCGGGAGTTGAGGGGATAACTCTCAGCCAATATTAATTAGTAATAACTCGAAAGGTGATCCACAATTGTAAATAATATATTCCATATTCATCATCAGTGTATGTGTGTACCTTCGTCCTGCCACAGAAGTAGCACGTCTACCTTATGATTTGGGCGTCCCGCTTTCAGGACATGGTTGTTCTTCTGTGTTCTATGGGTGAAGGGTGTGAATGCACCCCCCCTTGTAAAAAGGTGTTGTGAAAGCGAATGAGATGAGAGCGTGTCATCTCCATACGAGCTATAAATCAGATTTCTTTTCTCGGGAGTCCAGTCCGTACCTTCAAATGGTGTTCCAACGACCCAGCGAACTTTCAGAGGAGCACGCGTTCCCCCGTTTCACCCTTCTTCAGGTTTCTTGGGGTCCTTTGATACCTGAAAACTTTACCGACAATTTACGGGAAAACTACGGACGCTTCCACAGGTATCAAAGCACCCCAAGAAACCGCAAGAGGGGTAAAACGGAGGAACGCGTGGCTCGTCTGAAGATTAGACGGGTCGTTGGAACTAGGTTTCAGAAGCTACTTCACTTCTCCTTCCGTAGTAAAGCGGACACATCGCTTACTTATATATGTAATATATACTATAGAAAGAAAAATGTGAAAACACTCCTGTCTGGCTTGCACAGTTATTACATATAGCAATCTACCAAAAGAGCTTTTCGTCATTGGAAAATTTTTATTTTAAAACAAATACATATAAACAAGAAATTGATACTTCCAGCATTTTCAAAAATGACATAATCTAGCAATTAAGCGAAAAACAAAAATTCCTTAGATGAAATATCCTTAGAACCCTCAAAATCCAACAAGTAATCCGTGCAATGCAGATAAATATTACTTATTTATTCCACTAAAGCTCAAACGATTTCGGGGATTAAGAAGAAAAATATCCAATAATGGATTTCGCTATCCAATTTAAAATAGCTTCACGAATAAACATAATGCAATCTTAGCTGATATTTTCTTTAGCACATTGCAGATATTTAAAACTTAGCAGAATCTTTGAATAAACTTTTTTTAACACGGAGATAACATTTAATTTTAATTTCCTTTAAAGATTTAATTTTTTAAATATTTTTTACCCATTTATCTTTTGAGGATTTTTTTTCAGTTAAAATAGATAATAAATAAAATTAAAATCCTCAGCTGAAGAATAATCAAATCACATGCCAAATTTTCTCAGACAAAAATAAATAATCAGTTATTATTATGCAAATTACATTTCTGCCCTTTTTACCAGTTGCATGCAAATGAGAAGAATTTTAATGCATTTCGCATTATTCACAGCTGCTAGAGTAAAGCCTTTCGCCGAGTAGTTGATGGAAAAGGAAAATATTATCTTTCCATTTTTGAAATGAGGCAAAAATATTAGAATTTTGGTTCAATTCAGAAAACCCCCACCAAAAACATTTTTCGCAAAATGAGTTCAATCATTTTGACTTCTCGATAAATGCACTAGAATTACTCTGAACGACAGAAATATTTGAAGTTTTTAAAAAAGATAGTCAATTGATTATAGTATTGATTCAATCTCACTTTGTCTAAATTATCTATTCAAGAGCATACGTTTAGGTTATATGATAAAGAAGAAATGTGTCGTCGTCTATTTGTCTAAAGGACGAATTATCCTTTAAACAAATAGGTATAGGTTTTAAGAAAGGTAGATATTATCCAAATTTTATGTATCTGAGCACAATGACTTTAAAATGCGATTGTTATTCCTCTGAATAAACTAACCCAAATTTTAGCAAAGTTGCCAATGAATTTTTATGTCGATGAGGCAGAGAGTTGAAAATAGTTTCCCTAAAATTACTTTTCATTGATTATAAAGTACTAGCTCTTAGCCGCGACTTCATTCGCGTGGAATTTTGATGCGTATATGTTAAAAGTGACAGTCTCATCACAATGTAAAATGTTATCAAAACCGTATGCATGCACAAATTTTCAACGTCAATTGGAGCAACGCAAAGACGTGAATTTTAACCACCAGTTGGGGTAACGCAATGCGGATTAGAAAATTTTAATTTCAAGCACTTCAGAAGGAATCAAAAGATCTATTCATTAACAATCGTTTAAAATAACCGGTTGAAAACATTGTTACGTCTAGCATCATTAGCGTAGAGAAAAAACTACTTAAAAGCTATGTACTTGAAACTATAAAGGTACTTCAAAAAATTTAATCGAAAACGATGAAAATAGGCAAAATGGATATGCACAGCAGGAAAAAAAATTAAGAGGAATGAATAGGAAATATCGAATTATATTAACACAAGAACAACGTAAGTAAAAAAATTAATAAACCTTCCGTTAGAATAGTAAAATAATATAAAATGAAAAAGGAAACAGAAAAAAAAACAATTATATGAAAAAAAAATTTTTTGTTCTGATGAAAAAGGCTTTCTGTCGGGAAATCCTACAATAAATCACAAAGAATTCCATCAGATAAGATAACATTAAAAGAATACCGGAAATAGAAAAATAAAAACAAACGATTCAGAAAGCTCAGGCAGATGTTTTCAGATTTCTTTTTATATTTTGGTGGAAAATTTAGCTTTTAATTAATAAAAAAAACTAATCAGTCAATTAGCAGGAATAAAAATTAGCCTATGTTCTTCTGTAAATTATAATCTATCTCCATGCTAAATTTCCTCCAATTTCCTTCAGCCGTTCTAGCGTGATTGACTTACATCATCCATCTATCCATCCAAACTTTCACAATTATAATAGTAGTATAGATATAGATAAAGTCAATGTGCTCATTACAAATAATATAAATAATACATTAAATATTAACATAATACATCAAAATAATACATTAAATATTAAAATCAAAGTCCAAAGTAATATTACCAGACCTCGGTCAACATATTCGAACCATTCATTTTTCCTGTCTAACATTCAAACAAACTGAAAGAAATTATCTTAAAATGGCGAAGCAACAAACCAGTTTTACACAGATAATTTCTCTTCCCCTTCAACCGAAGTGACTAAACTCCTTTTCATATTCCATCCAAAAAGATACACTTGGCGAGATTAAATAGTAGCCAAATTTGCATTGCACTTGCTGCCAACCACAAATCAGGAAACTTGCAAACAAATCGAGTTCGAATCATTTCATTTACTTGAGATCATGCCGCGGAATTGGAAAAACTTAAGGACACTGTAAAGATTATCTCCCTCGCTGTGAGACACCTGTTCGACCGTTATGACATCCGGTCAGCTGTCGGGAGACTGCTAATGTGTTGGAGAGATATACCTCGGGATTTTCGAGGTGGAGAGAGTGGTTTGGAGAGAAGTGAGAGAAGCTTCGTGGAATAGAGCAGGAGATTGGACCCATCCGTTGAATATCGGTGGATCACTGGAGATACTACAGATGAAGCTTGTAATGACTTGATCCTGTCCGATCAAATAAACGGGTAGCGTTTAAACACAAATGTTTTATTAACAGTTTATATACAATAAAAAACAACTCGTCCTCATCTCAGAAAAATTTACATCTGGGTTAACAGTTCCTCGACTAACACAAGGGAAAATAACAGACTGTTAGCGTATCCGGCTACTGCCGTGGTAGTTCAAGGGATCTATCGATATAATTTCGGATAGATCTTTAATCAGAAGCTCGAAGCTTATCTCCAAAGATAAATCTCCTGTAGACCTCGGGATCACGATGTATATCTCCAACTCTCCAGCTCATCATCTTCCTTTCAAAACTTTCCATTTTATCCTCGGTCAAACTCCATCTCTCATTTTCGAATTGGTGTTCTGGAGATTCTGATCACCTAATAACTCTTCAGAAATGACCCCAGTGGTCAGCAGTTGATTGTGGGAATATTTGATAATCATCCACCCTCGAAACTGACACTCCACAATAGGGAAATATTTCCATCTGGAGGTTTTGACACGATCTCTTTCTTTAGAGGGCCGTAAAACGCACGTCTGGTTCATTATCTGGACTCAAATCAAGCCCAGATGGTTTCATTAAGGGGGAGAATCCCCCGTTTGAGGCAATCACAAAGGGAAGGTGTCACAAGAGAAAAAATCCCCCCACAGCTGGCAAGAGGTAATAATGGTCAAACATTTGTCTCTTAGAAAGGGAGAAAAGTTTTACGACTTCTTTACAAATCGAATGATCTAACAGCCTGTTAGATTTACTTGCGAGGCTGTTTCTCCGAAATTAATGGATGAACTATCCATCTATAATTGTTAACTGTGATGTAAATAGTATCAATCGTTCCACCCTAGATGTGAATGAGTTGTTTTTATTGTGTATAAAGTTGTAAATAAAAGTATTATCTTTAAAAGATACTTTCTTATTTGATCGATTCCAGGATCAAGTCATTACAACACTATAAAAATTCTAAATAAATCCTATAAAAAATCCTAAAAATAAATCCTATAAAATAAATAAATCCTATAAAAATCCTAAATAAATTTTTGTATTTATCTCTTCCAAATGTCCATCAGTGATGATATAAAAATCGGAAGAAAATGGAGACTACCCATGGCTAATCGATATTTCTATGGCAAAAACTCATTTAAATCAAAAATTATAATAACGGATATAAGTCAAATTAGAATAAAAAAGTCCATATAAGACTTCGATAAGACTTGCTATCATCTATATGTGTGGATACGGTACGCTTAACCCCTTAACCGGTTTGCCCGTACGCCGTACGTGCATCGATTTATAGAATTTTGATAGTTGTAAACAAAAAATAAATCATTCATAACAATCATAATTCAATAGTAAAATGACCTCGTATACATAGACAAGTCAAGTATTCCATGGATTTCCATTTGAATCAAAATAAGAAAATGTTCCCTAAATAGAAGGTGTCATCTTATTAGATAGTAAGGAAAATAAACCAGTTAAAGGGTTAAAAAGGCAAAAGTGGGAATGGAATCGTTTTATGGCAGAAAAGCCTAAGGGAAAGTCTTTGGTCAAATAAAACAAAATAACAAGTGGAGAGTCATATATATAATTGTAAAATTTACACGAAATGTCATATTAGGGTTATTGTATTTATAAATGGCCAGCCGTAATTTCAAAAAGGCGTTTTTCGATTCAAGTTGGGGGGATCTAAATAATTATGACTCATTAACTCAAATTTGATTTTTTTTGTCTCTAACACTAATTAATTTTTGTTTATTTCATACACAAGAATGCAAAAAAGTTTCTCAGAATAAGATTTTACTCATATTTTACGAGTTATTAACTTGTTACTTTCTTTACACGAGTGCGTGCGTATTTGCATTAAATGTTCACGCAGACATGCAAGAAAATCATATTTTTAAAAGAATTTGGTGGTCAAATTGAAATTATGAAATGCTGAATGAAATGTGATTTAAAAAAATTAAAATTCATAAGATATCATAAGAAAAATAATTTAGAATCAAATATATTTCTAATTTATTTTTTATTTATTGCTAATAAATATAAATTATAGATATGTTTTGATCTTCCAGATTTTGATAAAAATAAAATTTTCTTTTTCATATTATTATAATAAAAGAGTGTCCATTGTTCATAAATAATTTAAAAAATGAATTTTAATATCTTATTGACTTAAGTAATATTAAACTTAAACTGGAGAACTCTTTACAGTTTATTATACGGAGCATAAATTTAAGCAGTTTATCATACAAATTGGCTAGATTACGAAATAGAATCTCATAAAAGACATTATTTTTTTAAATTACTAATCATTAATGCATAAATTAAAGAAGGTTAATCTGTCTCCAGAAAAAGTTTTTCCTTGGAAATACTGATTCAACAGTTACACACCCGAAGAAGATGAGAATTTGATACAAAGCAAGCTTTAAAAAAAGAAAGTAATTTAATTAATACAAAGCAAGGCACTTGAATTTTTAATGCGCGTTGATTAGTTTTGCAAATTTCGAACGGATTTCATATCGAGTTTTCTGAATATAAAATAATTTTAATTAAGGAAAACTCAAACTATTAGTTGCCGCTGATTTTGTTATGAAGTTCGTTGTGTTTCGAATAATGGGGAATGCTAATGAGTTCACAATGACGTTGGGTGAAGAGTTTCCTTTTGAAAGAACTGATACTTTAATAAAAGGGGACACTTAATTAATTAAACAAAACTCTTTTGAAGTAATGGATAGGTAGTATAACTTAAAGAGACTGTTAATAAAAGGGGAGGAGTGTTTTGAAAACTTTCATCATTATCTTTTTAGCTGGCAAATGTTTACTTTGTCATTTAAGAAGAAAATATCCACAGATTTAAGTGGGGGCTGATTATACGTTATTTTAATGGAAGGCTTATAATATTCGAATATTTCAGTTATGTTTCAACGTTCATTAGATTTCTTGTTAAATATGAGATAATAAACAGGATAAATTTGATTATTGATTACTTATATAATTGATTATTATTAATTTTAGGCAGATAATTGCTGTCATAAATTATTGTTATTATTTTATTAACTATACTTCCTAATTGTTTAATTTTTTTTTACTTGTTTAAAGCAAAGATAAGGAAAATCGTGTTACTTTATAATGAAACATGACTTTAGCAGAAAAATGTCAGAAAAACAAAACTCCACATATGTTTTTCATTAAAATGTACATTTTTATAAATAATTTAATTTATTTTCTTTTATAATTTAATCATTTCATTTAGCTTATACATTTCACCCTGAATTCAACAACACTTTACCTCTTTAATTAACTGAAACAATTTTGGTCAGAAAATTATTTTTTCTTTTGTTAATTCTTTAAAGGTGTCATTTTCAGAAAGAAATCCTTTTTAAAACTTATGTGAAAGTACATGGATGGGAAAAGTTATTTGAAAAATACAAATGAAATTTGAGCGACAAAAAATGTGAATTAGTTCCTGAGAAACTTTTGACGTGAATACGTCTTTAAAATTGCTACCATACGGGGGCAATCCAAAAAACCTATTGATAACAAAATCGGGGGATACAGTTTGGCGTTGTAATTTCGAATCTATCCTCTACATCCAAAATTAAATTATACCACTGGATAGCTAAAGGATCAAAAAATTCATTACGATAAACTAGAATAGTGACGCATCGCGCGCGGTGGAGGGGGAAGCGCCGTCATTTTGAGGTTATTTTGCTGCATTTCGAGATTTGCAATTAGTATAACTTTTGACTCAAAGAAGCTACGATGTTCATTTAAGTTTTAATCGTCTTATGTCGCCAAATTCTATCGATTGTATATAAAACATTAGTTTAACGTAGTGACAGTGATATAATAAGGTGTTAGGATTAAAAAAATATTATCAAAACTATATAATGTCGGTCTATACGCGTCAAAAAGTCAAAACCAAATACAGAGATCGTATGCGGTTGGAAAGGGCTTCTCAAAAATAATTGAATGGTGATAATAAAACCTAAAATTATACCCTATTACGAGCCTGATCTTACTACAGCAGTTATGATAGTAGGAGACTTGAATGTTAATGTCTCAAAAAAAATGCTCACTGCCCGGCTTCATGCTCAGCGAGCTCAATTGGTCTTGTATTGAAACTTCTCCAACAACTTTAGGTAATACCTGTATTGATTTAACGTTTACCAGAAATCCCGATGTGTCTTGTATGCCATTTGCGTCGTACTTTCCGTATCACAGACCTGTAATTAATAAAGTTATATTGTAACAAAATAATTATTTGTTTCTTTGCTTTTATCCTAAATACATATATATAAATATTTTATTTAAAAAATCTAGCCAGTTACATAAACGTATTCACGTACAATACACGACTGTGTCCATGACACAGCCACACTATGTCCCCCCCCCCCAAGAATTGAGGGGTCGCCGCATTAAGAGATGTGGTTACAACACTCTTGAATTGCCAATAAACATGATATTTATTCATGTTTATAAGCATCTGACTTTAACCTTTTGACAACAGAATTGTAATGTTTTGTAAATTTAAATAATTTTTAAGCCTATACTTATAATTATAGGTATCTGTTTGCGTCTAAGTTTTGTTACAGAATGTCCTTTACATTCTCTATATTTAAAAAAAAAAACAGGCAAGCAATTTTTTTATTAAATAGTGTTAAATTCCCAGTTTTTGCATTTCTCTTACCGGCAATTTTTATTTCATTCTGAACTGGGAGACCCTCAATAGTGGAAATAACCAGCTTTCGGTCTCGTTTTCCTGTCGAAGAAAAAATGTTGTGAAGTTAGCAGTTCTTATTTATCTGGTGTATCGTACTTATACCCCTTTATATATTGTTACAAGCGGGCGAAACGCACGCCGAAGGTGAAAATGTTGGCAGCGCTTCACAAGGTGCTTCGCGCCAGCCGAGTTGGCGAGAGGAATATTCTGGCAACCCCGAGACAATTCTGGCTGCGCCGCGTTTTCTCTCGGTGCTTTCGCCCGGCTATATAAGGGACGGGTTACCGCTTTCGGCAGAGTTCCTCTCTCAAGAAAGAGAAGCGTTTTGTTGGACTAGCGGATTTTCGCTTGTAATTAGTGAGCTGTGTTTGCGTTTGCTGTTAACACTGTGTTATTGAGCTCGCTGGGATTTACTGTTGCTGTGCTATACTATAGCTTTTTTGCCGTCTGTGTTTATTGTGCGTAAGACTTGCATTTACGCTGTAAGTGACTGATTATTCCTGGATTGTGTTTTCTCAAGTTTTACTTTTTCAAGTCATCCTGTATATACCTGTAAATAGCTGTAAATAAATGTGTTTGTGCTGTCCTCAAATAAAGTCCATTCAATCCGAACCCGCTACGCTAAAAACAATATGAAGAATAGACGTGGGTACCGTAGCAATATGACATCCACAGCAAATAGATCTTTCAATTTACACAGAATTCTTCTAGTGATTCTGACAGTATGTGATTTACACAGTATTCTTCTTCAATTTGTGTTCTTCTTTTGATTTACAAAGCATTCTTCAGTACTGATTTACACAGCATTCTTCAGTACTGATATACACAGTATTCTTCTTCTGTTTGTATTCTTTTTTTGATTTACACAGCATTCTTCAGTACTGATTTACACAGCATTCTTCAGTACTGATTTACACAGTATTCTTCTTTTGATTTACACAGTATTCTTCTTTTGATTTACACAGCATTCTTCAGTACTGATTTACACAGTATTCTTCGTCTCAGGTGATTCTTCTTGTTGGCAATTAGTCCGTTTTCTATAGCACTACGGTTTTTTTCGCAGTTAAGAGTATTTATTTTTACCATTATTGATTTTCATTATATCACATTACCATCGTGTAACATAAAGTATCAGCTCATTTTGTTGAAGGCTGTTTGTACTAATTTGCCAACATCGCATCTAAATAGTGATTTTAAAAAATTATGCAATCAGAGAGTTAAGGCAAGGTATTTAAGAAGGATATAAATTTGGTTAATTCATTAGTGACTTTAAGGGATTTAGAATTGTGATTCATTTATTGGTGACTTAAAAGTGTTAAGAATTTTAGTTAATTTATTAGTGACTTAAAGAGAGTAAAAATTTTGGTTAATTTATTGGTGATTTAAAGGGAGTAAGAATTTTGGTTAATTCATTGATGGCTTAAATGGAGTAATAATTTTAGTTAATTTATTAGAGACTTAAAGGTGCTATTTTGGTTAAATTATTGGTGACTTAAAGGAAGTTAGAATTTTATTTAGTTTATAGGTGGCTTAACATTCATTGGTGACTTAAAGGGAGTAAGAATTTTGGTTAATTCTTTGGTGACTTAAAGGGAGTAAGAATTATGGTTAATTCTTTGGTGACTTATAGGGAGTAAGAATTATGGTTAATTCATTGGTGACTTTAAGAAAGTAAGAATTTTGGTTAACTCATTTCTGGCTTAAAAGGAGTAAGAATTTTGATTAATTCATTTCTGGCTTAAAAGGAGTAAGAATTTTGGTTAATTCATTTCTGGCTTAAAGGGATTAAGAGTTTTGGTTAATTCATTGGTGACTTAAAGGGAGTAAGAATTTTGGTTATTTCATTGATGTCTTAATGGGAGTAAGAATTTTGATTAATTAATTTTTTAAGGACAATCTTCCTATTGTTCTTAAAATTTCAATTAGATGAATGCATTTGACCTTCAACTGAATAATCTACTTTTAACCGTTAGTAGCCTGATTTACGAAAGTGATTTATTTTTAATATTACTGTGTTTGCTTGAGGGTCTAGATGAAGGGAAAAATTGCTAAAAAAATCACAATATTTATTTTACATATTTATTTAGAAAAAAAAACAGGTATCAATTTTGATACTTCAGGCATTAACGCCATAAAGAAAACAGATATACCTATGCATGAAACAATGCGAAACATTGATTCATAGCGAAAATAATATATTCACTTACCTCAAAAGTATTTATATTCTTCAGAAAAAGTAAATATATCAAATTTGTATTCAACAAAACTTTTAGTAAAATGTGTTTACTTGTTCACTTTGCCGCGCAAGTAATATTTCATAGATAAAATAAAACAATAATGACATTTGATTTTTTTAAAATTTCGTTGGAAAGAATATTATACAACAGTAAAATACGTACAGCCAACCTATAAAAAACTAATAGTAATGTGAACATTTGGTTTAAAAGATTGGTATCAAAATTGAAACTCTAGGTTATTAAGGGTTAATGATTAACAGGTATCCTCACTTACATGTTCCTATAGAACAACAAGATCTAAATATACATACACAATTAATATATATTTATAATACTTTATGTGAAATTTATTAATCAATTGACCTCAATGAAATGAATCTTGCAGAACATGAAGTATTTTGAAATAGAGTTTTCATTCTTTCTTATAAATTGAAGTAAATTGAATCACTCGTTTTGCTACGGATCTCTCTATCTTGAACTCATTAATTATTTTTGAAGTTATTTTTAACATTAAGCTTATTAAATAATTTAAATCAAGACATATATTTATAAACAGCTCTTTTAATAATGCAATGATAAACGCTAACGAAATTTTAAAAAAAGATTAAATGACAAAAAAATTGGTAATCATAGGGATCAGTCTCAAGCTACAAATATGTTAAGTAGCAATATCTTTAAAAATAGTTGTTTGAAATAGAATTTTAATTTTTTTTGAAGAAATCGTTCGAAACAATAGCATTATCGTTTACTGAATAAAATAATTAGTTAAAGAAAAGAATTGAGAAAAATAGTACACATTTATCTTGCTATGAAAAATCTTAAGACCAGCAAAGAGATGATAGAAAACAAACACAGATGAAGCAATTTTAAGTAAAAATTACCATATATTGCATAAAATATTGTGCCTAAAATGAATCAATTTTAGAAAAAACATTGATTCTGAATAATATCTGAATCGCATCACACAAAATATAAAGGCATTACAACAGCAGAAAAGAAAAAGAAAGAGATTAATACTAAGTAAAGACTATCATATTTTGCCAGGATGAAAATGCGTCATTAAAAAAATTAATCTGTTTTCAGATATACGTTGATTTTAGTAACACCTGAATCACAGTAAACGAAAGTAGGTTAACTATTTTTAACTAGTTAAACAAAAAATGTCTTTTATAAATGGTGAACTTCTTTACTTGTTTTCGCAAGAAACAAAACCGACATTCCTTTCTTTTCGAAAAGAGAAAAAAATTATTTTTTTTTCTTCGCTACCAACCCTGATGCCGCTTTGATGTTTTTCCTTCACCAGTCTGATACAAAACTCTTTTGCAAATCCTTGTTTTTGTAACGGTTTGATCGACTTAAGGTTCTTAAAAAGATTAGAAACACAGATAAAGTAAAAGATATATAAGAAACACAGAAAAAATATCGAGAAACATCCTGCATTTGCTTTGGTTGGAATAAAGCAAAACTAAGAATAAATTATCGTTTACAGAAAAAGAAAGAATCTCAGTTCCCCTCCTCTAGTTCCACGTCTTCAAAAATTGTGAGAAAAACAGAGACATTCAATTATACCTGAGCGTTGTTACCTGTCACTCTGAGCATGTCCTGGTTTATTTTAAGAAATCGCAACTTCTGATTTCAGTTTTTTCACAAGAAATCTTTCAGCTAAAATTAAGAAGAAACGAAATTTATGCTCTCACAACACAAATAAGTCTCGAATCTTTTCTTTTAGATACAGTAAAACCGGAAGATTTTTATCTTTCTTATCAGCAGATTAAAGAATTTGTTCTCTAAGAATAGATACTCCATCTAAAGAATGACCGTAAATTTTTATTTTATGTGGTATTGAGTCTTATTTTTAAGGAAAACACGATAAACTGCAATGTTAACTTTGATATTTATAAAGTATGGTTATTAATAATTGATAAATGTGGGAGTCTAACCAAATCTTTTAAAAAATTAGATCCTTCAGATATCGGGGTTTTAGTGGCATGATGTCTAGGGTTTTTTTAATATTTAAGGGTTAGCTTCTAAATCAAGATTAAAATAATGCAAACGAAAGATAATGAGACTTCTTTAAAACAATAAAAGAATTTATTTAGAATTAAAGGGGAATATTTATAGAGAAATATTAAAAAGAAAAATATTATTTACAGAAAAATATTAAAAAGAATTAAAACATAGAGATATTAAATAAACAGAAAGTTATTTCCTCTAGGAGGACGTAAGAAGTAACAAACCATTATGACTGAAAACATATTACCGCGTAGCCGCATAGATTTGTGAACGGAAACCGCTAACGGATAGACATACGTCTTTCTTTTACGGATGCCAGTGGGGCCTCTGGCTCAGTATTAATTGGGCAGTTTTTCAAAAGCTCGATATATGGCGTTGTTCTGGAATGTTGTATTAATTAAAAGTATCGTCCTCTGGGAAATGATCTAACCTTTTACAACTCTTGCTTTGAATTATATCTATCATCGGATGTTGACAAAACAAAAATGAGGGCAGATGATGGTTAAATAAAATAGCTCTGTGGGATATCCTACATAAATATACTCTAAAGACGTGAGGGACTAATCTCTACCAACCTCCACTGAAGGATCGTACTACTTTTGACCCCTAGATGGTGCGGTAGCCGAGTGTAACAGTGAGAAAAATCAGCT
The DNA here is from genome assembly GCA_026289955.1 of Argiope argentata. NCBI lineage: Eukaryota > Metazoa > Arthropoda > Arachnida > Araneae > Araneidae > Argiope > Argiope argentata. The sequence continues at coordinate 7,404,490 of JAOUZG010044037.1, read as the reverse complement.
ACAAATAAGAGGGTCGGTGGACGAGGAAGTAGTCTGTTCGAGTGGCTAGGATGATGTGTTGATTGTTTAGTTATGAACTCTATTTTCTAGTATTAATTGTCATGTGGTGTATTTGTTTTGTGAGGTTTTATACTTTCCTGTGTTGTGACATCCTAGAGAAAAATTAAGAGATGTCCAAAACTTGTGATTCATCCTCTCAGTTTCAGTAGAGTACGAGTATTGAAGGGGAATTAGAGTTGGATGCCGACGAATAATAAATTTTAGAATTGTAGACGAATAATTGTAATAAATTGTAGACTAATAATTGTAATAATTGTAAACAAGTAATTGTAATAAATTTTAGAATTATGGACGAATAATTGTAATAAATTGTAGACGAATAATTGTAATAAACTGTAAACAAATAATTGTAATAAACTGTAGACAAACAATTGCAATAAACTGTAGACAAATAATTGTAATAAATTGTTGAATTGTTGACGAATAATTGTAATAAATAGTAGAATTGTAGACGATTAATTGTAATAAATTGTTGAATTGTAGACGAATAATTGTAATAAATAGTAGAATTGTAGACGATTAATTATAATAAATTGAAGAATTGTAGACGATTAATTGTAATAAATTGTAGAATTGTAGACGAATAATTGTTAAATATTTTAGTCACGTGAAAGACTTCTATTTACAGTTATGTGAAATATACTGAATATGTATTTTAAAATTCAGAAACATTGACTTTTGACTGTTGCATTATAACAGACTTTAAACCTACTTTTTTATTAACTTTATTTCTATTCTGTTCCTTGTGTACAAGAATAAAAGCGGTCAATTTCCATGACATAATAGTGTCATTAAAAGCATTGTTGTTTTGTAATATATTTTTTAACTGCATGTTCTCTTTTTCGGTATTAATCTTCTTTTTTTTTTGTACTTATCCAACTGCTCAAATAAAAAAATAAAATTTTCATTCTTTAGCTTCTGGCAGTTGTATTAAGGCATACAATTAAATATTGAATGAAACCATAAAAATGGCTCGAATATCACTGCAAGCCGAATTCCTGAGACAAGGGAGCGCATATTCCCCGTGATCTGGGCGTCCAAGGTTCGAATCTCGGTTCTGGCATGGTTATCTGTGATATGTTTGAATGCCCTCCTCCAGTCAAAAGGGGTTGTGCAAGCGAATGTGATTCGTGAGTGTAGCTGTTCTGTACGTGATGTCTTTAAGAAATGTGTTGTGTACTTTTGTAAGCGCCGTGTGATACTAGCCCGTGTGGTGCACGGGGATTTCTAAGTATTCAATAAAAAATATCACTGCAAAAAGGAAATGATGTGTCTCTAAAATCCTTTCAGTTAGACGGAGAAAGTTTCGTGCACTGTCTTTGTACCAGATTTGTAGACATCTATGGAATTTTGAACGGAATCCAACAATGTCTGTCAGTCTGAGTCTGTATCAAATTTCGTATGGTATTTTGTGTTGTTTTACTTCAAGTTTCTGTTTCAGTCGCTTGAGGAAAACGCATCAAAATACAAACTTGATTTTCCGATTGTATTACCTGCATGTCAAATATTACTTGCCAAAAGTCTCGTTAAGTGTATATAGATCCAGAAAAGTCACTGAACAATTATATTTCTTAACAATTGTACCCCAAAGCTGGAGTAACAACTTTATTATAGGGTATGCGAGAAAGTTTTGAGAAGACCCTCTATTTGGAATTATTGGCTTTTAACACAATGCAAAAAAATAATGGGTTGTGAATAATTTAATCTGGACGTAAAATATCAAATCTCATGTCTTTGAAAAAATAAGAAAAGGTCCTAAAATTTCACAAGTTGGAGTAACAGGTGGCAAATGTTAGACTATCCTTGTAACCAAAGCATGGTTCGATATTGTAGAATTTTTCTCTAAACAGTCTCGAATAACTTCTAAAATAGAAATTCTACCTGACAAGATATAACTTCATTAGTTTTGGTTCTTTTTACTTAATTTTTCGGCAACTTCAATTAAATAAAAAATAAATCATTCATAAAATTCCTAAAAATCTATTAAATAAAAAATTAATTAACTTTTTAGTTAAATAAAAAATAATTCATAAAAATAAATTAATTCAACAAAAACAATTGTTAATTATTTTTGTAGTTTCATTTAAATAAAGGAAGGCAGCCTGCCTAGTTCGTTGTATAGGAAAATTAGATGCTTCTGCTGCTATCCATGTGATTTGTTGAAAAATTGGAACTAAAGAAGAATGTTCCGATTCTAGTGCAGTCGTCGTGAAAGTTCTTCAAAACCGTTCGGCCTCTAATTTGTGTAATGTAATTTTAAAAATAAAAGGTTAATCTTTGCCATAAACAGGTAGATAGATATATTACATAAACGTTTTTTTTTTTTTTGAATTCCTAAAATATAAAACGTAGAGATTAATCAAAATTTGTAGTTCACATTTTTTTGTCGGTTTCAAAACTGCGTCAAAAAATTCGAACTAATTCGTTTTTCATACATATACGTGAAAGTAATGGGAATTTCAAATGACATACCCAAAGTTGGAAGGATCAAATAATCATCTGTCATTTTTTTTTTCGAATAATCATGATTTTGAATTTTTTTTTCATTTCAATTCCTTTTCTTCGTAATGCTTTCTTGGTAAGGAAAAGAACCTAAAGAATATTTTATAACTATAAAAAATTTATGTATAACTATAAAGTGTTTATTCATGATTTTCTATTGAATGTTTTATCCTTTCTCCCAAAAACTCAAAACTATACAAATAAAATAAAAATTTGGGAATGGAATTTGGAATGAAACTTTACTTCACATTTATTTTAATTTTCTGGTTTTCATATTATTCAGCCGGCTTTCTGGCACACAGGTAGTGCGTCTTCCACCTGTTCTGGGAGTCCCGGGTTCGAGTCCCGGTTCGGGCATGGTTGTTCTTCTGTGTGCTATCTGTGAAATGTGTGACTCTGCACCCCCGTAAAAAGGGGCTGTGCAAGCGACTGTGGCGAGTGTGTAACTAAGTTGTACTCCTTGCCCTAGTTGGCGCTGCTTCAAAAACAACAGATGCTTCATTCGGTTTAAATCTGCTGCTGTATCAGCAGGCTGCTTGTCCATGTCAAGTGCCATAAGTAGCAACGACAACGATATTATTCAAAAGATTTCATTATTTTAAGATTACTTTGGGTAATAACAGATAATATCTATCACCTTGATGCCCACGAACAGTTTAACGTAGAATTGAATTTATAATTTCAGAATTAAGATGAATTTCTGTCAATGCACATTTTAGTAGAAGAAACATAATCTAAGAATTTTTGAAATAGATAGCAAAACATTTCTATATACATGAATTAAAAGAGTATATAAAAATCCATCGATAATGCCCGAATTAAAAATTAATATCATTAAAAGATATACAAAATAATCTTAAACTTTGATTAAATCTTAAAAATCTAGAAATTAATAAAACATATTTTTTTCTTTCAGTCATTAGGGACGTATGATTAAAAATTATTTATAGTTTTATTGTTCTTAGCTCAACACATAAAAAATTAAAAAAAAACGAAAAATATAAAAGCAAATTTATGACAAATCCAACCAAATAGCATAATCTTTGGAACTATTATTGCGGTAACGTATACCTATACAATTTATTCCTCTAAACTTTACAGAAATCTTGAAAAGTGAATAAAATGTATTCTATTATAATTTCCATAATCCTTTACAAAATTCCTTAAAAATCTCTGAGAAAAACATCTTTAAGTAAAATACATAAAGGACATTATGGTTATGCAAGCTTTACAAGCACTCTATTTAAAATATAATCCTTGTGTTTATAAGGTATGTAAAGAAGAAGAAATGTTTTACTATTTATTTCACCAGTGAAGAATTTTCTTGCTAGTTAGCTATGATTCCAATGAAGAAAAACAACTGAGATATTCATTTTATATATCAGCCTCTCAGTCGGATGGATGTATATTAGATGGCATTATGCAAATAGCATTTCTGAACAATTCCCAGCTGATACACATTAAATGCGTATCAAAAGCACTTCATATTATTTACAGTTGCAATAGAAATTCTCAACGCCATTTAAACTTATATAAAAGGACTTCTTGCTTTAAAAACATAACACAAATATTGCAACTCCAACCTAATTGGAGAAAACGATATTATTATATTTTTGCAAGCTGTGACTTCCACTGAAGGGCACAAATGTTCAAAATGCTATAGAGTAGCATGGGAAGAAAAACCATTTGGAAAAATGTGATTGAGTGCGTTATTATTTTGTGATTTTAAAAATATCTACCCATTGAAAAATATTTAATGATACGGAAATAGATTTCTGCTAGTGTTCATAACGTAGATAATTAATTAAAATATTGGAGATAGAAAACATATAGCAAAGAAAGCTCAACTATCATTGCGACAGCATACAATTGAGTCTAAGGCTGAACTGATAACAATTACATAACTGATAACAATACAGTATCATCCCACAAGAGGTACAACCTGTCATGAAAGTTAAGGTAATTCGAACTAGCAGCAATAATGTGTGAAGCTAACCATCATATCAGGATCTTTTAATTAAATCAGAAGATTTAGCGTTCAAATGACGCCCGGGTCACCATTTTGGAGAATTTGTATGGACCGAATTCGCAACGTTACAGTTTGTAGTAACATAGCTGCTAGACCACCAAACAAACAGCCACTAGACAAAAGTAATTACTCATGTTTGGAAGATGTTATTTGGCTTATGAAGTTTCACCATAGTATCTTCACTGAATATGCTTCATCTATGTCGTAACAGAAGTATGTTTAATCAAATGATCACACACAGCTTCGACGGAGCCTGCAGTTTACAGATATCTGATCTGATTTATATCATTCATGGATAATTAGAAATGATTTATGATAGATATAAAAGATTCATGATAGATATATACGATTTATTACAGATATATGTGATGTAGGATGGGTATAAAGAGTGTATGATGGGCATTCACTACAGGTTCCCCTCTTGATGAGAATAATTGAGTAAATGGACGATTGAATTACTGTAAGGATTCAAAAATGCTTTTATAAAAAAAAGACTTAAAAGAGTAAAGTTATAAATGAAGGAAGAATTTCCAATAGAGGCTGAATTCGGTTTAGATTAGGCTGTTTTAGCTATCCTGTTTTCTTGTTTTACAGCTATATTGCGCAATATTATTTTTATTAGATGATAAATGCTTGAACATTCACAAGACATGACTATGAAAATTTTTTTGTGCCACGATCTTTAATATTAGAAATAAGTAAAATAATTTTGACTATTCTCCGGACTTTTATGCTCGGCAGAGAATCAAACCTGAGCTCCACCAATCTCAAAATTGAATTCTAATAGCCGGGCGATAATGGTCATTGTAGATGTTTGGATGTTATTTATAATATATCTAATTTTATGAGTTTTTGAAATGGTGAATATATTTGGAACTTAACGTGAATAAAAAAAAATTTTTTTTAATTTTTTTCATTAAAATTATTTTTGGAAATATTTATTCAAAATTATGAATAAATTGTTTGCTGAAGTGAAATTATGTGAACTATGAAAACCATTAATATTCTATTCGCTTTCAATAAAAATAAACAAGATGAAAAAGTAATAATAATAGTCTTATATATTTAATAAACAGTACAACAAACTCAATAAGCAACCCATTTTCAAAATTATTTTTAATTTAAACTTAATAAAAGCTAACGACTTTTGACTACTAAATGTTGCTTTAAAAAAAGTTTATTTATATAAATTTATAAAAAATTATATTGTTTTCAAACGGAAAGATAAAATTCTAACAACTGTCAAAGTCGAATTCGAACATAATTCAAATCGTACTCTGGATTATCTGAATCGTGAAATCAATCAAGATCTCGAAGAAGAATTTCTTATTGATTATAATACCTTGAAGTTGTTAATTGCTTCACACAAAAAATAAAAAGTAGTTTTTAGTTATTTACCATTTTACGAAAAAACAAAAAGGTTCTAAAAGCAAGCTTTTATTAAATATCAGAAATTTCATATAAAGTAATTTTAAACAAAATTATGGAGATCAAAACGGTGTTGTAAAAATTATGAGGCGCTGAAAATAGCCCAAATGAGAATTTAATTTAAAATGGTTTTTTTCATTAAAAAAAATTCTATTCAAAAGCATTCACAGTACTTACGTATTAGACCGTGTTCGCCAACGGTTTAGTAACTCATTGGCGCCGGATTTAAATTTGGCGATAAAGACCAAAGGATTACACCATTGTCAGATTGCTATAATTGGCAGTTTAACAACTCATTGGCGACGACTTCAACTTTGGCGATAAAATTGGACGGTCTAATGCGTAAGTACTGCATTAATATTTTATTTCTATGCATTTATAAATGAAAATAAAATATAAATGCGTTTAAAACTCTAAACTTTAATAAGAACGATATTTTCAACCCCAAATACTTTAAAAAGAAAACATGCATTTTAGCTTTAAAAACAGTCACAGTAACTTTTAAACTGCTTTAGTACATTTAAAACTTAATTAAAAATAATATTAAACTGTCACCGTCTTATAATATCAATTCAGCTGACTAAATACAGATTATAATTAAACACTAAAGTATGCAAATGCCTTTGATTAGATCAAATAATTTCATCAAAATTCTTATTTTTCTCAATTATTAATGCGTAAAGTAAAAAAAAAAATCTATTTCCAGAGAAAGATTTTTTTTTCATCAGAAATTCTGGCTCAACAGTTACATACTCACAAACACATCCGAAGAGGCTTCGAATTTGATGAGAAACAAGGTTTGAAAAGAAAGTAATTTAATTCTGGACGAATACAAAGTAAAGCACTTGAATTTTTAATAAGCGTTGATTAGTTTTGCAAATTTCGAGCGGACTTCACACTGACTTTTGCTAGTAAAAAATAATTTTGATTACGGGGAACTCAAACTATTAGTCGGCACATATTTTGTTATGAAGTTCGCTGTGTTTCGAATAATGGGAAATGCTAATGAGCACACAATGACGTTGGGTGAAGTGTTTCCTTTTGAAAGAACTGATACTTTGATAAAAGGGGACTCTTAATTAATTACGCAAAACGCTTTTCAAGTAATGGATATGTAGTATAACTTGAAGAGACTGTTAATAAAGAGGAAAAGGGGGGAGGTGAACTTTCATAAAACTTTCATCATTATCTTTTTATTCACTAAAGGTTTATTTTTGTCGTTAAAGAAAACATCAACCTGAATTAAATGGTTTATAAATTAATATTATTTCAAAGAAGGGCTAATAATAACAAAAAAATATTTCAATTATCCATTGGATCATTTCTTAGATACCTTGTTAAATATGGGTCAACGCTCTGATAGAAAATTTATCTTCAAATTATACTATTATGATTTTAAAGGTTTTAGAAAGAGAATTAAAATATTTAATTTTATTAATTATTGTCACTGATTAGTTTAGTTCAGTTACATTAACGTTCCGTTGTTAACCAACACTAAGGCTATTTGGGGTCGGACTCGTGGTTTTGAACCTTCGTTAGATGACAAGAACGACACCTGTGTATCTTGTTTTAAGAGAGAACCAATCTGCATACATTTGGCTTCTAATTGACTTATTTGTCCAATATTTAGAGAAGAATTCCGTACAGCAGTCATATAAAAATCATATTCTAAATTTCCTTTAGGAAATTCACACTGTTTTGATTGTTAGTTTTTTTAGTAGAAAATAGTATTTTCTTTAAAGTATCTGAGCCTTATTCGATACAAATATAGTATTGTAGTAAATAAATATCACATCAAATTTCATAGAATTATGTTGCTGCGATTTTATAATATGTGATACATACACAAGAACAGCTAAATATAATTCCTATGTTGTCAGAAATGGCTAATACTAAATTGTGGATATTAATTAAAAATCCGAAATAGATTTCCTAAAAATTATAGTTTTTCATATTTTATATTTTATAAATAAAAAAATGTACATATTTAATAAAAATAGTAATTTTGATATATCTTCATCTTAGAAATAAACTTAACTTTTTTTTGTGGTTGTTCCCTCCTTATCTTTAATTCATCCAAATAATAATTATTTTATAAACCATTGTATTCGGTAAAAAAGAAAAGCATTCATAATTTAGCATTTTAAAGTCTTTTTAAAGTACAGTAATAATATAGTAAAAAAATTAAAATAGATTAAAAAAACTCTATTATTAAAGAATTACAACTAAGTTGAATAGCAATTCTTTAAAAATTATTAATGGTTATCGAAGGATTTAATTCTTTCTTCCACCAACTCTTAGAAATAATAATATCGTAAGTAAATAAAAAAATCTTATTACAAAAACAATATTAAAAATCTATGTTATAAATTAAATAAACGAATAATAAGATTTAAAAAAAAGAAGAAATTTCAACTAAAAACTACTAAATTTTTACATAAAATATTTTTGCAATAACACAGAACAAACAAGACAATTATTTCAAAGGATTAATATAAATACGTCCATGAAAAAATATGTCTTTTTATAGAACCACATTAATTCTCATTATGCCTTAGTATTGTCGTCCGAAAAAAAATTAAGTATTATTTTTAGTTAGACTAACCATTTCTTTTATAAGTATTGACCATCATTACTTGGTAAAAGCTTCTTAAAATATTGTGATTTCGCACAATACAAAACTTCTTTTCTTTTCTTTAACAGATAAAAAAAATTATTTTTTCTTCGCTACTGGCAATTTTGGCAGTAAGATGGTTTTTTCGTCAGCAGGTTGACGCTAAAGTCATTTGCAAGTCTTCGTTTTTCCAGTTGCTTCGATCGACTTAATGCTATTTCGTAAAAAAAAGGACAAAGTTGAGAGGAAAAAATGATATAGAAGAAATAAAGAGAGAAAAAAATATTGAGAAACATTCTGCTTCCACTTCGTTCGAAGTAAAACAAAACTGTACGTTAAATTATCTTTCCTAGACAAGAAAGAAGCAGATTCTCTTTTTCATTCTGTCTTTCGAAAAAGTGAGAGAAACAGAGACACTCAATTACACTTGAGAGATGCAACCTGTCACATGTAACACGTTCCGATTTATTTGAAGAAATCCCAGATTTTCCCGATTTCTGTTTTTTTCTTCAGAAAAACTTTGAATTAAAAGTAAAAATAAAATAATATAGATTACAAAGCAAATAATACGTCTCGATTTTTTTTCTTTTATGGAACAAAATGGCTAGAAGATATTTATCTTTCTCATTTGTAGATTAAAGAAATTGTTCTGCAATAAGTGTTACTCATTTTTAGAGTTACTTGAAGTATTTATTTTATATATTATTGAGCATTCTTCGCTTAAATGAAAATAAGATAAACTAGAATTAAATTATCAGTATTCATAAAATATTATTATTGACATGGCAAATACTTTCTATTTATGAAAGTTTTATTTATTTGGGAGTACTCGAATGTATAAAATACCTTTGGCTTGTTTTAAACCTTCCTGTTTGCTGATGTATGAAAGTTGTTGAAAATGTACAAATTGTAATTTACAAGAAGTATATATAATATAAGAGTGTATACCCTAAAATACACTTTACTAGTCAGGTTTTTATACATTCTTCTTGCGTACAGTCGACCACCCTACCACCATTGAACGTAACAGTATCGACAGGATTTGTAGTGGCCGAGTGTGGACTGTAGCAATGTCCATCCTACATTGACTAAATCTGTCAAACTGATATTCTCTTCAAGATGATTGGCCTCAAAGTGGTCAAATACTCCTCCTCTAAAAACTTTCAAACTGTTGACAAAAAACTGACAGTTTTAGACATCATGTCCTTCAGAGTACTAAGATTACTTGGTACCATCAGTACTGAACTCAAGACATTATTTTCAAATTGCAGATGTTTTCTATGTTCGGAAATTTATGTGCATTCCTTTAAATAGTAATAAACAGTATCGATTCCTCTACAACATTTATTTTCCTGCCTTCTTCCAAATCTTTGGAAATATGCAGGGAATCTCCCATGTCCTGATATAATTTGGATTACCAGTAGATGGTAAAAAAACTAAATAAATTATTTTTGTGTGTTAGTTTCCAAAAACAAATAAGCGATTCTTAATTCATAATTTTTAGCTTATATTATTTTTTTACATGTGATTGTATTAGTTAATATACTAACATGCCATAAAAACTAGTACATCTACTTAATATTGTGTAGGGTTCCCGCGAGCATGTATAAGGGCCACAACACGACTTGGCATGGACTCGACTAAAATCTGAAGTAGTGCTTGAGGTAACTGGCATCATGAATCCTGCAGGGCTGTCCACAAATTCGTAAGATTATGAGGGGGTGGAGGAGGTCTTTGAACAGCATTCCCACATTTCAAGAAATCACAGATATGCACAATAATGTTCATTTCTGTGGATTTAGGTGGCCAGCGGAAGTGCTTAAAGTCAGAAGAGTTTTTCTGGAACCAATCTGTAGTAATTCTGGAAGTGTGGGGGTGTCGCATTGTCCTGATGGAATCCCCCTCAGAATACGCAATGGTCATGAATGGATGTAGGTTATCAGACAAGAGGCTTACGTACGAGTCAACTGTCAGATTCGTATTTAGACGTATCAGGAGTTCCATATCACCTCAACTGCACACGCCCCACACCATTACAGAGCCTCCACCAGCTTGAACAGTTCCTTGACGGCATGAGGCCCCCATGGTTTCATGGAGTTTTCTCCACAGCCGTACGCAGACATCTACCCAATACACTTGGGAACGTATCTCCTCAGATCAGACAACTTTTTTTCGATCATTAAGAGCTTAATGGTAACTTTGGTGAGTCCAGGTAAGGTGTTAATCGCTGTGTCACTGAGTCATCAATGGTACATTACCTAATTGATATGAAAACCCCATATCAATTAGGTAACGTTGCAAAGTGCTTACACTGGCACTTGCTGATGGCCCTTCATTTAAATCTGAAGCAATTTGAGGAAATGTTGAGCGTCTGTCTCGTGTAACGGTAAGTGATTTCTGTCGTCGATGATCTTGTTCTATCAAGACCTTTTTCAAGCCACACCACTTTCGGAGATTTGAAGTTTTACTGGAAACCTGGTATACATGGTATACTTTAGAAATGCTCGGGCGCAAAAATAGAAATTTCATCTCAACTTCGGCAATGCTGTACTCCCTCTCTCGCCCGCCGTCGATTAGTCACCGTTCAAAATCACTTTGATCTTTATAACCTGCCATTATAACAGCAAGAATTTAAGTAATAGTCTCTTGAAACACTTGTTGTCTTATATGCACAATTTCAACCACATTACATTACACTTATTGGCTGAACACCTCCATTAATTGTATATGCCCTGCAATACGAATTTTTGTGGCTCTTCATGTAGCTGCCTTTGGCGATCAATTGCTTCACCAGTTATATTATATGTGCATGATTTCAAATTGTAATACTTAATTTCATCTACAATGTATTTTTAGAGAATTATTTTGTGATGGATATTAAAATCCTTTTGCTTTATTAATTTCGTTTCGAATTTGCTTATTCTGTATATGAACTGATGGGAACCATTCATATATCATTATAGTGACATTAAAAGAATAAATTTGCTGTAATCTATTTAATAATCAAACATTGTATTTTGTTGTAGACACTAACAATCATTTTTTTAAGTTTCACGAAAACTGCATTTTTATGCGATAGTAAATAGAATTTTTTTCGCCAGTTTTTTTAAAGAATAAAATTCATATTCTTAAATATTAATTAAAATAAAGAAAATTATTTGAATTTCATTGCAAGAAATTTATTGCTTAAAATTATGCAAAACGAATTATTTATAAAAAAAGCGCCAAAACTCTGTGAAAATTCAACCTACTTCCCTTCAATAAAGAATCGAGTCTGCATCCTTGTTATCTTTAAATGAAACTTTTATTATTCAATCAACAAGTCGTTAATAATTAATAAGTTATTATTCAAGCTGCTAAGAAATTTTGGTATACATCAACAATCGAGGAAGTGCGAAAATAATCAAAAGTATTATACATATATATAATATTAAATAGAATTTCTATTTTGGAATTAATTTGAGAGCCATTTACAGATAAAATCTGTCATTTTGAAACATGCTTAGATTGCATCATTCTTAGATTGCAAACATAATTTCACTTTTTTATCATCCTTAAAACTTCAATTTGTGGAAATTTCGAGAGCTCTCTTATTCCATTAACGCTCAACGCTCTCAATAGAAAACCACTGATATTTCGTTACCTGTCTAAATAGATCGCATTTCATTATTTCGCCTTTGCATTGTATAACAAGCAAATATATATTTCCCGGGAAATATATATATCGACTTATATCATTATACCGGGAAATATATATTTCCCGGTATAATGGTGTAAGCCAAAGATTGAAATAAACAGTCATGATTTTGAATTTGTTTTTCATTCAACAGTTTGTTTCATGTAAATGCAAAACAAATCGAAAGAGCTTTTTTCAAAAAATTATTTTACCATAATTTCAAAATATTTTAACTTATATACATAAAAATTGTCCATAATGATTTTCCACAGATTTTTTTTAAATATTAAACAAGAAAAAGAATATAAATAAAATAAAATATAAACTTTTGAATCGAAACTGTTCTATACAGTTATTCTGAAATTGTATCGTTATTTAAAAGAATTAAATGGCGTTTATGCTTTAAATTGATTTGAGCGCTAATCGGTTATTTTCAATCGGTATTTACCTATTAGAACCAAAATGTGAACCTAAAGTCTGAATACTAGAAGTTTATTTTTATTGTAAAGCAAAGTTAAGCTATTTTGGGACGAATCTCGTAATTTTGAAACGTGGTCAGATGACAAGGACGACACCTGAGCTGGTACACTCTCTCCACACCACACCACACTATTGGTAGGACGTTTGATCTGGCGGATTTAACGGGCAACAGACCCTCTAACACGACGGGAGTTTCGTGGAATCGGGTCCCGAACTTGAAAACCTTCGTTTCACAAACTTACCGCCAGGCTACCGTGACCATCTGAATCCTTAAAATCATTCTTATTCTTTGTTGCCATCGTAAATTAAAGCAATGTTGCAGTCCAAATTATATTAAAACTATTTAAAAACAGTTAATGAATATTTTCAATATATACATTGAATAAAAATTTTACTAGCTTATAAAAATTCAAACTGTAAACTTTAAAAAGAATTTAAGAAAAATGATTAAAAGGAATTTAAACGAAACAATTCGTAAAATACGAGTTCATCATCAATCACAGAAAATAATAATACATTGTTTTGTATTTCAAAGACTGGAGCTTTATAGATCTTCTTAATAAACTGTTTAAAAATCAAGAGAAAGCAAGAAGAAATGAAAATTATGCAAGGAAATCTTTTTTTAAAATGAATACAGATAAAACAAGCTGAAAAATCTGAGCATATTTTAAAAGTGTTGAAAATAATGATTTTTTTCCTCTGTAAAAGATTACAGATATATAAATCAAAAAGAGAACCTAACTGTTTAAAATATGTGAGGAAAAGAGAACCTAACTGTTAGAGAAAAATATGTAAGGAAATTTAAATACATATATATATATATATATAATCCTTCATTTAATCCTTCCGAGTTTTGTTGAAATACTCTGAAACTCTAATATTCATTCCTACAAATTCTCCAGAAATCCCGAAAAGTGAAGAAAATGTATTCTGTTATAAATTTAGCAATATTTTTCAAATCCCTTAAAATAAAACCTCTTCGTTCTCGAAGAAATTTATTTATTGCGATTCCTTGTGAAGTATCGCAGGCCTTCAGAGCCAAATTGGCTTTAAAAACAACTTTTTTTTTTTTAAAAAAAAAGGGCATGATCTTTATCATGTGTGTAAGTAAGCAGAAATATTTTACCGTTTCATCTGTGAAGAATTTTCTTTTGAGTTAACTATGATCCAAATGAAGACAAAGTGTTGCTGGGGGATTCATTTTATATCCTCTAAGCCTCTCAAACGAAGATGCTTTAAAAGACATTATGCAAATTGCATTTCTACGCGATTCCCAACTGATACAAAGAAACGTGTTTCTAAACATCTCATATGATTCACGGTTGCGATAGGAATGTCATACGCCGAGTCTGCTAATGAAGAAAGAACGCCTTCTTTCTGTTTTTTTTGGTTGAAATAAAAATATTGCTAATTCAACTGAATCTTAATTCTCCAAGGAAGACACTATAAATTCATCTTATTAGTATAAGGTTACGTTTTTAGCGTAGCGGGTTCGGATTGAATGGACTTTATTTGAGGACAGCACAAACAAATTTATTCACAGCTATTTACAGGTTAATTGATAAAGTGAAAACTTCAGATAAACACAATCCAGCAGTCAACAGTCACTTACAGCGTAAATGCTAGCCTTACGTACAATAATCACAGACTGCAAGACAGCTATCGTATAGCACAGTAAACAGTAAATCACAGCGAGCTCAATAACACAACGTTAACAGCAAACGTAAACACAGCTCCCTAATCCGCTAGTCCAGCAAGACGCTTCTCTTCCGAAAGAAAACTCTCAATTAACTCACTCACTCCGGCTACTCGTCCTTTATATAACCGAGGAAGCGCGTGCCCCGAAATACGCGAAACTTCTCGAAACAACGCGCACAATTCAGCGGCTTCTAGACTATTCCTTTCGCCAAACCAATCAAGCAGGCGCGAGGCTCATCGCCAAACGTCGCCATCTTTGGCACGTTTTCGTGCCGCTAGTCCGCTTGTAACAATATGATTGAACAAAAATACCCTGATGTGAAATGAGTAAACATTTGAAGAGAAATAGCGTTTTGATGCTTGATTCATTTGTGATTGTAACAAATGTTTAACAATTTGGAATTGTAAAATATGGCAAAAGGGTCTTATTCGAAATGAATGATAATATCGAAGAAACGAAAACTCAAGTGAGCTAATTCGCAGCTTTTAGTTATTTATTAAACCAAAATGGTTTTCAAATCTGTAGTAAGCTTTTTTAAAATGAAAAGGAAAACTAATTCGTTCATACCACTTTGCATTTAGTTAATTATGAATAATGGATTCTTGTTGCATTGTGTTTAGTTATTGAAGAAGAATGTATTTATGTTGTATTAAATTTAGTTATTTACGAGTAATTAATCCTTGTTGTATTAGATTTAATTAATTACAACTGTTGAATTCTTGTTGTTTTATTTATTCATATTTAATATTTCTTTATTTATGAGTTTATTTATTTTATTATTTATTATTTATTTATTTGATTATTTACTTACAAGTAAAAATTTTTTACTCATATCTTTTATTTATTAATAATCCTTTTTTATTTAAAATTTTATTATTTTTTATTATATTTATTTATGATTTTATTTATTTTTAAGTAAAATCTTGTCATTGCATAATGTTTATTACGAGTAGTGAATACTTCATGCATGAAGTTTAATTAATTAAAAGTAATGCATTCTTTTTGCATTATGTTTAGATAATTACGAGTAATGCATATTCCTGTTGATTATGTTTTGTTAGTTACGAGTAATGGATTCTTGTTGTATTATGTTCAATTGCATTACTACAATTAATGCATTCTTGTTGCTTTAAGTTTAGATAATTACAAGCCTAGGCTTTCTTATTGCTTTAAACTGTCATATCCTCTCTGTAACAGAAAAAATAGAGTACATTAATTTATCTCAAGTTTAAAATATGTATAACTCTATATTGATAGGCAAAATTTTTTACTATTACACAAATATTTAAAAAATTCACGATAATATATACTAGTATTTCCCTTATTTGTGCTTCTATTTTAGCAACAAAATGATAAAATGAAATTCTACTTTACTGCTCAAAATCATATAAGATACTAATAAAAAAAATTTCAAACTTTACAATCATGTATTGATACAGATTTTAGAATTTTTCAGAACACATTGATAAGCATTTAACTTTTAAAATCAAATTTAACCGATATTATATTGTACAGAAACGCTTGACATTATTATTATTATTATTATTATTGGTGAAAATGTAGATTTGAGCTATCTATTGAAAAGAAAATTTCAGACATTTCCTTTTGATTCTTTTAATGAGAGATAAAAATTTGAACCATCTTTAAAATCAGTTGAAATGTAATGAATGATTATTGATAGAAAGATTTAGGGCAATAAAGGATTTATCTTTCGTATTTTTATTACGAAAATGTAAAATTCAGATATTGCAAACTAAAACGAACGTTATTTCCTTTCGAATCTTCAAAGAAGAGATAAAAAATTAGAATCCTTTTCAAAATCAGGTACAATGTAATTATTCCCAACAATAAATGAAAATCATTTAAAATATTTCAGAAATTTTCAGCAGAGTCATAATGAATTTAACTTTTTTCTTCAATCTCTAAATAGCTTAAATCATAAGTGTTTTTGATATTGTATGATGCTTTTTTAATGTTTTCTGATTGAAAAAAATATACCGTTTTTCCTGTAAGACTGTTTTAGTATGAAGATAAGTCAAGTTAAAATAATTGATAAGAATGAATAAAATATTAGCAAGTCCCCCTTGAAAGACTTTGAAAAGAAAGAGGAAGTTACAGATAAAGAGGACGGCTTACAAGATAGGTAGAAATATAGAAACTGTATAGAAAAAAACTTAGTAGGGCAGCAACTACTTCAAAAAAATTTTAAGGTAAATATATCTATATTAATGCTTATTTACCATTATATTTAATTTATAATGCTTAATTATTTATCCATACTATTATTTCGCGAGATCTTTTTAAGTGTTTTATAATCTCAAGTTTGCAATTTTCTTTCTGTTATAATTTCTCTTTTCATAATTATTTTAGTGTTTTATAATTTTAAGGTACAATAAATTATAGTATTTCTAGCTAGTATTTTGGAAAAAAAAAGTATTATATTCGACATGTTTTTGTATATCAGAAAACTTTATAAAAAATTAGAATTTTTTAAACCTTTATTTCTTTATTGATAATTAAAAATAAATTATAGATAAGTTTTAATCTCTCAGCATTAAATAAAAAGACATTTTTCTTTTTCACTAGTATTCTAATAAAAGAGTTTACCTTTTTTAAGTATTTAAAAAAATGCATTTTTATATCTTATTCATTCAGGCGATATGATAAAAAGTACGTCAAAATTCTATACTACCTTTGCAGTTTTATCACACACAGAAAATAATTAAGCAGTTTACCATAAAATTCAATAAGATTAGCAAAATAACTCATCAAAATCCTTATTTATCTAAACTATTAATCCTTAATGCATAAAGAAGATTCATCTATTTTGTAGAAAGTCTTTAAATCAAAAATTTTGATACAACAATTACAAAGCACATGCACTAAAACAAGATCAGAATTTGATATTAAGGGGCGTTTTAAAAAGAAGGCAATTTATTTCTCGGCGAGTACAAAGTAAAGCTCTCCAAATTTTAATACGCGTTGATTAGTTTTCAAAATTGAGAACAAACAACATGTTATTGAGTTTTCTGAATTTAAAATAATTTTAATTAGACAGAAGTCAAACTGTTAGTCAGCTCTAATTTTGTTATAAGTTGTTGTGCTGTGAATGATAGGAAATACTAATGAGTTTACGATCACGCAGGATGAAAAATTTTGAAAAAATTGTTCTAACAAATATAGATAACTAATTATACAAAACTCTTATAAAGTAATTTATATATAATATGAATAAGAAAAGATTGTTAATGGAAGAAAGAGGGGGAAAATCCATTCGAGACTTTTTATCCTTACCTTTCTATTTATTAATTATCTTTGTCACAGTGGAAAATATTTACAGAATTAAATAGGTACTGAGTACATTCTCTTTTAATGAAAGGCTTACAATAATCAAATATGTATATATATTCGGTCATTCCTTAGATTTCTTTTCAAATGTGGGACTAAATACAAGTAAAATTTTGTTATTGATAAATTATATTATTTTCATGTTTTCGTCTAGGGTGAGAATGAAAATAGTTAGTGCGATTAATTATTATTAATAATAATCGATGATATCTTTAATATTTCGAATTTTTTTATTCGGTCAGGGTAAAAGTAAGGAAAAATCCTGATATTTCAAAATCAATCGCGGTTTATGCTGAAATATATTAGAAAAAATATACTTCACTTTATTTCTTATTAAAGTATACATATTATAATAGTTGTTTTTCGCATTTTTTAAAAAAATAATTTTATTCATTTTTTTTATTAAATTTCTTCTCTTCTTTTACTTTTATGCACTTGATTTTTTATGATTCGATTTAATTTTTTATATTTTTATTTTCCGAATGTTAATAAGAAAACTGCTTCAAAAAATCTTTTTTTGTTTTAAGTATGACTTATTTCTCTAAAATAGTTCTCTCCTTCAGAACAGGGGGTTGAAGTTCGGTAAAAACAATTTGTAAGCTATCATAATTATCGATTTAAACTTTTTAAAGCACCTTTTGATTTGAATTTCAAAATAAAATATATTCTCGATTTACAGTCCATCAAAAAAATCCCAGAAACTTCCCGTTATTCCGAAATTCTAAATGCCAGCCATTCAAAAAATGTATTCTGTATAAGTCTACTCAATATTTCTTAGTGCAAAAAGTTACCTCCATATTTCGATTTCTGAAAACTCAGTTTCTTCTTCTCCTTCTTTTTTTTTAATAGCAATACAACCTTTTTAATGTATCTCTGGATTCTTAAGATTAAAATAATCGGTATATACAAGATTTTATAATTTTGAGTTAATAGTTGATGACTTATAAGCGATTGAAAATTTGAATTTGCAAAGTTAAATTAAATTTCCTTTTTTTTCATTATATTTGAAGATTACTATAAAAGTCAATTTTATCTTAAGAGCTCTTTTTAGATAACAAAATATTAATTAAATTTTATCGAGAATAAATAATACACTGAAGTGCCAGAAAAACTGGTACACCAATCTAATATCTTGTAGAACCTCCACGAGCAAGCACACGTGGCTCGACACGAAGTGATATGGATTCAACTATTTTGTAAAAATATTCTGTAGACAGTTCACCCCATAATCCCTGCAGGGCAGTCCACAAAGCCATGGGAGTGAAAGGTGGTGAAGATCTCGACGGACAGCACTTTGTAAAACATCTCAGATAAGCTTGATAATGTTCTTTCGAGAATTAGTTGCCTAAGAGAGGGAACGAAAATTAGAAGAGTGCTCCTCAAGCAACTCGGTAAATGCGGTAGACGTATTGTTGTTGTTGTTGTTACTTACGGCACTTGCCTATGGACAAGCCCCCCCCCCCGCTGATACAGCAGTAGATTTAAGCCAAAAGGAGCGTCTCTTGTTTTTGGAATATCGCCAACTAGGGCCAAAAATACGCTTTAGCTACACACTCACCACATTCGCTTGCACAACCCCTCTTTACACGGGGGCACTGTCACGCATCTCACAGATAAAACACAGAAGAACAATCATGCCCAAACCTGGAATCAAACCCGGAACGCCCAAAACACGAGGAAGACGTGCTACCTCTGTGCCAGAATGGGATAATCTACGCCTGAAAAAAACCGTTATACGAGATGTTCAATAATTCCTCAAATTGCTGCTGATTTGAATGCAGACCCATTAGCAAAAGTCAGCATACGCAATGTGCAGTGTACCCTAATTGGTATGGGCTACCACAGCCGCAGACCATCTTGTGTACCATTGTTGCCTCAGCGGCACTATGTTCCTCTACTTCTCTGAGCTCGCCTACAACGTCATTGGACGTGGTTCATTATACTGTTGAAATTGTCCACGTCTGTTGGGATGCACATGGGACATGAATGGATGTAAGAGGTTAGAAAAGATGTTAACGTACCTCTTTCCTGTTATGGTCGGGTCTAGACGTTTCAACGGTCTCATAGCATACCACTTAAGCACGCCCCCATACTATCACAGAGCTTCCATTAGTTTAAACAGTTTCTTTGTAGGCACGAGAGATCCATGGATTCATGGAGTTTTCTCCACACCCGAATACTGCCATCTTCCCGGAACGATTGGAAACGGGACTCGTTAAACCAAGCAACGTATTCCCAATCATTAAAAGTCCAATGACGTTGTAGGCGAGCCCAGACAAAATGAAGAACTTAGTGCCGCTGAGGCAACAATGGTACACAAGCTGGTCTGCGTCTGAGGTTGCCCATACCAATTAGGGTACACTGAACATTGCGTATGCTGACTCTTGCTGATGGGTCTGCATTCAAATCAGCAGCAATTTGAGGAAGTGTTGAACGCCTATCTCGTATAACGATTCTTTTCAGCCGTAGATTATTCCAGTTTGCCATGTCTTTTTACGGCCATCTCACTGACAGAGATTGGAAGTTTTACCGGAAACCTGTTATTCGTTGTACACCCTTGAAATGGTCGTGTACGAAAATTCGAATTTCACCGCTACTTCAGAAATGTGTTCCGTCTCTCGTGCACCAACGATGCGTCCCCATAGCAAATCATTAAATCTTGATAACCTCGATAGTAATAGTAGGAATCAATGTAATAGCCTTCTCAGACACCTGTTGTCTTATGTACGCACTATCGAACGAATCGCGTAACGCTGATTGGTTGAAGACTACATTATTTGCATACGACCTGCTATACAAGTTTTTCTGGCTCTTCAGTGTATGAAATATTTTTAACAATTTTTAATTTGTATTAAAATACGTAGTGAAAGAACTAAAAATAAGCAACTTTAAAAAATTAAGAAAATATATTTCAAATTTTTATTAATTTTAAAATTTAGAAATTAAATTTTTTTAAAGAAGAAACACCAAAAAATTTTGAAGGCGATTGATGGAGTAAGACTTAAAACATCGTTATTTCCACTTCTACCTACTTCCGTCACATGTTTTTTTAAAAATTATGTAACAAAAACTAAAACCTTTCAGGAAAATCTAATTAAATTTTTTTTTATGTATGATAGTATTTTTTCGGAAGCATCCTCTAGTAGTGATAAAAATAAAAGAAAAAATTATTAAAATTAGATGAGAACACAAATTAAGTCTTTAAACTAGCTATAAATTAATTCATTTTTTAAAAATCATTTTAAAAATAAGAGCTAAATTCGGGGTGAGGTACTTAACTTGTAATAGATTCTATCCTACTTACGTTTCGAATGAAGTTTTGATTGAGACATAAGGTTTGCCGATTACAATCGAAGAAAAAAATTCTCAGATCTTAATTAATGAAGAAAGCATAGGAAAATAAACTGAAAAGACAATAACATTTCTCTAATTATACCCCTTTTTAAAAAATAAATAATGAATTCATTCCCTTGGAAAATGCTTTTTAGTGCGTTAAGCTTTCTTCAAAAACAGAGACAAGATTTATTTCTATTTGAAAAAGAGAAAAGTTAAAAAATTTATTGCTGTCAGTAATGATGTTGTTTTGATGTTTACATAGTAAGCAATTAGATATAAAGTCATTTGTAAGTCTTCGTTTTTCCAATGGCTTCGATCAATTTCGTGTCTTTTTAAAAAAATGCTAAGAACAAATGCAAAGAAAAAAAGATATAGAAGAAAGGCAGAAAATATATTTAGAAAAATTCTGTTTCTGCTTAGCTCGAAATAAGACAAAACTATGTGATAAATTCTCTCTCACAGTCAAGAAAATTCTCTCTTTTTTTTGTTTTGTGTATCCCAAAAAAGTGAGGAAAGCAGAAACACTCAATTACACCTGAGAGGTGCGACCTGTCACACGAAACATGTTCTACTTTATTTGAAGAAATTCCAGTTAGATTATGATTCCAGATTCTTTTGTATAAAAGACTATAGTTGAAAATAAGAAGCAACAAAACAAATAATATGTTTCGAATCTTTATTCTCTTATCAATAAAATAATTAAAAGTTTTATTTTATATTTATTCGCAAATCAGGGAACTTGTTTTATGA
This sequence comes from Argiope argentata, assembly GCA_026289955.1. Classification (NCBI taxonomy): domain Eukaryota; kingdom Metazoa; phylum Arthropoda; class Arachnida; order Araneae; family Araneidae; genus Argiope; species Argiope argentata. Next base: position 7,382,568 of record JAOUZG010044037.1, on the reverse strand, counting down.
CAATGACTTCTCATTTTTAAGGAATTATTTGAAATCCTTATTTTATTTATTATGCACTAGCAATACCCGCACGGTGTTGCCCGTGGCATAGCATCCAAAAAGAAAAATTAGCTTTAAACTTACGTCTAGCCTCCATTCGATATGACATCAGCAGGTTACGCAACATAAAACATAAAAATATATTTAGAAAATTATCAAAAATAACTACAAAGCATTTTTATAGCACACATTCAAGAATATTTAGACTGTTACAAAGGCAAAAGTATGATATGTTCGTAAACAAAGCACAGGCGATCATTTCGAGGCTGGTTTTCCTTTTTTTCGGCTTGCGATTTGAATCGCTGATTAAAATCAGACTTAAACAACGAAATGTATCGCATATGCATACCACAGCTCTTGTTATTTGCACACGCGCAGTTTGAGGTTTTCGCGCATGCGGGTATAAGTTAAAATCACAATTATAAAATTCCCCTTTTTATTTTGATATAATTTTAATGTACTAAAAGCACACCCAATAGATTCTCTACTAAATGATATAATATACATTAACTATTTCTGGAGTTTTTATGGTTCCAGCATACAGAGGCTTTCAGGAGACTTCATTTTATACTATGTAGAGATAATTTTTTTAAATATAACCTTGAAAATCTGCTGCTACAATTTCCGTGTTTATGATTAAAATTAATTGACTTAGTAAGGAATTTGTGTTTCTGTGCGAATTATATATCTGGACGTTGACGAATTTATAAAATATTTATGGCATATTTTTAAGCTTACATTTTCGTCTATTCAGATTGTTTGAATATGCATTTCTTCATTCATACGCATAATCGGATGAAGATTATGATACTTTATCAACAATCTGCTTTTTAATGTTGACGACAAGGGTTATCTCATCTGCTCTATAAGTCTTCATTTAAGGAATCCGCATTATTTTCTCCCTTAACATGCATCTTAACTAAACTTATTTTATTTATTATTTTCGGAAACAATCAGAAGAAAACTTCATATAATTTTATATTTTTTAATTTACATTTCGAGTTTTTAAGTATGTATTTCATTTCCTCTTTCGATGCTTCTGATCTATATATGCAAAAACACATTTTCCTTTAATTTATTTTTAAAGGGCAAAAAAAAAATGAAAACATTTTTTAAAAAAAATTAACATTTTATAATTTTTTATGTGCAGAAATCTATAAAAGAATTTTTAAGAATTGTGCCAGTTGTATTATTCTATCTTCTCTTTTGGTTAATAGATAGCGTTGCCTGATTAGGTATGCATCCCATAATGCATTGTAATAAGAATGAGATGATATGCTGTTCTGCTCTGTTAAGCTGCGAGCGTGAATGTCTTGTTTTGTGTTTGTGTTTGTTTATTGTGGAATGTAATGATTAAAAGAAAGTTCCCGAAAACATTCGCACTATTGCTTCCATAATGATCTACATTCAACAACGGAACGTTTACTTTGAATTTTTCCAACTAAGCAAGCAAAAATAATGTAAAAAAAAATTAATTCTATTGGGAAGGAAAAATATTTCTCAATTACACAATATAGGAATTTCTAAAAATATTAAAAATTGTAAGTTTAAGCTTTAAATTAATTTCAACGCCAGCTTGCTAATCTTTATAGGACTGTTGCCCTATGTAGTATTGAAGCAATTCCCTACGTAGAATCGAAGTTCTCCAATGTAGAATCGAAGTAATTCCCTATGTAGAATCGTTGTCCAATGTAGAATCGAAATAATTTCCTATGTAGAATCGAAGTAAATCCCTACGTAGAATCGCAGTTGCGCAATGTAAAATTAAAGTAATTCCCTATTTAGAATCGAAATAATTTCCTATGTAGAATCGAAGTAATTCCCTATGTAAAATTGAAGTTGCCCTAGGTAGAATCGAAGTAATTCCTTGTGTAGAATCGAAGGTGCCCAATATATAATCGAAGTTGCTCTATGTAGAATCGAAATTTTATGTATAATTGAAGTCGGAGTTTTAGAATTGAGTTAAATTTTTTTTAAATAGAAAATTTTTAAAAAATAGAAAAAAGATCAGCATAAGACGTATAAAAATAGATATCGAAACATTTCTATTTATGAATAAAAGAAGAGAAATTTAGAGATAAAAAAGTAAATAAAATAAAGGTAGGAAATAAACTCATGTACCTTATATACAAAAAGAAAATAATTAAACGAAATTTAAACATGTGAATCTGAATAATTTGTTTAAATTATTAAACAATGAAAATAGTGAAATTTTATTTTTATTAAAAATTAGAGATATATTAATAAAAAAAGATATATTAATTCGCTTATAATTCAATGCAGAAAGAAGAAAGGAAATGAAAAATCAAATTCATAGGAAAAATACTCCATAAATGCTTAGTGCTTACAATTCTTGTTGTAAAGATCTGAATCTAAAGCGTTTATCATTCTAAACATTGCAGGAATCTTTCAAAATGAAAAATATATGATACAAATTTAACACTCATTTTTAAAATTCTTGGAATGAAATATTGTTAATTGTAATTTCTTGCGAAACATTGCATATTTGGGATCAACTAGGCTTAACAAATATGCATTTATATATGCGACATGGTATTTATTAATTATACAAAGAAACAAAAATTTGCGATTTATTTTGTCTGTGGAAATTTTTCTTCAGATCTAAGCTATCGCCCTAAAGGGGAAAGAAAGCTGATGCGATATTCATTTTAAATCCTAACAAGTCTTACAGACGAAGATGCATTAGAAGGCATTATGCAAACTGCATTTCTGCACGATTCTCATCTAATGCAAATCAATGTGCTCCAAAGCATCTCAAATTATTCACACTTGCAATGGAGATGCCTTTCATCGCTTTCGTTAATGGAAAAGAACTTCTCTCTGCTTTTGTGATGAAACAAAAATATTCCTAATCCGATCCAAGATGAAGATTCCATCATTTTCCTAGAGAGATGATGTGGATGCTTCTCATTAATAAATGATTGGCCTAGAATGTCTCAAAGTGGCATAAATAAACACCCGAATGGTAGAGAATACTTTGTGATTAGAAGCAGGGTTATTTATTAATTTCTAAGTTAAAATGACACAAAAAGAAATTATTGTTAGCGAATGATAGTTTTTAGAAAACGAAAAGGTAGAAATGAAATTCTACCTTACTTTCTGTAGTTTCTAAGACTGGAGTAGTTTTCAAATAGATTGTTACCTTTTATAAGAGACCAAATCTAAGTGGGGAGGAAAAATGCTTAGTGGATTCTTGTTTTAAAATGTCGTCTCATTTTTATAACAGAAAAAATGCAATATTGCTCATAAATAAGGAGCAGATTTAAAATATTTATCTTTAGTGAATGACAACAAACTTAGATACCGTTGATATAACGCTGAACAAGAAGGATTCAACATTTTTTTCTGAATTCAGCATGAGTTTCATTTGTTATGAGACAAACAATGAATAGGAAATATCTGCTAATATTGAAGTATCTGGTCCTTGGTTACTGAACTCAATACAGTAACAATTCGATCTTATAGATTTTCAAGAATGGATCTAACAGAATTAGAGCACATCAATATGAAATTCATTTCTTAATACTTCTGAAGTTTACTGAGGTGAATGCTATCCATATAAACCAGCCGACATCCCTCGGATTGAAGTGCACTTTTGGCCCAACGGATTTGGTACTGGACTACTAACCATAAGATCCGGAGTTCAGGCCTAGCTCAATCCGCTACACCTAAAATGGTAACCCGGTCGACCGACCTTGGATAAATGCAACTTTCGCACATAGCTTCGTCCAACTGTCGTGGCGCCCTCTATCGGCGACTCAAAGCTTTAGACGCGCATTAAATACGACAAGTTGTTAACATCACCACCAACACTTCACATAAGTATCGTTCGCAAGCTGACTGGGGAGATACTCTGTGGTGAATGCCCTCCATACAAGCCAGCCAACATCCCTCGAACCGAAGTGCACTTTTGGCCCAACGGATTTGGTACTGGACTACTAACCATAAGATCCGAAGTTCGGGCCTAGCGTCATCCACTACACTCTAAAATACAATGTTATTGAACTACTATCTCACAGCTACAATTCTAATAATTGGTTATTGAACTCAAAACTATAGCATTTTGCTCTTGTAGATCTTCAAGAATAGAAGGAATAAGATTTGATCACATGAACTGGAAATCAATTTCTTGCCACTTGTGATGTATATCTGGTACTTGGTTATTAAACTGACCGCTGTGACTATTTGTTTTGAAATCTTTAAATCTTTAGGAATAGCAAGAATAGGTTTTTAGTACTTGAATAGGAAATTCATTTCCTCCTACTTGTGAATATCTGGCGCTTGGTTATTAAACTCACTACTGTAACTATTTGATCTTGTAGATCTATAGGAATACCTACAATAAGTTTTGAGTATTTGGATAGGAAATTCATTTCTTGCTACTTGTGAAGAATATCTGGTGCTCGGTTATTAAACTCACTACTGTAACTATTTGAACTTGTAGATCTATAGGAATACCTACAATAAGTTTTGAGTATTTCGATAGGAAATTCATTTCTTCCTACTTCTGAAGAATATCTGGTGTTTGGTTATTAAACTTACTATTGCAACAATTCCCTCTTGTGAATCATTAAGAATAGCAGGAATAGGATTTGACCCCATAAAGAGGAAATCCATTTTTTGCTACTTGTGAAGTAGATGGTATTTGATTATTGAACTCAGTACAGCAACAATTCACTCTTGTAGATATTGAGGAATAGCAGGAATAGGGTTTGAACACACAGAATGTCTGTTGGTTTCGAAATTCCAAGGTCTTCGATTTCTTTTTATCAAAACTCCTCTTACAGCAAAGGTCTTCAAGTGAAGCGTTTAAGCACTTTTCATCAACCCAAAGCAAGCATTCTTCTCTTTAAAAATAAGTGAAATATATTTAAAAATCAGTTACTTGTTCAAATGGTTTGATAAACTCTTGTGAATATGTGATTCCTTTGAACGATCAACATTTAAAACGAATCATTTTGAGACACGTCTATATGCATTTTACTTTTTAAAAATAACTATAGCATTGTTTTAGTTTAGTGGCAATAGCTCGTATAACATGATTAGGGGAGGATGTAAATTGCCAATGAGGTGATTTCGACATCATGAATTAAGGTTAGGGATGTAATAACCGTCTTCTATTCTTTAAAAACCCATTTTCTTTCGTTGATTCTGACTTCCACGATTGAATTCCCAATTTGCAGCAGTATTTCTGATCTAGAATGGTTGAACTTGGCGTTAACTTTGTAAACATTTTCAATGCATGTTTAAAGAGTATTCATAATCTTAGGCACACATTGATTGAATTTTCTATGGTTATTTATTGAGTACATTCGATATTTTAAACATTTTCAACTACATATGAAGACGTTCGATGGTCTTTGCCTGCACAACCGATTGTATATGGTTAATCATAAGGTTTCTTTTGTTGTCCTTAAATAAAATGGAATGGAATGGAATACAATAAAGCAATGGAATTACTTTTCGATATTGAGACACAGAAAAAGATTTTTCTAAGCCATCGCCTCTTTCTCATTAGTTAACAACGCTGATTTTATTTGGATTTTCCAAATGTATTTATAGAAACTCTGTACTTTACTTTGTGCTGTGGTCTATCGCAGGTATCTCCAACAAGTATTTATCCACTTTAAAATATGCTGAAGAAATAAATATTTTAAATCTGTCCTTATTTTCCGAATAACTTTGTACATCAATATATCGCCAGTTTAAAAATTGAAATGCATGCTCCTCATATATTGATGTGCTCTATTTTTTTTCTGATAAAGATATGAAATATCAATGATTCTGAACAATATGAAATAATCAATGCATATCGTCTATATTTTTTATACAATAAGCGAAATTTAAATTTCATCTGCTACAAGTAAATGCAGTTTTTAATTTCTAAAATGGCACTTCTTGATTTCCACGATAACTGTGTTAAATCGCCAATTCATGTAAAAACACTCAAAAGTAGCCAAACTGAGATCAACCTTATACGCCTTAAATGCTAGTAATTTTAGCTTGGCGTTATTTTTGGTATCGTTTTAAGGTCTGCCGCCTTGAGGATCAAGAATATTAAATTCAATTATAATGTAAAGAAACATTTTCATTATATTTTAATTTAACTATGAGCTATCATAGCTTTTTAAGAGATAATATTGACCATTAGCTAAACTTAGTAATAAAGAATATGCAGTGATTTGTGTGTATGGTTGCTCTTAGTTTGGCAACTTTTGGCTGTTTTTGCATGAATTGGTGATTTAAAGCGGCCACCGTGGATTTCAAGGTGTGCCATTCTAGAAATTAAAAAAAAGATGCATAATATAACTTAAACATTTTATTTTATTTGTTGAGAAAAAAGACAACTTTCAAAATTAATTATGTATTTTAGAAAGAAGGCCAGTTTAATTTCAATTACATGATTCTCATCTAAATTTTTCAATAATTAATTCCTTGAGCAAAAATTTCATCCTAATTTAAAGAAAGTTTTTCTTTCAAAATTTCAACTCAACATTTTAACGCATATTCGAAGAAAATGAAAATTTTGTTAAAAAGAAAACATTTTTAAGAAATTAATTTTATTCTCAACAAATGAAACATCAGAACTTTTTTGATACACGTATTATTAATTTTGCTACTTTAAGAGGAACTTCAAATTGAGTTTCTTGCATTTAAATTAATTTTTCGATTAGAAAAACAGAATTTATCAGTTTTCATTGATTTCGATATAAATTTCTTTTGTAGTATATAATGAAAATGCTAATTAGTTCTCGGTGACATTAAATAAAGAATACCTTTATGAAAGAATCTTGTATTTTAACAAAAGGAACACTTAATTAATTATACAAACTCTCTTTAATAACGGATACATATTATAATTTGAAACGATTGTTAATGAAAGAGAAAAGAAACTAATTGACAACTTTCAACTTTTTTTTATTTTTTCAATATTTCTCCTTTTATTTTTCAGAAAATTCTTCAGAATTCAATAGGTACTTTTGCTTCGAATAATTGCTAACTGTAAATAACTGTAACTGCAACCAGTTAATATTTAATTTAAATTTTAATATTGGTGAATATTTTAACTATACGTAATGAAGTTAATTAAATTTCTTGTTGAATTTGAGAATATGTAGAAAAAATTTGAAAACTAATTTTTTGTATCACTCCAAAATAGAATTTTTTTTATTTTGCTTGAGGTAATAAATGATAAATTCGTTATGTACTCTCTCACTCTCTTTAAAAGTACACTGTAATAGAATATAGAAAGATTTTTTAAAACATATGGGGACTGCTCTTCTTAACATTATTATGTATTCGTAATACTGATTCTTTGAAGAGTAAGTTTCTTGACAAGGAAGATCATCTAACATAATAATGGCTACTGATTGAACTTTGAGTCTATGATCCCAGATCTTAGTGACTTTGGTGAGAAGAAGGAAGGATCCAGAATATTCAAGAATCTTAGTGATAGTTCCATTAGAATTCGAGCTCCGAAATTGGTTCTGAAACATTCCATGTTGACTCACATTAGTAGTAAAAATTATTCAGTAGTAAATAATCGGCAATTGACTTGAGTTCAAGCGAATGAGCGAAGAAATATTCTCTTTCGAGTATTGATCGCATGCGAATTTTGTATAAGGGTTTTATGTGGTGCTGTTATTCAGTAACGATTTTCTCGTTTTATGCTGCAGTTCTCTGTAAATGTTATCTCTGTTCAGTTCGGCTGTTTTTTTTTCATGTTTCATTCAAAGTTTCATTATCCATTATTGAATCTTTTGAGTTTTTTTATCACCCGTAGACGCATTTTTTCTTTCCGTAAAAGTATTTTTTTCTGGCTAATTAAGAAAACTTAATAAGAACAAAGAAGTGTAATTTGTTTTTTGTTCAGAATGTTGCTAATAATAAAGAGAGGTTAATAAAGATTTTGTCTAACAAAAGAAAATACTTTAAATTAGAAGTATCTGGAAAGGAGAGTTCCGGAAAGATTCAATGAGTACTGATCTTGGCACTCGAATTAATTTTTAGAGCTTATTATTAGATAACACCTTTCAATTTGTAAATAAGTAGAGTTTGTCGTTCGTACCTTTTTAATGAGAAAGAACAATTGTCAAACTGTTATTATCATACTGCAAAAGAATAATTGCCAAACTGTTATTATCAAACTGCAAAAGAAAAATTTCCAAACTGTTATTATCATACTGCAAAAGAATAATTGTCAAACTTCTATTATCATACTGCAAAAGAACAATTGTCAAACTGTTACTATCATACTGCAAAAGAATAATTGTCAGACTGTTATTATCATACTGCGAAAGAATAATTATCGTTGTGCTCAAATTTAAAGTTTCAGTAAAGTTTATGCATGAAAAAGAAATTTTACCATTTGCTGTTGTTTTTGATGCAAATCTGCTACTTTGTAGAGGACAATCTTATTCTTCAGGAATTTTAGTGTCTGCATATATTTAAGCACAAACCAGGGAATAAGAACACTGGTGCAGAGATAAAATGTCCTTTGCGATTTATACTTGTTATTCTCATATATAACATAACGTATTACTATTTTAAGTTTACGAAATTGTTAATATGGTAAAAACTTAAATAATATATATATTCTGCATTTATAAAGGTGCAACTGCAATTTAGTGCCTTTCAGATTTGCAAAGTTAACGTTTAATTAAGCATTAAATCTCGAGGAAAAACATTTTTCACTCTGAAGATCTCTTAGAATAAATGTTCCTTTGCATACTAAACTGAATCATTTAATAACGAATTTTTAAATCCTTTCGAAATATACCTATTCATGATTCGCATGCCTATTCATAATATAATTTGTAAAGATCGATGTGCATAAGCAATTAAAAGGAAAATGAAATAAACATTGAACAAGAGTTCAATTGGGCATTTTAAAAGGGACTACACTTGTTTTAAAGTATCATTTTCCATTAATTTGTTTTCCACGATATTTAAAATAGAAGTCAATTGTCATAACATAATATTTCCAAATTCTTCCTAATAATTCATTCCTTTCAGTGTTCGCTAAAAGAATTAAACACGATATGTTAACTAATATTTTCTATTTACAAGCGTCATTACAGGCATTAAAATTATTCACTATTTCCAGATATTGTTGTTCAAATTAAAAAATGTATTCGATAAGAATTTTAAATAAAGAAATTAAATTTATATTATATAAATTATAACGAAAGTTCTTCCAAAGGACACACAAGAAGGATGTTCAACTTTTAGATTTATTCCAAGTAACGCTTCATGACACTTTATTTTACAAATAATGCAAAGCATAAAATCAAAAACACAGTCAAAAATGAACTCAAAACCAACGTTTAATCACCAAAACACAAGCAGATAATTAATCACTAAAGAGAAAGTAGTAATATAGAATAAAGAGTTTATACAGCGATCCATACATTGAAGAGGGAATTCAGTTCTTGTGTGAGCGTTTTGCTTTATATAGTCTCCTTTAATAATAGATTATGCATTTCTCTATAAAGATTCCCGACTCCCAAGTTCTAAAAGAAATATCCGTCATAATTCTTATATTTTCCAGAATCTTAATTTTTGTCGACAAATGGTTGACAAGTCTGTCACCAAGGTAGGAATTCATTAATTAATTCAGCATCCTTTAAGAATATATTAATAGACGCTGTAAACTTCTCTTTTCAGTTAGGTTATCAACATTATAGATTCGTAATACTAAATGCCTGTCATTCTTTATTCTAGTCGTTAAATAGTTTCTAAGCTTTAAAAAAAGTAAAATTTAAAAAAATTGAGTTTTTTTCATAAAAAAAGTGCAAAAATTGATATTTTTCCGTTAGCTGGAGGCAAGATCGCCAAATAAAGTAGAGATTCAGCCAAATTTCTTCCAGTGATTTTAAAGCAAAATAATCGCCAAATAATGGTGAATTCCGCTAAATTTCTATGGCTATTTTTTACTTGCGCCCAGTTAACTGAAAAGTACCGAAAAATTATCCGCATTTTACTATGATCCATAAACCTGTATCGATAAATTGACAATTCATTAAAAAACTGTCTTTTACGAAATATCCTAAGCAATAAAATAGTTTATTTCCAACTTCAGTATCATATTACATTAATGCTACCGAGTTTGATATGGACCATCAATCTAATGGGATATATCCATCTTTGCAATCTCTTTTTAGTTGCGAAAAGTTCAGGTAATTAGATAGATGGTTCCGTATAATTAGATAGTCAGCGTGAACAACGGACGAGTAATGCGGCAGTCAACATGTTAATGGTATCTCGATTTTCCGATAGGTTCGCTGTGCAATCACAAAACAATCAAGCTGCCAAACTCTTTTTAAAATCAATTCTTCTCAGATATAAATCTCTTCCGCGTTTTGGCGTAACCATTTATTAGTGTCCATGATTTCTAAATGGAACTCAGGAGGGACTGTTTGTCGAATTGGAACGGAATATTTTTGTTCTGTTTTGTTTTCTTGGCAAAGTGGGAAGAAGGGTTCCTTTCTATTAACTTACCCGGGTAGAGGGGTGTTTCCACTGCAGCTGTGAATAATTTCGGGCATTTTTAAACTTCGGTCATTTGCATGAACCCGGGAATTGCACAGAAGCGCAATTTGCATAATGCCGTCTAATGCGTCTTCGAGAAATCTTTCTGGGATATAATTTGATTATTCGGCTTTTTTTTTTTACTCCATTCGGATTGCCACTTTTCTTTAAAGAAAGCTTTTCACCGAATAAATGTTTAAAAAATATCGCTTTGCATTTCTAATTGGGACCTAAATGCAAGTTGCGTTGGCTGTGAGAAAATTGTACTTAGTTTTAAATGTGCGCGATGTAGTAAAGAAAATTGAAGTTAACTAAGAATTTTAGTCATTTTAGTTGGGGATTTGAATAGGGTTTTGACATCCATTATGATATTCTTTCGCCATTTGCTTTTTGGAGATTTTTGTTCAAACTGAGTGTCGTAATAATACAGGATTTAACAACACTCCAACAATGAAATATTATGAGAATTTGTACAATAGACAAAACATTATTTTTACATTTCTCCTTTTTAAGATTATTCATTGCAAAAAAATGTTTATTTTTATTTTTAATTTCTTATTTTCGTTAATTTATAAGATCTAAATAAATAACTTTTAGTGTGTATTTTAAAAAAATAAATATGTGGTAAACAAAACGATAAAATCTTATTTTAGAGAATTCGTTCCAATTTTTTTAAGTTATTTATTTAAAAAAAGACGGTAGAAGAATTAAATCTATAATGATAAATGAAATGTTTTTACGATGATCTAGACTAGATCATGACTAGACTTGAACTTTTTCGTTATTTCACTTTAAGAATTATGATTATAAAATATATTTTGAACATTTTCATGAGCCTTCTAATTGTTTTGATTTAAAATATTCAGTTTGATATAAAACCTCAGTTGTTTAATATTTTAAATCAAATCAGTTCAGTTCAGGTATTCTTCTGTTGATTTGATTAGAAAATATTTCTGTATAAGTGGATGCCTATAAACTGAAATATAATTAT
>JAOUZG010044037.1:7355355-7370887 GCA_026289955.1 Argiope argentata | reverse complement strand
ACAGATATGTAAGTGAAAAAATGAGAAATCCGGCCTGATGACTTTTTTAAGGGTCACCATCAAGCAAGGATTCCAATAAAAATTGGATTTTTTTCTGTAACTATTGTCTAAAAAATTAACTCTTTTATGACCCGAAAAATTCCAAATTTTAAAGTAGAAGAGAGGCATCAATTTTTAGCACAAAAAAACAAAAGACAATTAGAAAAAAAACTCACAAATAAAATTCTAGATTGAAGAAAAAAATGTATCACAAAATACTAAATACAATAAAAAACAAACCAAAATTAGCAAAAGAACAAGTAAGAAAATAAGAAGTCTAGAACATACCCTTAAGAGAGAGATGTGCACCCAAGCAGTGCTAAAGAGCAAATGAAACAGACTGGAAGAAATTGAGGCGAGTACCAAATCAGGAAGGATACTGGAAAGGAGCCGTCTGGGCCAATCAGAGATTAGTTTAGGTCTTCAAAACCCACCCCCGAGACGAAGACCATTGTGTATCTTCGAATACATTAGTGTATCTTCCTAATTTAATGAAAATGGCAATTTATTATATATATATATACATATATATCTGAGTGATGAAATATAAGAATGATGATTAAGTGAAGTATTTATTTGGTTTTGATTGTAAGAGATGGCGATGCTAATCCTGTCAAGTCGGACCTGGTTGGGATTTGACATCCGATGAGAGAACCTCGCACTCGTATGACGTCAAGGTGCTTGGGAGACACTTAAAGGAGTAACACTCGATTTATAAGGCGACAATTGGAAGAGTGAAATCTGACTGGGTTTACGTGCCCGCTTTGTGTACCTTTTCTTTAGGTTTGGCGAAGTTTGACGTTCCCATCTCAAGTGAAACTTGCCTCTAATTAAACTGTCTAATCATATATCTGTAAATAATGTAAATATTGAAATGTTTAATTATATGTAGTCGTAATAAATTAATTGTTTGTTTTATTCGGATATTAATATTCGGATATAGTATTTTTCAAAAAAAAAAAAACTTTGCTCATAGATACCACTCAACATATATATCATTTAAAATTGTATGGAAATGAAAAAACATCACTTTATGACTTTGCACGTATAAAAATGCTTATCCCTTTACTGAATGAAATAATAAAGCTTTGAAAAAAAATTGTTCCAAAGTGGAAATAGCTTTATTTAATTATCAATAAGACATATTAAAAAATAATTTTAAAAAAATTTATATTTTGGTGTTTTTTTAATGGAACCATATATGGGTTTGTATGCACTGAGACAAAACCATTACAATTGAAAAGGGGAAAAATTATTATCCGTCGAGGAATAAGAGAAGTATATCGACTCTATGAAAATATTTTTTTTTTGTCAAAAAGTACTTACGTTTTACTCTGTTATCATTTTTTGAAAATGAATCACTCGCACTTCAATTCTGCTTTTTCACCCACTTGCACAAAAGTGAGATTATTTCGAAATGTCTTAAAATCATAGACATTTTTTGGGTGTTTTATTATTGATAAATATATATATTTAATGGATTAAAATAGTTTGAATTATTTTACAATACTTAATTTCGAAATAAAATTGAATCAAAACTGCAATACCATATATAGGCTTATATGCGGTAAAGTGTTAAGCACTCTTCCAATATTGGTAACATTTTCGTTTAAGTATACTATTCTTTGGAATAAAAAAAATCCTTATCGAAAAGGAAAGAAAATATTTTTGTCGTTTAGACAATAGTTTTTTGTCTCTAAAAATATTCTTTAATGAGTGCGTGAGTAAGTATAATTCTGTCTACTTATTCTGTGCTTAAAAAAGAAACTAGAGTTACATTGTTTATAAGAACTTGAATTCTCTTTCTTTTTTTTTTTTTTTTTCTTTTAGTAAATGCTTTTTTTTTGAACAAAAAGTAAAATTCTGAGAAGCTAAGATTTCTAAAACTAGGCCGTGTATCCTGTGGTAGAAAGTGTCTTTCTGAGATGTAATTGTGTCTCTGTTTTTCTTTCTTTTTCAGGAGAATAAATGTTGAAAAAAGGAATAAGATTTTTTTTCTCGTCTTGGAGAGATCATTTAGAGCGCAGTTTTGTATTTGTGAAACAAAAAAAATCTTTCCCGATATTTTTTCTTTTACTTTAATCGTGTTTTTTTTCTTCTTCTTCTTTAAAGCAATAATATCAAGTCAATCTAAGCATCGGGAAAAACATCTACCGACAAATGTGTTACAAACGATCATTAAGGCTGTAACATAATCAGCAAAAGCAACTTCACAGTTGGAAAAGAAAGAAATGTACAATTTGTTTCTCGAAAAATTGTAAAAAAATTAGAGAATTTTCTATACAGAAGCTAATTTTTATAACATAAATTGAATAAAAAAATTAAATTTTAATTTGATTTAGATAGCATATTCCAAAAATTAAATTAGAATATATTCGGTGATCGAGATCATATTTTTTAGGTGTAACTGACAGTTTCTTATAGTCAGATTGTTCTTCTTACTTTTTCAAAACATATAATTAAAAAAAATCAGTTTATTTCTTGTCTCAAAGAGATAATCTATCACGTTTAGCCCTGACTTCTGTATAAGAAGAAACGAAATCTGTTTCGATATTCTTCCCTGCTTTTCTTCCATTTCTTAATTTTGATTCTTACCTTAGACGCGACAACAGTAAGCCGATCGAAGCAGCTGCAGCAACGGAAACTTTCAAATGATTTTTGCATCAATCCAGAGGCGAAAAAAAATCCCACACAAAATAGAAGTAAAAAAATAAGGAAATTTTTTTTCGTCTGTAAGGAAAAAATGCACTCTCTATTTTCTGCTAAAGTAAAAAAAAATGAGTAAAAGAAATCCTTTCCAACGTAGGCAAGTCAATCATTTATCGAAAATATTTTTCGTAAAGTAACTTGATAAATTAGCTACCTTTTTTTAATGCAATGTGATATAGATATAAAATATAATACGCAGTTTTTTAATTGATTCTGTTAAGACATAAAGGCTGAAAAAATTTCTATTTTTACAGGTAGAATTTTTGAATTAAAAATATTCGTTTTTGCATGAAATAAAATCATTTTATTCATAATTGTATTTCTTGCTCCAGTATATTTTTGTGACAATACTAATTGGATGTCTTACATTTATCTCATAATTTTTTCTACTCTCCAATCGAAAAAAAAAAACATTTTTTAAAAAACTTAAGCTTTGGCTTAAAAATAGCACTAAAAGATGCATCAATTATGTTTATATTAAATTAATATATATATGAAAAGTAAATTATTATAAATTAGTAAATAAGTTATAGATAGGAAATTGCTTTATAACTATATAAAATATATCAGTAAGCAATATCTATGAATATCTTATCATGTCAGATCATGATGTTATTTTGGGAATGAAGTTTGTGGCGTCAACAAAAATCCTTAGGGAGAAAAATAAAAAAAAAGAAACCATTAGTGAAAAACTTAAATATTATTGTTTGCAGGAGCATCTCAAAAAATCAGCTTTTAATAACATGTCTTCATTACATTTACAAAAGCTTTGATAAAAAAAATAAGTTAATGAATACAACCAATAAAACCTAGAAAAATATCATTTTGAGCTCGCAATTATATAAAATGAAATAAATAGGAAATGTGATAATTTTTAAGCAATAAATAAATGCGAGATAAAGTGTTTTTGGATCGTTTGCAATATTAAAGTGGTTCATTCAATGAAAGAATTGAAATGAATAAAAATATAATTTAATTTGCACGAGCAGGTGGTGCTTGGCCGTTCAAGAAATGATGTTCTCACATGATACATTGAAATATGCATAGCAGATTGCATTTTAATCTTTTACATCTTGTTGAATTCATTAAAAAAGAAACACATCCAATAAAATGCACGTAAGGTTATCTGTTCCGATAATACCATACAAAATTTCAATTGAATCTCAGATACAACTGTTGAAGTTTTCAAAAATTTTAGACGCACTGCATACTTTTACAATACAAAAAATAGAGCTAATGGTTGTATTCTTGAAAAATTAATTTAATTAAAATTTGAGCGTAAATGCATTATTATCATTATTATCGTTATTTTTATTACTTATATTTAATTACTTAAATTTTCTTCCGAAATCTAAAAAATAATTCCACTGGTTAAACAGTATTCAGATTTTCGTTCTGGGTACTTTCACAGATTTAACAAGAAATCTAATTAATAAAAGGGTCATTTATTAATTTGCTTAAAATTTACACTCATCAACTTCCCGAAATTAAGGAATATTATTATAAGCCCGCTACTTTACCAGAGAGTATTTTAAGTACCCTTTTGATTTTGGAATGTTTTCTTAACGCCGCAAAGAGAATACCGAGCAAGTTAAAAAAAATGGCACTGAAAGTTTTCGAAAACTCTTCTCCCTCTTTATTAAGAATCGCTTCAAATTATACGATATATCCATTACTTCAAGAGGGTTCTTTGTAATTAATTG
This sequence comes from Argiope argentata, assembly GCA_026289955.1. Classification (NCBI taxonomy): domain Eukaryota; kingdom Metazoa; phylum Arthropoda; class Arachnida; order Araneae; family Araneidae; genus Argiope; species Argiope argentata. The sequence continues at coordinate 7,366,436 of JAOUZG010044037.1, read as the reverse complement.
TCTCCTTTTATTAAAATATCTATTCTTCACGGTGCACTTTATATACAAAAACATTGAGGACTGATTAGCATTTTCAATTAAACCCAACACAAGGAACTTAAAATAAAATCATATTTAATAATTTCCTTAATTAAATAATTTCTAATTAAAATTATTTTTAAATAGTCAATTATTTTTAATTTTAAATTTACTAAACTTAATATGAAGTTAGGGCTAGTCTTTTTTTTTAATCAAAAGCTCTAAAGGTACTATTAGTATTCGCTGGGGATTAAATTATTTCCTTTTTGGAAGTATTTTCCATGAAAATTCTTTTCTTTCTTGCGAGCATGTGTTACCATTACTTCACTTTAGAATTACGACGGAAAAAGTTTCTCCAAAAATCGATTAAAATTCTTCACTTTAATCACTAATGAGCAGAAATTTAAGGGAAAAAATGCCATCGAGAAAATTCAATTAACCAATCTCTCTGATTTGCATGATTAATTTCTAAGACCGCTTTTGTAGAAATAATTCAGTGAAGGTAAAATAAAAATTCTCAACCAATTAGTTAAATTAGAGAACTGAAAAAAGAGTTAAAAGTTAATATATATTTTCTGTCAATTGTTCTTAGTCATTAATATTTAAAATTATGTTTTGATTTGAAATTTTATGAAAATGTTTAATATATAATATAATTGGGGTTACATTCATTATTTATATATGAAGTTATATCTAAAATATTACTATAATGATAAATTTTTATCTTCGTTTATAACTTGAATTCTTCTATGTAATTCGAATTTTAATGGAATTCGAATGCATCGTTAAGTAATTGGTTACAAGTTTTTATTTCCATTTATGAGCTTCACATGATTATTTCAAAGGAAAAAAATCTTTTTCAATAAATATTTGTTGAAAAGGCAATGTATCACAATAGAGGTAATAAGATAAAATTTATTCTGGAAGCGAAAAAAATATTAAGATTATTAGTGTGAATAGTTTTCTCCTAAAGAATATTATCAAAATATTTTTCCTTGAAATTTTTTTAATAATATTCGGAAATACATTAAAAATACATTGGTAAATAAAATAGATTTTTATTTTTGTTGAAGAATGGTTATAATGTGATTTGTATCACGGATATATGGTTTAATTCATATCTAAGGGATATAATTTGACACATTTTAATTTCTTAAAAAAATATAATGAAAAAAATACAAAATTTTAAAGCAATTTTTCGAGAAGTACATGCATTGATTAAAACTTACATATTTTTTTTCTTTTTGCACCTAAAAAGTCATACATTCTAAGATTAAGATCTGGACAATTATCCCTACAAAAATATTCTGATGACAAGCTATAAGTTTCAAAAAATTTGAAATGATGGGAAATTGCTTTCAAATGAACTAGATGTAGCATAAAGAAGTCAATAAATTGACAGAGATTTAAAAATATTTGTGCAATTAAACAAAAAAAAAAATAGTTCCATATTGAATCCTGGGTCATCAAATGACAACCATCTACCTATTACAGCCTTAGCAAAGAATTTATTCTTTGAAAAAAATTGTTATGTTCCCTTCTCTTTTTTGATAACTCCCACTAAGCTTAATTAGACGAATTAACAATTCATTTCTTTTTGCATACGGATATTATCTTTCACTGAATCTACGCAAAATTTCGTTTCTTAATCTTCTGATGGATCTTGGAGTTTCATTTGTGATATTTTAATTGAAGGGTTTTTTTTGTGATATCCTTACTCTTTGCTGAATGCTTCCTAGGAATTGAAGTGAATTGGCGTAGAGTTCTTATTCAAACAGAAATATTTTGATGCAAAACCATCATAATTCATGATGTTCTCGTGTTCCGCTTGACAACGGAAGGAGAGATGCAGCAGCTTCTGAGGGTATGGAGCCCTGAACACCCGAGGACAGAAGCCTGCTTTCTAGCACACATACGTTTCTATGGGGCGGACTTCATTCATGCATTTCATCCATTTATCCAAATATCGTAATTTAGATATGGAAGAGAGAGCTATCACCTCCGACCCAGCACCTCCCAGTGGTATTACTCTCGATATGGAGGACATTGTGACCATGACGATTTAACATGCGCCAGCCACCACACACAAGGGGAGTCTTCAGCTGGCGGGTTCGAACTTGCAGTCAACGCTCTATCGATCAGGCTATCCCGGCCCTATCACAATTCATAAAAAATAAAAAAGCTAGAAACTGTTTTCAAATAATCCAAATACCATCTGAAAAGGTCTTTACTCTTATCATTAAAAAGATTTTAGTAGTTTATCATATATAGGAAAACTTGTACTTTGTCAGAATATCATATATAACAATGGTACCATATATAGTTATGATGAATATTATGTATAGTGAAACTTGCTCTACATTATATCCTGGGAAATAAAATTGTAATTTAAGTTCTTACTCAAACACCATTGACGAAAATATTCATGAAAATCTTACCATATAATCTTTCTATTGGACCTCATTTAGGTTTAAGATAATCATTATTTTATTCTTTTCGTATGCTAACTGTAACTTTCAATGAATAGGAGGAAAGTTTTTCATTTAGTATTCCGATTCATTTGTTCATTACTTAAGTAATATTTTTGATTACTTACCTTAATTCCAGGATACGCAGTACAACAGTTGTTGGCTGTTTGTTTCATTACATCTCTGTTGCAGTCTCAAAAGGAAGAACCAATCTTGAGCCATAAAACAATTACTCACATTCACTGGAAACACCTAGAAAAAAGAATAAGTTCATTATTAAAAGAACTGATAAGGATAAGTCATATCAGACTTTTCAACCCACGCGTAGATACACGGAATAAACTATAAATCTGAATGACCGGAGTGCCACTACAGCAAATTTGGTGGGAACTGTGGTTGAGTCCTAAGAGCCACCATCGGCCACGGTACAACCCTTTAAGTAGGTACAACCCTTTCCCATCGACGATGATCATATCCAGTTTTGGTCCCAAAATTTTATTAGCATACATATATGAGACACAGCACATACATAAAACAAAAATACCAACAGTACACAGCACGCTACAAAAGCAACAACATCATCTTTCGATTTTGTCAGTCTTAAACCCAGACTTACTTCTACTCTCTCGCATCATCTGTCCTCCATTCCGACCCCGATTCCAACTGACGTCCTCTTTCTTCGTTCGTCGTCCCGGAATGTCTGGGGTTTTTCTCTCGGAATTAAGCTCTCAATATTCCTCCTTAGTTATGCAATGCATCTGTCATCGAATATCTGGTTAATTTCTCTCTACACTCAACCCTTTTACCCTCCACGTTCCTGCGTATCTCAACAAAAAGGGATACTAAGTGATTTTAGTAGGGTTGCCAAAGTTGGCGCACCTTTCAATGGCAGCGTCCAATGTATCCAAATATCTTCATTGCTATACGTCACATAAACACCAAACCTTTTAAAGAGAGCCTATCATATAATCAGCAAGCATAAATAGCCTACACACATGTAAATCAGTTATTAGTAAGAAATTTTTGCTGTTTGACATAAAGTAATTATCTATACGAAAACAGATGTTTGAGAGAAAACTAATCAATGCTGAAAATTCTAAATTTGAAGTTTAGTTTAGTTATATTAACTTCCCGTTGTAAAAAAACACTAGGACTATTTTGGGACGAACTTAGTAATTTTGAACCATGTTCAGATAACGAGGACGACACCTGAGATGGCAGCCCCTTCTCCACATCTCATCACGCCAGCGGGAGGGCATTTGGCCTGAACAGGTTCAATTTAAAGCAACCCCCTTACACGACGATTCATCGGTGGAATCGTGATGGAATCGAACCTCAAACCCTTTGGCTCACGAGTCAAGACCTTAACAGCAAGAATTGACGGTTCTTCTGAATCTGAAAATGATGATCTAAAATCTTTTCAACAGAAAATAAAGCTTGTGAGGATGTAGAATGGAAACCCATGGTCATTTTTTTGACAAATTTGAATTTTTTGATAGAATTTATTGAAGGTACTAGGAAAAAGACATGCCATTCTTTTGAGATATGACAAGTAATCATCTGAACGTCATAGTTTAAAAAAGCAACAAAAGCAACTTGATTAAATCAAAATTCTTTTGGTGGTTCAAGATAGTTTGCCATTAAAAAAGCAAGAAAAAAAACTAATTTACCAGATTTTGTGTAAGCAACTTTTTATGAGGCAAAATATCACTTGAGATTAATGATTGACTTAATAATATTAGAAGTACTATTAGAAGTGAGTTCTACTTTCTATAACAAAAATGAATTATTTGTTCTCACTAACTTCGAAATGAATTTAAGTTTTTGATGTTTTCATGTTTTATAAATTCTCTTCCCCTGCGTTATTATAAAGATTCATTTTCCTAAACAACTGAAGACAAAATTATTATAAATTACTCCAAAATGAAAGAATTGAACAGTTATGGTAATGTTAAGTCATGCCAACTAAAGTTTATTTATTATCATGCCAGAACATGATATTGTTTTAGGAAGGACATTTTGTGGCGTCAACAAAATTCCTGAGGCCAAAAATCCGTTGGCGAAAAATTGAAATTTTATTATCTGCACGAGTATCTAAAAAAATCAATTTTTCATAACACGTTACCATTGCATTTACAAAAGCTGCGATTAAAAAATAAGTTAATGACTACAGCAAATAAAACCTAATAAAATGTCGTTTTGAGCACGCGATTATATGAAGTGAAATAAATGGGAAATGTTATATATTTTTTAAGTAATAAATGCGAGACAAACTGTTTTGAATTGTTTACTTTACTAAAATGACTTATTCAACGAAACAATTAAAATGAATAAAAACATAACTTAACTTGCACGTGCTTGACCGTTCAAGAAATGATGTTCTGTCATGATATATTGAAATACGCATAGCAGATTTCATTTTAATCTTTTTTATTATTTGTTTGTTTACTCAACACATTGGTAAAAAGTATGTTTAAAATTATTTTAAAAATTTGATTAAAGACAGAAAAAATTATTTGGAAACTTAAGGGCTAACACTGGATTTTTTTTTTAATTTTAAAATGATGCGGTCATTTTTGCGCTGTTTTATTTTCGCAAATTATCGTAAAAAAGCATGAAAGTTTCGCTCAATTTTTCAATTAATTAGACCTTATCATATGGTAAGATAAACAAATATCCATAAACTTTTTCAAATAATTGAAACAAAATTCATTCTTATAATAAATATTATACAGAATTAAGCAGAAAATTCCTTTAAGTAAAAATAATATTATATATATATGTGAACTAACTGATAGAAAAATAAATTATTGTATTGCAAATATTTTAGACTATTGCATAGAAGTAACAACATTAATATAAAAGTGGAAAAAAAAGAAATTTCTTTAAATAAACGAAATCAGAGTTGCCGATTAACAAAGTATTGCTTAATTAATTATTTATTCCTTAAATAGATTTAATTGAAAAGTATATTTATAAATATGTAGGAATTAACAATAGTTCAACTTTTTTGTATTAAAGAAGTTGCATTTTATACTTTTCAGTTTCAATCTCACGTAATTAAAATATATAATTTTGTTTGTTTGTTTATAAGTAGTTTTTTTCTTTAATAAAAAAATTAAACTTAAAAAAAATTCGTTTAAGAATGATCCTATTTATAATATAAACTGCTTAAGTATAATGATGAAACAATTTATGGTGCTTCATATAAATTATACCTTTTTTTGACTAAGAAGATTTATTTTTTAAATTTTTTTAGGAAAAATTTGAAAATAACTATTACTAATAATTAAAAAGAACATGTCTTCAATAATAACGTATTTAATCTTATCGACAATACTTTTTTTGTTGTTATAGGTTCTATACATAGGAAAATAAATAGGAAATAAACGGAAAACAGCTTTTAAAAATGTATTTTAAATTTGGTTTTTAAATAAAACCAATTAATTAAAATTCATTTGCTTAATGACTCATTTTTAGTTATATAAACAATTAAATTGCTAATAAAATAAATTATTAAACTGTTTCGAATTGATTCCTTAAAATATGACTACTACCAACAAGCTTTAATACACAAATAAATAATTCTTCGTTCACTAAATTCTCCCCCACCCCCACCCCCAATTTCTGTTCAACAAAGAAACCTTTTAATTTGCAATTTTAATAATTACTTATTTAAATACGTTTTTACTGATGCTCTATCAATTTCCCTTTTATTCCTTATTAGACTGATATACTACAATTCTAATATTGAAAAATTTCCCATCACATGATGTATAAATAAAAAATATTAAAAAATATTCTAAAATCCCCTAGTGAACAGAACGAGAAGGAAGGTAAATAGAAAAAAGACAACAATTAAACCTTGTTAGAGATTATAAAAATTATAGTTCTATTAGATCTCAGCCAGTTCCAGAACCTAAAAAGCGTTTCATCAAAAGCATTAAAAGTGCCTGTATTTAAAAAGTTTTCAAAATAAAAATAAATTTTGGAACATTAAATTCAAGAAAAATAAATCTCTTTTTCTCAGTGTTTACATTCGATTTATAAGATCAGGAACAGGAATTTATTCGGACTTAAGAAATCTAAATACCGTAAACAAAAAGAAAGGTGTTTTTTTCCTTTCTCTTAACAGTTTAGAGAAATAAAAATGCAAATGATTCTCTTCTCTTTAAAAAATTGTAATCGCAAACTTAAGCAAATGAACAGCTAACGGATAAAACTCCTAACTTCTATTTTTGTTTTTATGAAAACTGTTAGTAAAATTGCATTACAGCTTCGAAAATTTTAATATAAGTTTTGAAAGAAAATGTATTTCTATATATAAACAGCAAGCGATTGTGAAAAATATCCATTGCTTATTTCAGAAATACTATTGCAAAGGTTTTAGTTTAAAACATGTTATTCTAAATAAAATCCTCAACATATTTTTATTTACTTTCTTGTATTGAAAAAATCTTAATATAAATCTTTTCTAACGCAATGCAGAATACGTATGCTCGAAAAGACAAATTCTCACGCTCTCATAGATAAAGCTCTAAATTCACAATGAATTCAGGGATAATATATAAACAGTTTTTCAATTTTCTATATTTGTTTCAAATATGCAGCAAGAAAATTCCGTTTCAGCTCCGAAATTCTCCTATAATTTGGAAGAAAATGCATTTATTTCTATATAGAAGAATATGGAGTCGTGTTATAAATACTGGTGTCAGAAATTCTGTTAGGATTTTATACTAGAAGAAAGGAAATCGTTTAGACATTTATCTATTTTCATAGACTGAAGAAATTCTTATGAGATCTTACTAATACAGATGTGAATATATATGTTCTAGAAAAGAGATTTTTTCCTGAGGTAGACATATACTGAGTATAAGTAATAGGCTAGTTAAGGATTTGTCAGAATTATTTTAATGGCGTTTTCGAGCACAAAATAAGAAATTAAAAGGAAGAATATTTAAATTTTATGCCCTCAAACACATAAGAAAAACAATTCGACTATGACGACTGTAAGAAACGACTGTGTAAGACCGAACACTTTTTGACTGAATAAGAAAAAAAGGAGCAAAAATTTAGCTATTGATAGATAATTCTTTGTCTAATATCAAATCTACAAAAGAGGTCCCAAAATTAAAGCAAGGCTTTAATTCGACTCCATTCTTGTGGAAAAGTATTGACAAATATATTTGAAAAACCATCTATCAGCTGAGCAATAATAGTTCAAATATAATAAAAATCTGGCGACCACAGTTCAAATATTTGAGTATCGGCCCCCTAGATCGTTTGATTTAACACTATTGGATTTCTTTTTATAGTGTTATTTAAAATCAAAGGTCTATGCCAAAAAATCCATTGGTATGCCTTCATTGAAGGACGAAATCTAACATTGCCTCAATGAATTTCAGTCACATTTATGCAAAATGACCACGAAACATTTCCACAAAAGAATGCGTATTTCCCAGAAAAGTGGTTGAGACCACTTTCCCTATGTTTTATACTATACATAACATTATATTATGTACTTTTAGATTCAACTGAAATATAAAATTTTTAATCAAAAGGAACTGTTTTTTTAAAAAATTTTTAAATTTTTCGTTAACATGTTGCTCTATCGTGCAACGCTGCTTTTTTACAACCTCTACATCATCAGCCGTCAAATGTTTTTAATAGAATTTCTAACACTTTACTGCAAGAATAGATAAATAAAATCTTGCGTTAATTTTGTTACACAGTTTACAGTGAAGTACATTAAATGATTCTGCATGAATCATTCATACCTTATGATGCGATATGCACTTTTTCTTCCTTAATTATAACGCAATCAGTTGGTAATTATAAAAATCAAAATTTTCAGTACATGAAAAAGTGGCACGGCTTGGAGCTTTTTTGAATATTTTTCCTGAGTTCTGAATCCAAAAGTTAATCACAGTTATCGCATTCTAAACACTCTTTGTTTGCAGACCTATAAAATTTATGTTAAATAATATCCAGTCTAAAAAAATAAAAAAATAAATATGAAAAATATTTTTTTACAACAAACAAGTTTTATTATAAATTTATTTCACTTGACTGCTTCAGGTTTTTAAAGATGGAACTTGTAATTAATTTTTTTAGTTCATAACGAAAATTCATTGAAATAATGATGAAAATTAAATATTAAAATGTTTTCAGAACATTTCATTAATTAGCAGAATAATTGTATTAAATTTTAATTCTGAGCTAATGGCATAGAATTGATTTGATAATTCCGTAATAATTATAATACAGATACTATAAAGCAAAAAAAATTGAAATCATTTCTAATTTTTAGAACAGCAATAAAAAAGGTGTTTTTAGCAATTTAATTCCGGAACAGTATTTGAAAATGAGGGAAATAAGTTATATTTTCACTTATACAGAATGCTTAAATAATACATACTTAGTTAATAATTAGTGAAAATTAGTCTCACCCAATTTCAAATAGCATTTTGTAAAAAAAAGTAAGCAAAAAAATAACACTTGATAATTTCCTCCACTCAATCCTCATTAATTAATAATTTGATAAGCACAAACACCCATTTGTAACAGGTAATTATTTTTATTTCATTAACACAGAAACCATAGGTACGATTTAAAGTGTTTTCATTAAAGCTTATATTATTCAACTCAAATGAAAATAAAATAATAAAAAAATGAAATCTACGGTCGTAAATTTCAAGCAATCATGTGAGAACATTATTATTTTTAAATGATTATTTGTCTTAATTAATTTAAGTCATTAACCAGGTTAAACTGGTTGGAAAAAATTTTGAAACTTTCTCTCTCGAATGATAATTTTTTAAAACTTTCATCTTCAATTTTTCTAGCTAGAAAACAAAGTTTTGAAGCTCGACTGATTTTATGATAACAAAAGAACCAGTAATTCCGACGAAAAGTTCACTATCATTGGAAGCTGTTGTATATGTGGTAAAATCCAAAGAACGTAATGCAGATTGATATTAAAATTATACTCTGATATTTACAGTATTGAGAGAAATACAAATAGTAAGAATGCGTTTATATTATAATTAAAAAATACATGTAAGTTGCGTTTTACAAAAGGGCGATAGTTAAAACTGAAAAAGAATTTCGAAAAAAACTCAAACAATAATCCTCTGAGCGCCAGATAAATTATTTAAAAGTAAGAAATCGTAAACAAACTGGAAGATGACGTCATTTCATTGAAACGACAAACAAAAAGCAATTGATATTAAATCTAAGTATCTCAAACAATATTGGGAAAACAAACCTCAAATGTCATGGGTCAGATAACTCGCTATCTACCAACGAATAAACGAATATTTCTTGCCTTCAAATTTCAGAGAAACTAAACCTCCTAACCAAAACAACATCATTTTCTCACTTGATAAAAATCTTGCAAATGCCTTTGAAAGCACAAAGATAGCACTAAACATTCTTGTTACTTAGCAAATTTCTTAATTCGCGAATAAAATAGGGAAAAGCCTCATGGCTATTTTATTCTATAAAAAGAGAAAAGAAATATCGCTTGCTTTGTAAAATCCTCAATTCTGCTTCTCTATACTCGTAAGTGGAAACTTTTCTTGCCGAGAAACTGAAATCCACAAAAAAAGAATCCAGAAATTTGGGATTTCTCAAAATGAAACCGGAACGTGTGTTTTGTGTGACAGGTCGCATCTCTCGGGTGTAATTGAGAGTCTCTGTTTTCCTCACTTTTTCGGAAGACGGAGATGAAAAAAAAAAAGAATGTGTTTCTTTCTTGGTCCAGTAGAGATAATTTATCGTAATACCTTTGTCTTACTTCTAGAGACTAAAAAAGAAATTGCCTTTTTTTATATTTTATCTTATTTTTTCTGTCTGCTTTTCGTAGGACTTTTTTTGTATTCACAAGCAACATCAAGCTGATCGAAGAACAGACAAGACTTGCAAATGACTTTTGCGTCAGACGGGTAATATAAAAAAGCATCAAAACTATGTCACCGCCAGGAACATGAGGCGAAAAAAATAGTCTTTTTTAAGGATAGGTAAAGGGAAAAATTCTTTCCTACGAAAATATTATACTAAAAGGAAGCATTTTCTTGGAAACCGATCCATTATTTATGGAAAGCATATATTTGGTAAATATGATAAATACATAATATTTTTAAGGCAATATAATACAGGTATCAACGACAAGAAATGTTAAGATTCTTTACGGATTGTAAAAGATAATCCAGTTGTGACTTTAAACAGTTATTGCTTATGCGTGAAGTATTCACATTAGACTTGAGTTGTTACACTTAGTAACAACTCAACTCTCTGCGCATAAGAAGAACAACTCAACGCTGCATTTCAGAAAAAGTTTCGTAAACCGTTCTTGTTGCGATTTGTAGTTCAGAATAAACAAAAATTAGAATTTTGTCTGTGTTTACGTTTAGAAGTCATTTATTACAGGATGGCCTGATTATGATTCTTTTGCATAGTATTCGTTTTATAGGTGGAAAATTGTATTTGTGTAGAACACACACGCATGCATACACTTCAAATTTTAAATCATTAAGAACATACTTTTTTATTCAACCTCTCAAATTCAAATAAATTTTTTTTCTTGTAGTGGAC
>JAOUZG010044037.1:7298784-7315355 GCA_026289955.1 Argiope argentata | reverse complement strand
TCTTCTAATGACCCTAAAAGCGAAAACCCAATCCATCAAAAGCTATAAATCAACAATTTTCTGCTCTTACATTTTGTGGTTTCAAAAACTTCAAACCAAAATCAAACCAAATCAAACTTCGAAACAACATCATGTCCTCACATTATAAAAATTATACATTATTTGAAATTTAAGTTTTGTGAAATTTAAATGTTATACAGATAACTTATAATTAAAGTTACATAGTATCGATATTCAATGATATATTTTATTTGCCTTTGCCTCTTCTCTTAACGCTTCTTAATTTCATTGTATATCAAATATAAAACAATCAATCCTTCAAACGACTAGAAAGAATCGGAAATTTCGAAGCAAATTCAAACCAAAAATAAATTTTGTTTTTAATTTTTTTCATTCATTTTTATACCCCCCAAAAAAAACTCTAATGTGTAATATGAAATATTTACTGATGAAGTCAAACGACCGAGTTATTTTCCTGTGAATAATAAATCAAACATAAATCAATCATTTCTGTGAAAATTTGAATAATGTTCGCGAGTAATTAGTTTTAACATTCCGACATGAGCAATAATTATTTCCAGCAAATAAGTGTTAATTAAAAATTTTTTAAAATGTCACCTCAGATTTCAGCAATGACTACTTTTGCCTGAATTAACTAATACAACTTTTTTTTTATTTCCTAGAATTATTAAAATATGAATTTAAAATTTTCTATTTCGTTCATTAATTAATCTTCAAAAATAATTTCAGGAGTATGCTTTCTTGAAAGATTAGAATTTTCACAAAAAAGCCTATCACGGAAACTGAATTAATTATTTTATTGATTACAGCGTGATTGTCCTTATTATTATTCATTCATTCTCTTTTGTTTGAAATAATTTTCACAAAATTCCAAAAATTTTCACAATTTTCCAGACACTTTCTCGCGTGCTCTAATAAAGGTATTATTCCCTTCCCCATCAGAAAAATTTCAGGCACAGGCGAGGCTGGGAGCACAATGAATTTTCAGATATTTTTCTGCCAAAATACCATTCATGAAGATTCAGAATTTTATAGAATAATAAAGGCGCTGATTATTACTCAAATGACTAAACCCAAAATCCGACAATTACAATTTTAGTAAAAAAGAACACACAATCAAATTTACTTCATCTAAATCATTATGATTTTAAGTTGGCAAGTTCCCTTGCATGTGAATGTACAGACTAAACCCTTGACTATGACCATTCACAATCTTCTGTGTTCAAAATCTTTCAGACTAGACCCTTGACCATTTGATACAAAATATTTCAAAATTTCGACAACTTTTTAAGTTTGAGACTAAATCTGTGTACTGAGTTTTATTTATCTATATTTTATATTTTATATTTGTTGTATTCATTTATAATGAGATAACCAGGCAGACTGAATAATGAGAACGGATACCCAGTAAAATGTGTCGAAAATTTATTGATAAACAGTATACCGAATTTCATACCTTTATTAAAAGAACTTATATGCTATTGTGTTCACTCAGAGTGTCAGAGAGATAGATGTAATTCTTAAAATGAGTTTTTTGGACGCAGGAAGGTTCGAAACAAGAAAAGTCATCAAGATATCGAGTTCGAATCTCTGGGCGGTAATAACATTTTCCTTTTATATTGCATCTCACATTAATATCAGCCACAGATTAAACATAAATTTGTAAGTGTTGGTTTTACCGTAAATTATTTTAAGTCTTTGATTTATTTATGAAACTTAAAACAATGATGAAAGAAAAAAAATGTGCATTCAAAAAATATAAAAAAGGTAAAAAGTCCGTGCTTTTTGCATTAAAGACATTATTTATAATTGTATTGTGTTTAATTTATTTTTTATTAAATTTTATTCATCCTCTATTGAAAGTTCATTAAAGAATGCAATTTATAGAAATTATACTTCATCCAGTGTTCAGCAATACGAAAATTCTAAATGATAAATTGATCACTATTTCATATCATATATTCGTTTATTATTTTATATCATATATTCGTTTATTATTTCACATCATATATTCGATCATTATTTCATTCTAAACACAAAAGATTATCCTCAAATTTATTTCCTAATTTGAAACATAAAACTTACAGTTTAGAGTATTCCAAATTAGAACAGTTGTGAGAAAACGCATTGTAAAGATCGAAATATTTTAAATATCATATTTTTCTTAGCTTTTTAACTGTGCTTAGCATTTAAAATATAAATCTCAAACAATATTATTGAAACTTTTCTCTTAGTATCCCTGGCGAGAAAAAACAAAATCACATGGGCTGTTAAAAAGTCCCAAATCAGTATTCAAAAAATTCTATCTTCTCAGATTTATTTGGCTGAATAATCCTTCAATATTATTCTAATTAAATCTCCTAGAATGAAATTGATTATTTTTTTACATTCATTGTTAATAAAATTATATTGAATCTTGTTTTATTATTGTTCAGTGTTTTATTTCAACACACATAGAAGACCAAAAAATATTAGCATAAAACAAGCATTTAGATATTATTTTGTATGAATTTGAAATAATTTCAATAAAAATAGCATATCCAGTTTGGAAAATTTTGTTCATTATAATTTTTTAAACGATGTCACAATTGTCAAAATTATAATCTTCATAAAAAATTGCTCTACAATCTTTAGAAATAATCAATATTCATTTTCATTTTGATAATTTATATGAATTTAATTGAAATTTTTACCCAGAACTTGAAAATAAATAACATTCATAAAACACGAGCGTGAAAATAGAAATTGCTTATCAACATATATCATGAATTAAAAAATACTTTAAAAAAAGCTTATTGAAATGAAGGATAGGAAAAGTAATTTAAATAATAAATTTTGAGCTAAAATTTTAATTTAAAAAAATCTTTTTGAGAACATACCATATAAAAATTTTTTAAAAGATTATTTAAAAAATGTCTACACTAAAATTTTTAAAAAATGTAATAAAAATTATTTTAATGAATTTTAATCACTCAATTTTATTTCTAAAAGGGCAAAAAATAATAAGAAGAAAATATATATTAATGCAAAAATTTAATACAAATATTTTAATTACACCACCAACTTCTAACCGTTACAAATTAATTTAAATTAATATAAAAATCTAAAAAGAATTTATTAGTTTAAAAAAAACCCGTGAAGAATTGCTGTTCGTACGGGAAATCTTTAACCAATCTTAACTATGCAATTTTTGTCTGTAGCTCAACTAGAGGAAAAAAGCAGTTACCGATGTATGGAAGGGACGCAACAAAGGCAATATAGTTGTGTGTTCAGATCTCATTTGAAAGTCGACCAAATTTAAAAATATGACGATGGAATATGTGTGTATGTGTGTGTGTGTGTGTGTGTGTGTATGTGTGTGTGTGTGTGTGTGTGTGTGTGTGTGTATGTGTGTGTGTGTGTGTGTGTGTGTGTGTGTGTGTGTGTGTGTATAAGGCATTTTTAATATATATCCTCTCAAAACAATAACACATTTTAAAAATAAAGAAAGTTATACATCGTTCTTTATTTTCTTTTGAATGGATTTTCACGATCACTGAGAGCCATTCGAATGGCATTGTACCACTCCACATGAATTCATTTTTGTAGCTCTTTCATCTTACGAAATCACCATCAGCCAAATTCAATCTAAAAGGCAACCGTATTGAATGAAATATCCAATGAAAAAACTAATGACTAACTGAATTCAATAATTTATTGAAATTTAAATGCTACAATTCTGTGTGGAAATTCATGGAGATACTCAAATACATAAAAAAAGACAACTCTCCTTCGCAGAAATTTTGTCTTAATACGTAATTAATTCAATTTTAGCAGCATTATCAAATCGGTATAACTTGATAAGACTTGAATGTACAATCCGTTTTAATTTATTGAAATTTATTATATTTTGTTCTTTTAGAAAAATTATTTAGAATTAAAAAAATTTAAAAAATGTATTAGATTCCAATATTTCCTTGGATTAATTACAAAAACAAATGTCTCTTTACTTTGTTTTAATCTTAACACTTAATTATAAAATTTTTTTAAGTCAAATATTTCCTCCTAAAAATCCCATTATGAATATATTTTAAAATATTCAGTAATTAATTACAACCTCATCGTTATTATCCCTGATAAAATTAATTAACATTCTTTAAGATCTTAATCTGCCCTTATTAAAATTTGTATCAAATATTAGTTTGTTTTTTTAACTCAATTTATTTGCTTTTTTTAGTAAAAAATTATGTTTGACTTCGTTAAGGAGATTAAAAAAATATATCTATATAAAAAAAGTATTGATTAAAAAAATATACCTAAGCAATTGATCAAGTTTCACATTAATCATTCCTCTTTTCATTAACTATCATCATTTTATTTTAAACTTTTTACCGAATATTTAACGATTAATAATAGTAATAATTTTTTAAAAAGATAAATTATTGCAAAAATAAATTATTTAAACCCTTTTAAGCAAATTTATTTTTCAAACGATTAATCTGAATGAATCTAAGAAAAAAAAGTTAAACAAATTATTTAAACATTTATTTTAAACTTTTTTTGAAATAAAATTAATAACTTAAAATTTTTATTTTTATAAAAAATTTATCAAATATTATCTTATAACAGACAAAATATATTATAAATTAACTACTATGTAAAATAATTCCTAACCTATTCGAAATACTTTTAAAACAATTTGAAAATTATAAACATGCTCTGCAAAAAAAAAAAAAAAAGGATTAACATATCAATATATTTACGGAAGAATAAACCTTAATATATTAATTTTCTCCTTAATTCTGGTAAACAATGAAATGCTTAGTTAATGAAATGCTTAGAAACAATGAATTCAATCAATAAATTTAAATAATTGCTTAGTTAATAAAGCATTCGCTAATTTTCTAACATTTTCCTAATTAGCGTTATTGGAATTCTAATACTTCCACTTTTATACAAAATCATTCCTAAGGAAAGCAATTACGAAAATATTAAATAATTAATTTGGGTGTAAAATAAAAAGAAATAAATAACCCGAAAATTAAAAATGAACAAAATCTTACATATGAGGACAAAAATTATATTTTAATAAATATTGCCGTTTCTTATGAGTGACTAATTATCGAATTAAAATGTTTGTAAAATATAAGAAATTTGCTATCCTTTACTATATGTGCTAGTAAGCACTGGAAATTTTTTTTTAAAAAAACAGTGTATTCAGTTTTTAAATGGAATTTATAAGAAGAACTTCTTTTCAGCCTAGGGAATTTAAATATTCTAGAACACCACAAACATCCAAAAACGAACAATTTTTTTCTCTAGACTATTCCAACAATCAATATGTAATAATAACATTTGCTTCAAAAAATTATAATTTCAGAAAATTTTATTCCAGGCAACGATGCTAAACAAAAAAAATCCAATGAGAAGTTTTCCAATTTTTATTTTTGTTTAAAGAAAATTTTATTTTTGTTCAAAAGAAAAATTTGTTAGAAATTTAATACCAGATTTACAAAATTTTAATATAATCTTTGAAAGAAAATATATTTCTGTATACCATCAACAAAAGACTGAAAAGATTAATTGTTTATTTGAAAAAATCTATTACAAAGAGATTTCAGGTTATTCAAAAAGGAAATCCTGTGGATAATTTTTTCCATTTTCTTATACTTCAAAATATTAAATCTAACACAATGCTAATGCATATGCTTCAGAACTTATAATGATTTTTTCAATTTTCTGTATTTGTTTTTAAATATTCTGAAAAGAAAATCCTTTCCAGTTTATAATTTCTAATATAATCTGAATGAAAGGACATTTCTTTAAGAAATATTTCCACCATACATAGTTGAAGAATATGGATATACAAGTATTCATGCTAGAATTACTGTAATTCCTTTTATGTTAAAACAGGTTTTACAAATTAAAATCCATTAAAAAAATTATTATTTATTATTCTGAAGAAATTGATATTAGAAATTTCGCAGTGCTGAATTCCTATTCTTTGAAACAAAAGTTATTAATTGGTGGTAAGTATGTGAAATGATTTGTTTTTACAGGAAACACAAAATATAAATTTTTTAAAAAAATCTTGATTTTTATATTTCTACTGGCCGCCTTTGGCGACCAGCTGGTTCGCCAATATTAAGGCCGACTAAAGGGTTAAATCAATTTTTTTTTATATAACTTGGTCTCATAATAATTTTTTCAGCAAAATATTTTTAAGCTTCAAATTTCGATAATCATTTAATTCACTTATACTATTATGTAGGTCTTAAGCATTCATATCTTTGAACTCCACATCTCTCTCTGTTTTTCTATCATTGCACGTAAAATTCAGTTTTAAATTAAAGTGGAAATGATGGAAGGGCACTTAATATAAATAAATTTTTACTCAATCCAAGCACACCTTTAAATAAAACTAAGAACTGAAAACAAAGTAGTCCGACATTGAAGTTTATGTTCAATACAGAAATTAAAACATTGTAATTGTTTTTTTTTATAATTTATAAGATCTCAAGGAATTATTCAGCAAACATTTCAGAAGTCAAATGAAACATTCAGTTTTTAATTTTATTTTTAGATGTATATAAATGCTCTGAATAATAATATATTTTTAGGTTTATAAGCATATATAAAAAAATTTTGGTTTAAATTACTTTGGTCCTATAGATTCATATTTGTAAAATATTCTTAATATTTCAACTTCTAAATAAATAAATAAGCGTTTCTATCATCTTCAAATCTGGCTGATTTATTCAGTTCTGAATATTGCAAGTTTAGAACAATCATCATTATCATAATCTACACCAATTATTCTAGAGTAATACTGATTGGCTTCTTTGATATCTTGATAAAGTGATCTAAAATCGCCAGTTTATATCGAATAGTTATGTTGAAATTTTCATATATCGATCAACTTTGATGATTGATTTAGTTGATTGGAATGCCACTTTTTTATTTAAGGACTTATTGTCTCAAGAATATTTTGTTAAATATGATTCACTGAGCAGATGATGTATGTAAAAATTTAATTCATCAGCATTTTCCCCTAAATCTATAATTTTATATTTCACTTGAACCAATTGCTAAAAGATTTATGTCTCTCCCCAAAAAATTAAGAAATTAGATGTTGGGATCCGATAACAGAAGATGCCTTGTAGATGTTAAGCCATATTCGCCTTAAATAAAATTGTTTAATTGGATTAGTAATATATGTATAGTAAAATATCATAGAAAACGTTTCCATTCATTTATTTTCCGAAAATATCATGTTTCATATTTGTTTCATTTTATACAGACACGTGCCGAAAATGACATTCTTATATGTTTAATTTGGAATGATAGTTGACTTATTTTTTCTCGTGAGAGAACATGATATTGTTTTGGTTAGAAAGTTTTGATGTCTCCGAAATATGCGGGTAAAAATAGTTTTATATGCTTTTACAAATTGTGCCATGTTAATTATTACGTATGCTTGTTTGAAAGAAGATGCGTTTTGAAATAGCTGACCTACTTTTACCAGTATAGCTTTAATATTACGTATGCTTCGATGAAAGCAGTTGCGTTTTTATTTCGCATGATTCATTAAAATGCGAAAATAAATTACAACCACGAAGACAAATTCTTTGATTTGCACAAAATATCTTCTTCACATAAGTAAAAGTAATAATTCAAAACATGTCTTATTGTTTTAAAAATTAAAAAAAAAGAATGCAAAAATATTTTACTACTAATTATCAATTGCTTTTTTTCGTCGTTTCTTTGAAATGACGTCATTTTCAAAGTTCGTTTAAGATTTCTTACTTTTAAATAATTAATCTCGCTCTCAGAAAATTATCGTTTGGTGATTTTTTAAAAATTCTTTTTCAGTTTTAACTGTCGCACTTTTGTAATATACTTTTACTTTGTATTTTTATTTACTTTAATTCTTTAATTGGCTTAATAATTTTGATATTGCAAACAATCAAGAAAAATTTACTCTTGCATTTATTGCTTAAAAAATATCACATTTCCTATTTGTTTCATTTCATATAATCACGTGATTAAAATAATATTTTTCTGTTTTATTTTTGGTAGTAATTAACTTTAAAATCAGAACTTCTGAAAATGTGATGGCAACATTTTATTAAAAGCTGATTTTTTTTAAATCCTCGAGAAGATAAAATTTTATTTTTATTTTTTTCAAGATAAATTGTTGAAAAAAATACTCTTAAATTAAATGTTTAAAAATTCATTAAAAATAGAGTTTTAATTCGTAGGTCAAAACATTAGTACCATTGAAAAGCTAATTTTTTGAACTTTGACTTGATGTAAAAATCAATTTTGTGCTGTAATATTTTCGGACGTTATAGAGAAAAAATGTCAAAATTTGGCTTATTTTTTAATTAATTAAAATTTTAATTAAAAATTCAAAAAAAGGGCTCCGAGGTGCACATTCCCGGCACCCAAGGTATACATATACCAAATTTGGTAGCTGTAGGTCGAACGGTCTGGCCTGTACATCGCCAACAGACACACACACACACATTGTGCTTTATTATAAGTAAAGAAGATTAAACGCCGATAAAATATTTCTACCTCACCCAATCAAAACAAAGATAGATTTAACGTTTTCACAAGGATGAGTTTTCTCAAAACGCGCTTAAAAATCAAGCTAATAAGTTTATTTCCAAAATCCCCGTATTCTCTTCCCTTATTCAAGATGAACCCCTCAAAAGTCATCCCACATCTTGAAAGACGACTTTTATGATGAACTGCTCTCAATTACTTCAGTATCGCCGAGGGAAATATTGTTGCTGACAACTTGGAGAAATATTCTTAGCAAAACGCGACGAATATATCAGCCGGAACTCAGGTTATGTCAGGAAGTCGAGACAGTTTGATTTGTATTTGATGCGTTTTCGTGTCTCCTCTTTATATTTCGTTTGAACGGTAATGCTTACGAAGGATCAAGCAATTCGAGTTTCGAGTTCGAAGTTTTCAACGCGTCAATTAAAAATTTGATTCGAGTTTCAGTCTTAGCTTTATTTCATCTCATGTCAAATCTATTTATTTCTACATTGTCAATAAAATCATAAATTGAATTGTGTGTCTGTTCAATAAATATTTTTAGTTTAGTTTAGTCCAGTTGAGTTTTGAGTTTTAAACTTGCCATTTTACACCCTTACATCGATTTTTCTCGATTCTGTAATCAGAAATAAATGTGTTATATCTATCTATTACATAAGAAAATTATGTAAATATATCGTTTTATTCACTTTGCAATTGGTAGATATCGAGTCACCTGATCCATAACATCAAAGGTTTAATTCGCTCGTAATATCTGAAATATTTAATGAAAGTTTTATACTGCATTTGGTGATAAAATGGTAAAAAAAAGCTTTAAAAAAGATTTAATTAATGACAAATAAACAGCAAACGAGTTTAAAACTATATTTTTTGATAATTCTACTTTTAGACAATCTAGCGTGTGGCAACATTAATCAATAGCTTTTCGGTATGTTTACCTTTATCGAGGAATGGAAATTTTTTGTCTATCGTCAAGTAATTTATTTGGTAATCTGGAGTAGGATTTAAGTTGCACTTGATGGCAACGCGCCTAATAATCTTGATGTTATAGAGCTTTCCTCTCTGACTTTAAAAGACGGTGAATCTAAATGATGAATGTAACCTGATGTATGCAATGATTAAGTTGTGTTGACGATCGGATTTTCCATTCTAAAAATCCATCGGATTTCTCGATCTCCTTCTATACATCCGGAGGACTTGATCTTCTTCTATGATAATTCTATTTTTAGGCCAAATATAGAATACTTCTCCAGACTACTATTTTTAGACCAAACAAATTTGTATTCCAAAAATAGAATTTGCATTTCAAGCCCCTTCTTCCGAACCACCTGAAAAAATGGCACAAAACTACAGTTGTAGTTTCAAAATCATATCCAGAATTTTACACCTTTAAATTTTTGAATTTTTGAATTTTCATATTCCTAAAAGTTCAGAGCGGCTTATATTTAATTTTGATTCAAACTCTGACAGGTATAAATAATAGTGTAGATAGCTGTCAATATAACAGGTATCTACACTAAATCAGTGTACTGAATCTTATCCATCTAACTTTCTTGTTTTTGTAGTTATCGTGTTATCATATATTCGGACAATCCGACAAACAAACATTCTTAGAATAGATCTTTCTCAAAATTTGATAGAAAGCAGCAAATTGGTGTTTAGAACGTATACCAAATTTCAACCTTCTAGCTCAGAGCGCTTTTGGGTAAAAACAGAATAGACAGGCGAACAATTTCTAAAACGCATTCTTCGAAGTCAGGTAAGTCCAAAACGCGAAGAATCCTCAAAATCTCCATTTTGAATTTATTGACGATTACTATATTTCTTCCATACTACAAATACGTGAAAGCAAAATTATACGGCGCCACTATGAATCTATTTAGGATAGGATTTATATTACACTATATGGTAACGAGTCATAATTTTGACGTTAAAAAGCTCTATTCTTTCCTCACTATTTGAATAAGATAGAAAATCGGAAATGATGGCTATGCTTAAAGTTTGTTATGGTTCTTTAGTGCTTTACGATTTAATTTCTTATTCTAAAAGGTCACCAGATTTCTTAATTTCTTTTTAAGTCTTTTTTATTGTTTGTATTCATTTTGAAAGTCCAATACATGCCCCCTAACTTTTGAAAAATTCATTAAAAAGATTAAATCTTTTGTCTTTAGGAGGGTTGAGTTTCATGTTTAGATTCACGTTATTTTATAATAATGCGTGTGTGTGTGTGCGCGTGCGTGCGTGCGTGCGTGCGTGCGTGCGAGTGGACGAAAGTGAAAGATGATCAACCGAGGCAGACGAGTGTTGAAAATAAGTCACTCTTAAATGTAAGACTATACTACCATAAACGGCCTCAGAGATAAGCACTAATCAAAACTACGCCATATTCTCCGAAGCTATTCAACAAAGGAAGCCTTTTGAAACTATTCAATGTAGGGACTCTATCCTAAAGCCATTTGTATCGCTGCGGAATCTTACGAAGCGACTTCATTGGAGTCGGGTTTGCAAAAACTGGTTAACACATATGGGAACAAATAATCGAGTGGGATTAATCCTCCTTTACATTATTTGAGAATATGAAAAGTGTGTTCAACTGGTGAATTTCGGCCAAATTATTTCATGTTGCCTCTCTGGTTGCTCTAAGGTGAAGCAAGGAATGAAATCGGTGATGGTGTGAGTGTGTGGCGCTAGCCTTATATGCCAGATAACATCTACGATACTGAAATAGACTTTTTGGTATTGTTTTTAAGTTACTCGGCTACTGGCCCTAGTGGCGCGGGTTCGTACCGCGACCTTCATCCGCCATAGGTGAGATATCTCGGCGTAACTTAGGGTCACTCTTCACTTTGAAAAAGATATTTGAACATTACCACAATATCTTTCCTGGCCCATTCTAAATTATATTACAGACTGTTTCTTGAAGAATGTTTTCTATTCTATTATTACAAAACCCTTATGTGCACTGCTTATTGTATTCGAACATGATTAAATACTGATTGCATGGCCAGTAGATTATCTCATTTGCTTCCACAATACTGTAATATCATTGATATTCAGTGGGGCTTCTTGTAGAAAACAAAACCTGCACTCGGATTTCCAAACAGACTACATAACATCGAGATCATTGAGCTGGAGGAATGGCAAGCAATTGTCTTAAAAGCTTGTAATTGACGTTTGTTTACCTTTTCGAATCAAATTGTAAGCTTTAAGTCGCACGGTTCAATTCTTTTATAATTAAACATTTTATACTTTCACTGGATATGTTATCATTTTGTCTCTTACATGTATTTTGCTATCCAAGTAATTACATTCAGTATCAGTTTTCATAATAATATTCAGAAATAATATTTATGCAGATTTTAAAAAATGGATATTTTTTATTTACCTGGTTATTACTATCTTATTACATTATTGTTCACCGAAATTTCTTTAGAAGAATTCATTTTCCATTTGATATTTCTAGACAATTCTTTTATCTGACAAAAAAATGCCTCCAAACAGTTTAGCTGTAAGTAAAAATGGTTTAATGTATCTACATTAAAACCATTCGATGGAAAATACTCGAACATAAGGTTACTCTAATGTTTCAAAATTAATTAACAGAAATTAAAAATTTAAATTATTTGCCTTGTATTCGGTAAGGATAACATTATTCTCTTTTTAATGCTTTTATATATTTAAACATTCTTATGCTCCTGATTATACATGCAACTGTAGTTTTAAAATATCGATAGATTAACTTTCTTTAGAATCGATTCAGCTCTTTTCGAGTCATTAATAATTAATAAAAAAATGAATTCGAGAGATTTCAATTAACTGAATTTTCTGATTTTTATGCGTGCATTATGATTTCTGAGGCATCTGTAGTTAAAATAACACAGAAAACAGAACTTGTCATTTTTGTAAAATTATAAAAGAGAATTTCAGAGTTTTATATGTTATGGTAGAATTTTGAAAAATTATATTTCATTATTACTCAGTGAACTTTTATATTTATATATTTAAAATAATTAGGAAAAACAAATCAAAGAACCCGGCCCGTAATTCCAACCTTTGATCCTATATCGATATTTCTTTTGTTTCGTATTGTCCCTAGGTGCATCATAAATAATTGTCTTTACTAATCAATTCATTTTCTTAAAATAAAACTTAACAGAATCCATATCTAAAAATTAAAAACGATTCAATCAATTTATTCATAGATGAATATAATTGTTTTTCAAATATAGGTAATTAATTAGAATGGTAAGTGAGAAATTAAAGCATAATTTTACATTTTGGGTTTTTTGTGTGAGCGTGATAAGTGGCTCTTTTGGTGTGATTTGTATGTGAGTTATTCAAAATTCCTTAATATTACTGATTTAATACTACTACTATGTTGCAAAAAAGTATCTTACTGTAGAAATAAACTAATAAATCTTATTCTGAATTATACTTACCTACAATATTTATGAAGTGAATTTCAAAATTCAAATTATTAAACGTAGCTGTCTCAAAATCTGGTTTAATTTGTCGTGAATTTAAAATCTTTGCAGATATATTTTTTAAATTATTCCTCAAGAACACAACTGAAATTGAAAAAATTAGAGATGAGCAAAAGTCATGGATATTTATTGACATTGAAAAAATTAGTTGCTATGTTGTCATCAAAAGTCAGAAGAAAAAAACGCCCCTGCTCTCTGAAATGCATTCAATCATCCAAGTAAACCATTTATATTCTATCTAATTCAAAACTTTTCAATATATCACCTGTTTTCCCACTGACATCTGCCTGATGGAATCCATCATTTTAATTAGAGTAATCAATAACCCTCCTTATCATAATTTTTTTTATTCCTTACAAAATTTC
The DNA here is from genome assembly GCA_026289955.1 of Argiope argentata. NCBI lineage: Eukaryota > Metazoa > Arthropoda > Arachnida > Araneae > Araneidae > Argiope > Argiope argentata. The sequence goes on along the minus strand of JAOUZG010044037.1, from coordinate 7,301,935 downwards.
ATATTTGCCGGCTTTCTGGCACAGAGGTAGCACGTCTTCCTTGTGTTCTACGAGTCCCGGTTCGGGCATGGTTGTTCTGTGTTCTATCTGTGAGATGTGTGAATGTGCTCCCCTGTAAAAAGGGGTTGTGCAAACGTGTGGGTGTGTGTTTCATCCTCATTTGACCTAGAAGTCAGGTGTCCTCGGATGCTCAGGGGTCCATACCCTCAGAAGTTACTGCACCCCTCTTTCCATGGTAAAAAGCGGACACATCATCATTATCAACTTTCACTTTTATTTACTTAGTTAAAATTAGTTACTCATTATCTTCTACCATAATCAAATATATTGTTACATTATTATTTTTTAAATTTAGTTATATTAACCGTCCATTTTAAAGCAACATCTAGGGATACTTCTGATGATTCTCGTAATTCTGCACCACGGGCAGATGACGAGGACGAAATCTGAGAGGCATCCTCCACTCAAGCGCAGTTTGGCCGTTCTTGTCCCTTACGCCATTAAATTGCAACAAACCATTCAAAAAGTAAACCCTCTCTCCGAACTTCTACACCACAGCAGCGAGAGGGCATTTGGCTTCGACGGATTTAACGTGCAACAGACCAGCTTGCAAGACGACACTTTGGTGGAATCGGGTCTCAAACCCGAATACCATCCAGTTTCGAAGCCGAAATCTTACCGTCAGACCTCCGCAACCTCATATCGTTGTCATCATAAGATATAAAACGATACATTCTAATACATCTAAACAGTCAATTACATCCTTTATACTCTAATTGCTTTTGATCTTGAAATAAACCACTTCTTTCCCCGTCTGTGCTTGCTGGATTGAATTCAAGCAATCAATAACTCATTCGTGTCGCTTACTGACACGATTTTCTCATAACTCCTTCAAAATTTCCCTTGTACTGTCTCATTGCCAGATGGAAGCCACTGTTTTAATTAGAGTAATCAATAACCCTTATTGACATGGTTTTTTTTTATTCCTTACAAAATTTCAGTTTTATTTTTTAACTGCTCGCACAGGATATCGCCTATCACAATTCCGATAGTGAATCTCGGCAAGGGAAAACTTCAAGCAAATCGAATCGAGTATTTCGGGTTTTTTTAAAAATTGAATAATACAGGCTAAAACTCAAAAGACAGTATGCATATGACAGAAGTAATAATTTTCATTACATTTATATAAATGCTTTTCAACATATTGTGTCTCGACATATTGGATACTTATTGACTTATGATTAAACTCCTTTATATTTGCATAATTCTTGAGTATGAACTAGAAATTTTTTGGTGACAGATTAATAAAAGATATCTATATACTGAGCATCTTAAATATATATCTAATATCGTTCCAAATCCTCATTAAAAAAGATATTAAGAAAGTGTTAAAATTTTGCTGACTCGCAGTGAAAACTGCATAAAATATTTTTAAAACTCTAAAATGCTTTATGAGCCTAAGATATTAACCCTTTACGCACGAATGTCTTCTCTCAGTTACCATGCAAGGCGAAGCATCATTTCTATATTTTATTTATTTATTTATTTTAATTTTTATTGTAAAAGATATACACAGGAGATTAAAAAAATGCAGATATCTTTTTAGGAAAACTTAAAACACTTGCATGTATTAATTTTTTGCTGAAACAAACAAGTCTATGCATTAATTGAATAATTATGCATCGAATTTATCTTTCCGAGTGCAAAGGGTTAAAATAGGGAAGCGAGATTAAAAATAACCATAGCTAAAAAACACAATCAGCAGGGAGTTTTTATTTCCAGAATTATTTCTTTGTATATATATATATGCATCATTTTTATTCATAAGACCAGAATCGATAATATATGTGCTTTCTGAAATGTACTCAAAACACATTACTTAAAGAATTATTTTTGTGACAACTTCCGAAATTAGGTTGGATTTAATATATATAATTTTTTTTCGAAAATATCGAGAAAGATTTTTTTTCTCATTAACTTACTCTTTTAAGCGTTTTTTCTCTGCAGCTATGAATAATTTGAGGCAGTTTTAACTGCCATAGATTTGCATCGGCTGAGAATTGTCCTAAAATTCAATTTGCATAATGTCTTCAAATGCTGACTTTCTGGCATAGATTATTCCAGTTCTTTTCATCCATTCAGATCGTTAATTTAGTTGAAAGAAAATTCCAAATATAATGAATAGCACCTTAAATAGAGATAATTTTGCCTTTCTAAGATCCAATTATATATTATTAACAGATTTTTTAAAAAATTTACAAAAAAAATCTAATAAGAAGGGCATGCTTTGGGAAATTGTGTTTGGAATAAGATTTAGTATAATGATAGTATACATTTTGGATGTTCATTCATTCAAATATTTATACTTAATTTCAATAGCTTTCCTATTCCGATAATACAGCTATCAAATTTTTTGGCGTACAATCATGTAGGCATTGGCTTTCAGCTCTTAAAGATGGAAGATTATCATTTAGTAATTGGGAACGGATAGTTTGATCCTGAATGCGTATTTTATTTTCCTTTAATTGTTTAGCTGTATTTAATTTAAATTAACCATCATCAGTGGCAACCACGAATTTTTATTTTTATTAATGAATCTTTTAAACATTAAAAGAAATTCTATGTGGTAAAGACAGTTTAACTCTTTGCGGTCCGATATCGAGTGCATAAAATGGAGTAAAGATATATCCACGTTCAAGACTGTGCATCATTTTAATGTTTTATTTATTTATTTTTCAAATTTAATAGTTAAAAACGTCTACATAATGATTAAGAGATGTAGATTAATTTTTCAAAGAAATTCGACTAAAAATAATTATATATATTTACTTTTCGTAGCAGTAAACAAATCTTTGTATTAGGAGAATAATTTTGCATCTAATTATTTTGCGAACTACGAAGAGTTAGGTAAATCCTTGTTTTATTTTCTTTAAATTTAAAGAAAAATGCTTGCAATTGATAGATAACTTTTTACTCTGTAATCTAGCAGGAAATTATATATACATATATAAAGGAATATACCTCAAATTCCATTGTAAAAAAATAGAATTATTTTTATTCATGAACTATAGTGATATCAGTAGATTTAAATGTAGGCACATTTGATTTTTATGAATATGACAACAAATTTGGGTCAATATAAAATACAACT
>JAOUZG010044037.1:7276482-7290793 GCA_026289955.1 Argiope argentata | reverse complement strand
GTGTGTGTGTGTGTGTGTGTGTACCATAATAAAAAACGAAAAACAAGGAAATAAAATGGCTTACATATAACTGGTGCACAAAAGTGGGTAGTAAAAAAATTAATTACAATTCCAAATATGGCGAGACCAGAAAATAAATTTTAAAAAAATAGGTAACTAAATTAAAAGAATTAAAGCCATTGTAAATTAATGAATGAAGGAATGAAAAGCTAAATGAATTAAATGCATTGTAAATGAATGAATGAAAAGGTAAATGAAATAAAGGCATTGGAAATGAATGAGTGAAAAGATAAATGAAGTAAAGGCATTGTAAATGAATGAATGAATGAAAAGATATTTAATTAAAAGCACTGTAAATGAATGAATGAGTGAAAAGATAAATGAATTAAAGGCATTGTGAATGAATGAATGAGAAAGTAAATGAATCAAAGACAAATATAGAACAATACAGACATTTCAACAAACTATTTTCTCAGCATAAAAGAAAAATCATAAACTGAGACTTAATAGAAGAAAACAAGGAAAAACACCCCACTTCATACCTCTGAATTTCATCACAAATACCACTTTAAATTTCCCTATTCTTTTCTATCATTTTCAGTTATGTTTCAATTTTGAAGAAGGAACAGTAAAGCTAACTAATTTGCCTTATGAAAAACTTGTCTCCTAAATTTGTCTTACGAATAGAGATTAACTCTGTATAAAGAGGAAAGCAATTCAGGTATTTACAGTATTTTTGTTAAAGTTACTAACCTATACTCACAGATAAATAAATGAAACACTTTCTGAATGAAAAAGGCAAGCCAATATGTTAATTGTCTGTGGAATGGCTCCTTAATCCCCGAAAAAGAAAAGAAAATATCCCCTCTCTAGTGTTCTGCTGCTCTCCACCGTAAAAAAAAGAACTGGAAACATATTGCTTGCTTCGTAAAATCCTCAGCTCCACATGTCTTTACCTTCCAGCGAAAGTGTTTCTTGAGCAAAAACTGAAATCCAGAAAAAGAATCCAGATAGCTGGGATTTCTAAATATAAACCGGAACGTGTTTCGTGTGACAGGTCGCATCTCTCGGGTGTAATTGAGAGTCTCTGTTTTCCTCACTTTTTCGGAAGACACAGATGGAGAAAAAAAAAGATTCTGTTTCTTCTTGTCCGAGAGAGATAATTTATCGCAGAGCTTTGTTTTACTTCGGTGGAGACAAAAAAATATATATCTTTTCTGATATTTTATCTTTTTTCTCTTTTGTTTTTCGTCCATTCACGAAATAACATCAAGAAAATTGTAGCAGCTGCAACAATAAAAACATGCAAACGATTTTGGCGTCATATTAGTGACGAAAAAACTATTGAATATGTGTCATCGTCAGTAGATGGGAGGAAAAAAAAATGAACTTTTTCCAAGCGGTGTGAAAAAATATTATTTCTCATTTTCAGCGATAGTTTGATCAGTAAAATTTTTTTTTATCGAAATAGATAAATCTAATATTTATAAAGGGGAAATAATTTTTCTGTAGATATTTTGCTGAAACTTTAACGATAATTCTATGCAATTATAAGAGATATTTTTAAAATAAATATTTAATCTTTCCTCGTGCTTATAGAAATACAAAAATAATGACTGTAAGGATAATACAGATTCTAAGCAAAAATGTTATTTATCAATTTTTAGCAAAAATGGATATTTTAATGAAATTTTAACGTTCATTTCATGCAAGTTCGAAAGATATTTAAAAAAATAAATATTTATTCTTTGTGTTAATATGGCTACAGAAATATTTGTTGAAATGATAATAAAGATTTTAAGCAAAATTGTTATTTCTTACTGTAAATTTATCCCTTCTATTCATATCCTTCTATTAATTCATTAATTCTTTTGAATATTTATTATTTTATCTCCTAAATTTTCATTATTCCTATTTTTAATAAGACATATTTTCGGTGGATCAAAAGGAATTAATTATATTCAAAGAAAGAAATCTCGTTTTATACCTAAAATAATTTTAAAGTAAAGTAAATATTTCGAAACTATGGATATTCAATTTCGACTTAAGTAGGAAAATGTGTTCTATTAATTATGAAAATTCATTCCTGTGTAAAATAATCTAAATATATATAAAAAATATCTTTATTATTATTAATAATAAAGAACATAACGAAATATGAAGCTGAATACTAAAGAAAATCCGAAGCAATTAGCAAGAATCTGACAAAAATACAAAGAATTCGACGAATTTTTTAAAAATCCTAAACAAATTAAGGAAATCTGCACATTCGAATAATAGAACGTTCTTATTTGACCGATATTGCTGCAATTATATTTTTTCGTATAAAACATATTATGTGTATGTTGGTATTCATCAGACTACTTCATCTAACTCAGACTAACTAAATTTGTACATATGTACAGTAATTTTGAAAATTTCTGGAATATTTTATATCCAACTGATTTTAAAAACTTCAAAGCTTATAACAGCAATAGAATATGCAGTTATACCCTAAAATTATATATCTTTTTACATATAATTTACCCGAGAATATTATGCATTAAATTATGTTCAGTTATCATTATTTTTTAGAAGTTACAGCTGAAAGAACAAAGCCTTTGCTTTAATTAAATAAGATAAAATTTTCTAGCCAATGATCGTGATAGTTAAGACTATAAATAAAGTGGCATTTTATTATCAGTAGAATTCATCGATTGACGTCAAGTCCTCTAGCTGACAGGAGGTAATTTTTCCATATTTTCATGATTACTGTCAATATTTTTACTACTTTTTTTCTTATATTCTTTCATTTTATGAGATGCCAAAAGATAAAAAAATAAACGAAACAGCACAAAGAGTTGATTGGCCTCTTCCTACCCGATACACAGTTTTATTAATACATGAATAAAACTTTATTAATATTGAAATTTTTTTAAAAAATTGTTGGAAATCTAATTAAATGCAATATTTTTAAATATTTGAAGAAGTGTAATCAAAATTATTCGGTATGAAACAATAAACACGGAAGAAACTGCATAACGCTAAGTAGTGACCGAATAATTAAGAGATTTTTTAAGTGATAGAAAGAACGCATCTGGAAGTAAACAAAAAAGGACAAAAGAATATGAAGTAGAATATGAAAAATATTCGAAGTAAATAGCAAGAATCTGTTCAAAATTCAAAGAATTCCACGAAAAAAATCTTTGATCTGCAACAAAATTTCGAAAATATACAAAGAGGAATAATAGAACGTCGTTATTTTACTAAAATTGGTTCAAGTATTACTTTTTTTCCTTATCTTAGAACTATTTGTCCAATTCGATTCTTCTGCAATTTATACGTTTGAATTATGGTTATTTTAGGAAATTTCTGAAATTCTCCAAATCTCGTATGATCTGGTTTTTTTTCAATGAATGGATTACTTTTCTCATATTTTTTATCTCTTAATTCTTACGAGTGAAACTAATAATATAAAAATATTTTCTTCCAGTGAATTTTTCTATTTATATAGTATTATTTTGAATTTCAAACGAATAGTTGTTATGCAAAAAATTATTAACTATATGCAAAAAAATACACGATCTAATTAAATAAGTACCTACTTTAATTCACCTAATTACCTATGAATGAAAAAGGTTCAAAAATATGCATCAATTCCAACGCTTTATATTTCGAAATTGGTTTTTGTCCCGATTTATAACGTTACTGCCAAGTGCTGTCTTTAAGCAATAAACCCAATTCGGTCTTCTACATTTTTATGAGAATATGACTAAAAAATTTATCTCTATTGTCACCAACATGATATATGATAAAAATATAATTAATTTTACTAAATTAACTGCATGCACTTGACGGCATAAAAATTGAGTGAAAATATACTAGATCAATCGACGCTTTTCTTCTGATTGCATGTTCTTTTGATTTTGTTTGTATTCTAGAGAAAGCTATATTCTGCAGTAATTACTACTATTTGATAAGTAAGGTAATTAACGCTGTATTTATCTGTACTCGCGCTATTATTTTGTTTTATACGAGGCATAGTATTGCAATTATCAAAAATTTCGGATGACAGATTTGGCGAATCACTTCATTTCAGACCCTCGAGTTTGAAAATCATATTTATTGCATTATATCTCTATTTGTCTGTGATAAATGTGAGTAAAAAAGATATGAGCAAAGGTTATTCAATTCGGTATATTATATATATATATATATATATATATATATATATATATATATATATATATATAGGAAATTTTTTTGTTTAGCCATCCTTTTAGCTTTCATTTTTTCAGTTATCACCGTCCGATGGTAAACGTAATTCAAAGCGAGAATTGTAAAAGGTTAGATCATTTCCCAGAGGACGATAATTTTGATTAATACAACATTCCAGAACAACGCCATCTATCGAGTTTTTGAAAAAACTGTCACAATTAATATTCAAGCAGATGCCTACGAACCACGGTACGATAAGGACGTGTCCACGCGTCAGCGTTTCCCACTCGCAAAGCTACGCGGTAATATGTTTTCAGACACATAATGTTTTTGTTCCTTCTAACGTCCTCCTAGAGGAAATAATCTAACTTTCTGTTTATTTAATATCCCTATGTTTTAAGAGATTTAATATTAATATCTCCATGTTTTAATCCATTTAATATCAATATTTCCCTGTAAATATTCCCCTCTGTTTTTTTTTTCTTTTTAGATCTGAATAAATTCTTTTATTTTATTTTTAAAGAAGTCTCTTCATCCTTCGTTTGCATTATTTTATCTTAGTTTTCAAACTAAACCCGTACGTATTCAAAAATCCGCTAGAAAAAAATCCCGCTATCTGAAGAGTCTAATATTTTTGGAGTCTCCACACACACATATATATAATCCTAATTAATTTCTTAATTGTCTTAATCTTAAATTAGCCCATATCGAAATCCTTCTAAAATATTCTCTTATTTCTTGTTCCCAATTCTATTTTTTTTAATTAAATTATCTGAAGCTTTGTAAAAATACTGCTTCCTCATTTCCACGTGCAAAGGGAAAGATAGAATTGCCGAGGAGAACATACTTTTCAAGATGATTTTTGAGGGTTTTCTCGTCAAGGTCAACACGTATGAGAATTCCTGACAAAAATTCGACGCGTGTCAGGTTTATGAAAATCGAATGGTTAATAAGACCAGGGATTAATGATTTTGATCCTTTATGCCCTTTTTTTTAATCTTCTCTTATTTTTGTGTCTGCACTGCTTGTACATAATCCGTGCCTTTTTCAATGGAATAAAAAGACAGATTAAATTTAAAAATTCAACCTGTCTTCTCCCCTATTTCGGCCACGACTCTGCATTCTGCTTCAAATACAAAATTATTATGCGTAACCCGTATATATCAAATTTTGAGTGAAATTCATCAATAAATATGTATGTCCTACTGTTTGAATATAAGTTAACACTATAACTATATTAGAGAGCTAAATGGATAAGATGGATAATTTGATATACGGAATTATCTTTTTAAATGCAGATACCTATCAAATTTTGCTTCCAAATTTTTCAAGGGGTTGACGTTTTGAGGGTATGTACCTTCACAAGCATGCAGAAATGATAACAAAGAAACAACGAATTAAGTATATGAAATATAGCATATAATTTTATGACTGTAATTCTAGTTCCCTCTCAAATTTTGGTATATTCGGTTGGGAGCATGGCATATAAAACACACATTCGATTTTCAGTCACTCATTGCTAAATGCCAGGGAATAATCTAGAAAAAAATCTCAACCACACAATAGATTTTATAAAACTGACCTGCTGATTACACGCCAAAGAGTAATAATTCGTAACTATTGTTCGCTAGTGTCATACAAGGTTTTTACATTGTCCAGATTAAGATCTGATCAACTATCCTCACAAAAATATTCTAATCAGAAGCTATAAAATTTCATAAAATTTGAAATGATGGAAAATTGCTTTCAAATTAACTAGATACAACATAAAGAAGTCGATTATTTAACAGATATTTAAAAAGATTTGGGCAATTAAACAAAAACAATTAAGTGAAGCTTGTTCCGTATTGAATCCTGGGTCATCCAATGACAACCATCTACCTATTACAGCATTCGAATAGAATTTATTCATTGAAAAAAAAATTGTTAAGTTCCCTTCTCTTTTCTAATAACTCCCACTAAGCTTAATTAGACGAATTAACAATTCATTCCTTTTTTCGTACAAATATTATCTTTCACTGAATCTGCTCAAAATTTCGTTTTTTTTTTTTAATCTTCTGATGGATCTTGGAGTTTTAGCTGCAATATTTTAGAATAATTACTCTCTGCTTCCTAGGAATTGAAGTGAATTGATGTAGACCGCTTATTCAAACAGAAATATTTTGATGCAAAACCATCATAATTCATGTTCTCGTGTTCCATTTTACAACAGAAGGAGAGGTCTGCAGCTTCTGAGGGTATGGACCCCTGAGCACCCGAGGACAGAAATCTGATTTCTAGCTCACATAAGTTTTTATGGGGCGGACTTCATTTATACATGTCATCCATTCATCCAAAGATCATAATTTAGATCTGGAACAGAGAACGATCACCTCCGACCCAGCACCTCCAGTTTATTACTCTCGACATGGAGGACATTGTGACCAAACGGAAAGAGGTGTGCAGTAGCTTCTGAGGGTGTGAACCCTTGAGAATCCGAGGGCATAAATCTGACTTCTAACCCACAAACGTCACAAACTCTTTTTTTAGGGAGCGGACTTCATTCATACATTAAATTCAAACATCCAAAGATCATAATATAGATCTGTAACAAATAACAATTACCTCTGGCCTAGTACCCCAGGGGTTTCCAACGAGGAAACCCCTGGGGGTACGTGGTCACAAGGTCCTCGACATCGAGGACCTTGTGACCACGTCAGACTTAACGAGTGCCAGCCACCGCACCTACAGAGAATCTTCGGCTGGTGAGATTTGAACTCGCAAGCTAAGGAATATGAGTCCGACTCTCTTCTAACCAGGAAATTCCGGCAAGGTTCTCGCTTCCCTGTCCATATCCAAAATGTTGTGTGGCGGACTTGTAGGGTGGAGAGTGTGGGAAAAAATGAGGGGGGGGGTTCTTCCATTTGTTTATACAAGAAAAATTTGACATTTCTAATATCTAGCAAGCTTTTTCTTAACCTTATACCATATTTAAAGAAAATATGATTTTATAAAATATTTATCCAATAATTTATTAAAGAAATAACAGCTAACGGCAATTGGGGATTTGAGAGTTAAACATGGATTTTAAATTTTTACACTTTATAAATATGGGGCATCAATTGTAATTTAAGGATTTTTATGCACTTGAAAACAATTTAAACTTCCAATCGTCTCCAACACCCGGACATTTTCAAAATTTTCTTTAGATTCCAGATAAACATTAAGTATTCAACTCGAAAAGATTTTGATTTTTTCCATTTCCAAGTTTTAGCATAGTAATGAGCAAATATGCGGTGGCTCCGTTCATTAATATTTAATTTCTAACAAAAACGTGCAATACGGCCATGGGGTGAAAGCGAAAATAAACAAGGGATGTTTGCCGTTACACACACTTTTAGAGCACCATAAAGAAAACCCCTATCGCATAAGTCCCATTTTGGCGGAACGTGATTTTGCCCTTTATGACCAGGGGATCAGGCAGAATTATGCAATGCAAACTGATCATGAATTATTAAATTCTGAAATCTGGTATAAAGCACAAAATGCTAACAACGATAGCGATTGAATTCGGTTAAAATAACTGTGATGATTTATCATCTATTGACTAGATAACTTAAAAGGTACTTTGGGATTAAGTTATTACTCAAATTTAAATACTGCCATTTTTTACAGGCTTCATAAAGTTAAGTAAAAAAATTCCGAATTAATGATTTTTTTTGTATGCAAGGTAAATATTTGTTTTTAATCTTTACTCTGACTTTGATAAATGATATTTTTTTCATGATAAAAATTATTTTTTATTACTAGTTTCTTAGACTTCATTTAATCAAAATATCTAGAGTTTTTCTTAAAATTTAAACCCATATATCTTTTATCTTTGCAAAGATAATTAATTAAAAAACGTTAATTGTTAGTTTTTAAAGGCTTCGTGCACTTTATAATGTTATTGTCTGGTATTATCTTCTTAGATTTGTGCTATATTTTATCATTGTAACTATATCTTCGACAAATCATGTCTATTTTTTATACGTTCTGCATTATGCTGTAACTAGAGAATATATTTTCAAATAATACTGTAAGAATTGGTTAAATTTATTCAATTTTTGTTGATTTGACCGCCTCAAATGTACAATATTCCCTTCCATACCTTTGAAATATTAATGCAGATTCAAAGAAATATATTTAAAGCATATTTACGTTATTAATTAGAAATATGATAAATGATATAACTTCAGTAATCAAATTATTTACTTACTTATTTTATTCTTTATTTCATTGATAAGGAGCTCAAAAATAAAAATATTAAAATGAAATCTGCTAGATATTTCCATATATCATGTCCGGACACAATTTCTTGAACGGCCAAGCACCACGAGCTCGTTCAAGTTTAAATTATATTTTTATCCATTTTAATCGTTTCATTGAATGAGTCACTTTAGTATCGCAAACGATTCAAAAAAACCTTTGTCTCGCATTTATTGTTTAAAAATAGATCACATTTCCTATTTATTTCATTTCATATAATCACGTGCTCAAAATGACATTTTTCTAGGTTTTATTGGCTGTAGTAATAAACTTATTTTTTCAAAATCAGAGCTTTTGTAAAGGCGATGGCAACACGTTATTAAAAGCTTATTTTTTTAGGTGTTCGCGGAGATAGTAAAATTTCAATTTTTCACCTACGGATTTTCGTTGGCGTACGTTCCCAAAATAACATCATGTTCTGACATGATGATAAGAGCATAAATTAATATTAACGCCTAAAAATTGTTTTGAAGTAGCAAAATCAATAAGAAGTATTGTTAAAAAATATCTTTACAAAATATTATCAATTTTGAAGAAAAAAATCAGAAATAAGATTGGTATCACTAAAAAGAATGTGGATACATTTTTAATTTGGAAGTGATATAAATATCTGTTGATTTAAGTTGTTTATATGATTAGAACTTATAAAAATACCTAAAGTTTTTATTGCAATTTGATGTTCTTAAAAATTTGAATAGAAACTCTGCTTTGAGTGAGAATTTATTTTTCAAGAAATAGCAAGGCATCAAATTTCGCAGAACCAGATTTAGATTTCTTTCTTATAAAACGTTTCGAACAATTTTATCCGTTAAGCATTTTACATTAAAATATTACAGATACTCTTAAACTTAGAAATATTATGTTAATAAAAGCAGATGGCATTAGAATAATTTAAATGGCATGCAATTGCGGGCAGATGGCATATTTGCAATTACGAAACATTTAGAGAAATACAAATTTTTATCATATTACTAAATTATTTGCAAAGAGCTTTAATAATTACGTGTTATAAAGCAACACTAACTTAAATTTAAATTAATACATATTGATATTTTTTCTCCAGTACTGTTAAAATAATATAATATGAAAGTCATAAATACAATTTAGTAAAAATTTATTTATTTAATGTTGAAGGTCAAAGAATGACATTACATTCGAAAAATAAATATTTATTGTAAAATTTAAGGGGATTATTCTAGATGATGTAAAATATAGATATCAAATATTTAAACCATAAGAAAAATCTGTAATTTGAAGTCCGAAATTTGTCTATTTTTCCTCTGTTAACGATTTTTAATTTTAAAAAAAGTTGTTAGTGTCCAACGTAAAAGCCTATTATAATCGTATTTAATCGAAGTTAGAGAAAAACCGAGATAAATAGCATCTCATTAAGAAATGATTCAAAAATTCGTAATTTAATTGCAGCTAATTTTTACTACTTTTGTTTTAATTGGTTATGGCCATACAATAAAAACCGCCTGTAATATCATTTTGTGACGCAATTGTTTACACACATTTTTAGATTAAAAAATTTTTGATGTTGCATTTTTACATGATTAATTATTGCATTCCTAAGCTACTACTTACAATAAGGGACAATAGTTCCTAAATCACTAGAGGAACCTAATTTTAAGAAACTCATTTTAATAAACTATTGTTTAGGAACAATAATTCCTTAAAAATTGGATTTCATTTGGTGCAATTTTGGATGAAAAAATTACAGACATGAAACAATTTTCAGTAAAGAACACGAAAATCAATGAATTGGTGGATTATTTTCAATTACAGAATAATATCCAATATCACTAATTAGAGATATTGAATATTATTCTGGAATTATTATATGAAATCTGGTAGTAATCAATATTTACTATTATATATAAATGTTTATTACTTTTATAAAAATATAATGAAAAGCTAAAAATTCCTAGATCCCATTTCAATTTAAAAACAAATCATTCATAATTAATTTCTCATATTTGCTATTTAATTTATCTTATTTTACATAACTTTCAAAATTCTCTAAATTAAACTAATAAGCTGTTATCCGAATTCTTTATCTCTTTGAAACCAATCATTTACTTTATCAAAAACTATGTCCAAAACTGAACAGTCTGATAGAATCTTCTCGACTAAGTGACGGTTTCATTAATAATGATCAAACGCAATCCTGATTAAGTTAAATGACATCAAAAAAAAAGAAAAAAGAGAAGAGAATTTCAACCTAATGAGATTTTAAAGATCGAATTGGTCGTTAATGACTTCCGAAGCAACTTTTTGACGTCCTCTGAACTTAAAACGAAAATGGAAGTCACGTTTTATTTCCCAAAAATTGGATAAATTTATCAAACAGGTAATTGAGGAATAATCAATTGAAATTGATAATGAAATACCGATGGGATCAAAAGATAATGGATAAATAAAATGTGCACGTTTCAGAGGAATATGTTGAAATGTATAGGAATCAAGTATATTTTAATGTTATTCAACGAACAATTAGTTAATTTAATTTGAAATTCAAGTTATTTGTGGAATGGAATTAGCCTTCACTTTGAAGTTTTTCTTATTTGTAGAGATTAAACAACTCTACTACCTTCTCTTTTGTTGCAACTGATGGCGTTACCTTATTAGCATTATGGTATATTTCCCATGATCCTCCATGGGAGTATTATTCTAATTGAATGTCGTATATTTTCGTGTTTGTGTTTGTCTTGTCTTGTGAAATGAGGATCTTAAAAAATAATTAAACAATTGTTCCTGAAACTCGCCTGCTATTTCCATTTATTTCATCATATTAGTTATAAAGAGTCTAGTCTCTCTACAAAATTGTTTACGAATTATTTTGTGATATAAAAACTTTGAATTGGAAGTAAATTATTAAATTACAGCTTCAATCTGTGCTTCTTTTTTCTGAATCTTTTAATATGCAATGAATTTCATAGTTCTTTGGCCAAATAATTTATATGCAAGGTTCTAGGTATCTCTGATTTACAAAAAACAACTACTTAAGGATTTAGAGGTTTACCAAAGCGTAAGATGGTATAGCATGTTTTAGTGTTTTGGCATAAGATCTTGTGGATGAATGTAAGATTGCCCGATTTCATGGATCAAGGCACATGTAGGCTATGACGTTAATGAAGCGGCTAGTTCGAATGAAGATCGGAATTTAATGAAGATTCCAAGATCTCGTCTGAAGAACATCCTCCAAACCGATATGATGACAAGATGGCAAAAGGAATGGGAAGAAGGCAAAACAGGCCGTTCCACATATAACATAATACCGAAAGTTTCTCTCTACGCTGCCAACTGGGACAGAGCTAATGTTCTTTTCTTCACTGGACACATACCATTCCCGACATACCTACACAGATTCCATCTAGCCAACACACCTTACTGTAGCTGTGAGGAGATATGATCTCCAATTCACTATGTCACAGAATGCCTACTCACTTTCTCATGGCACATGAGAAAGCCAGAAAGAAGTCTCGAAGAAGAATGGTACCGGAGAGTTGCATCAAACACCCGCTCACGCAGCAAAATCCACTCCATAGTAAACCATATTCATAAATACCAAGATCTCTTCAGAACCTACAATGATTGAGACCAGAATTCCCCTTGTGAAAATCAAACAAAATTGCAGCTTAAAAAGTCCCTCAAAAGTTCCGATTCCACCTCACCCCCTTTTTTTTCTTTTTTTTCTCCCATCTTGTGATCATCCAACTGGTTAGATAACTTAGCGTTATAGGCACCGGGGGCACATGATGGCGTCATGTTATGTTAGATTGCCCGAGGATCGATAAAACCGAACTCGCAGCGTTAGGGTTCATAACATAGGCACCAGATCAAATTTACATTAGTATCCGGTGGATGTTATCTGCCTTATGAGGCTTCCACCGCATATTCACCCACCAGTGAGTTGGAGGTGAAACGAACGATATATTTGCGCCAAGCGTATGCGAGTTGTTGTTGCTAATGTTGACTGTTGTTTCTAATGTGCCTAAAGACTTTTGCTGCAGATAGAGGGCCTCACAATAGCTTCTTATTCAGGATTGTGGTTCACTGGGGGATGTTAACTGGCTTATGAAACTTCCACCACAATCCTATTTGGGAAACGCTGTGCTCTTCCCTAAGATTTCTTAATTCTAGGATAAAATGGATGTAATTGGAAAATTAATATATTGTACAATTGCAAAACGTCAATGTAATAATTTCTCTGATTTAGCTAGGGCTTGGAACACGGATAAAAGAATCTAAGATGTGAAAAGAATCCAATGCCATCTTAAAATTCAAAAGGTTTGAGGCCACCATGAAGCTATGATTTATTACTGCCAGATAAATAGCAAGCAAAAAAAAAATCTTTAAACTTGTGTTATCATGCTGTAGCATAATTCACAAAAAGGAAAACATTGTTGCTACTTATTTGAATTTTTATGAATTCGCTTATGAATTTTTAAAAGTACAGTAAGTAGTAAGGTTTAGCCTAGGCTAAAAAATTCTTCTACTTCTGAGCTGTCGGTATTTTCAAAACTTTGGAATGATATTACTATCGTACTAAATTATATTATTACGAAGCTATAAATTTATAGGGGAGAGTGACAAAGTGTTAGAATTTCTTCGTCTAATTTCCCTTTTATTCTCTCGTATAATAAAGATACAAAGAAAAGGAAATGCAATCGTTGAAAAAATGTAACTTTGATTATTTGACAATTTGATGAATACTTTATAAATCAGATAACATAGTAATAATTGAATCATAGAAGAGTAACTGATAAGAGACAACATAGTATTAATTGATAGAAGAGTAATGTTTTTGTATTTTGGTCATGTTACTCGGCTACAAACCCTCAGATTGCGAGTTCTGGCCTAAGGCAATCTGCATACGCTTTACCTGAATCGTCACTTTTCGAGTCGGTCTATATCCGTTCGAAAATCATATTTATCTATTTGTGGACATGATAGCTCAAAATTCCATTGAGATAAATGGATGAAATTTAGGTTGTTGTCCTAAAACCAAACTTGCTGTGTTCTTTTTTTACAATTTAGAACAAAACCAACTGAAAAGATATCTACCTGTCTGTGTGCAAATGAAAATAACTCAAAAACTCTAAAGAGTTGTCTTCAGAAGTACAAATATCACAAGTACAAATTTGTTTTAATGTTCGAATTCAATCTTTCATCGGTTTGGCCAACTATCTTCCTGTAAATCGTACTTTCTTTGTCTTTCTGAAGACTTGAAGTCGACCTTAATAGTCAAAGCTGTAAACTATATTGTCTGACAAATCTATGATCTGATATTCTATTAATTGTAAAATATGACAGTTAAGGGAAAAAAATACTTTTTTCTGTTTATAACTGTTTTTCCAATGAGTATTATTTATAATTTATAGTCAAAAATGCCAATTTATCTTTAGTTTATTCTTTAAAATGGAAATATAAACTTCAAAAAGTATTATGAGCACAATTATATATATATAAATATATATATATATATATATATATATATATTCAAACGAAACCTTAAAAACTAAAAGTCCGAACTCCAAATACTTGGTTTGCAAGAGAATTCCAAAATAGCAAAACTCAGGGTAATTTTTCTCTCTCATTTTAAAACAGAATCATCTTTTTATTCAAAGAAATTACAGGAGGGGAGCACCTACTGATTGATCAATGCTAAAAGTGAGCAATTTTCAGCTATAAACTAACAGGCCTTGCTCAGTTTACTTTTGCTAAATTTACACATAAACGAGTTCCGTTCATTTTGATCTCTCTCTATCTGTGTGTGTGTGTGTGTGTGTGTGTGTGTGTGTGTGTGTGTGTGTGTGTGTGT
>JAOUZG010044037.1:7219763-7271324 GCA_026289955.1 Argiope argentata | reverse complement strand
ATATATATATATATATATATATATATATATATATATCAAATTGGGAAAGAACGTACAAATTATTTTGCTTAATATTTTCAAAAATTATACCCAAAAAACTCCAAATTATCGCTTAAATTTTTTAAAAACATTTCTCTAAGGTAAACATTTATATTCAGGAAAGTAATTTCATATCAAATTGTATAACGTTACTTCAAACAACCGTGTATGTAAAGCTCGGATATACATATACATTTTTCTTCATTATTAGTTTGGATAATCAGAATTTCATTGCATTTTTCCATCAATTGTTGCTTCAGAGGGTTTAGTTTATAGAAATAAATATTTTAATTTGTACATACATAAATGTTCACTATTTTATTTTTTATATACACATAAGCATATGTAGATATAAAATATTTCAATTCGCTATATTCTTATTTTAAGTCAACTATCTTATTTTTTTCTTCCGATAATTTGAATTTCCAATGTCAAATATTCTTAATTTCTTACGCTGAAAGCAGCGTTTACAAAATCGTTGAAAAAATTTCATTTAATTAATTTAATTAAGGCTTTCTCAGAACTGCTTGTATCTGCTTTTGTTGAAAAG
The DNA here is from genome assembly GCA_026289955.1 of Argiope argentata. Classification (NCBI taxonomy): domain Eukaryota; kingdom Metazoa; phylum Arthropoda; class Arachnida; order Araneae; family Araneidae; genus Argiope; species Argiope argentata. The sequence goes on along the minus strand of JAOUZG010044037.1, from coordinate 7,270,735 downwards.
CATATTTTAGCTTAGATTCGCTATACCTATGCCTCGTTCAGATATAACATGAGAACTAATCTGTCATTGTAATTTTGAGTCTTATTCAGATGGCGAGGATGGTAACTGAAACAGTAACTAATTCTTTGAACTTTTGCGCCTCCCCAGCAGGACCCAGTAGATTCTAGACAAGATTACTTGATGTTTATTCTATTGAATCGAGCTTCAAACCTGGAGGTTTCCCTCTCGAAAGCCAAAATTTTATCACTGGGTAAGGCATGATGGACTAGAAAAACCAATTCTTTTTATCTTGATTAAATTCAAAAATTTATCTAATTAAAAAATTGTTCATTAATTTCTAAGACTACAAGAATACCGCAATGTCATTGGAAATACATAAAACTATTGCAGTTCAGAACTTTACTATATCAGTAATTCAAAGCTTTCTATATCAGTAATCAGATTTCAGTAATCAGCTGTATGCTGTATCAGTAATCAGCTTTCTATATCTTTTCAGAGCTTTACAATATCAGTAATTCAAAGAAATATCGAATGCAAACTCCCATCGTTATAAACATAAATAAAATGAACAATGATTTCACATCAAATAGCTAAAGTTCTTAAAGGCACCGTCTACAGCATTCATTTCTTTGAAAAAGAAATAAATATTTTAATCCAAATAACATTTATCCATGAATGTATATTTTATTAAATTGAAAGCTATTTAATATTTATTCCCCTATCTATTCATCGGCACACTATTCAGAAATAAACTGAATTTTAAACAAATATTTGCAAACTTAGAAAACAATTATGACAATTTCCTTTCTGAGGAAGAAAATAAAAGAAAAATCCATACTATAATTTTGTATGAAATAGCTCAAATTGTCTAACAGTGCAACTTTTCAACGTTGATAAAAATAGCATATAGTTCCATATTTAAATATTTACATTTCTTTTGAAGGAGACGAAAATTTATAAAAGATTTGAAAACTGTAGAATTAATCTTTTTTTTTATAATGAATCCATTTTTTTTCTTCGGCTCCATATAATTTAGAATAAAATTCAAAATAAATCGTTTTAATGTGCCAAATTCGTTTTAATAAATTTCGAACGAAAATTTATTATTTTTGTTCACCAACAATTCCATTCGTCATTAGCTTTTGCTGTTTTATTAATTAAATTTTAATTAGTTTTTATCAGTTTTTATTTTGTTATAAAGATCACAAATGTATTAAAATTCAGAAGAATAGCAAGCAAATCAGACCAGGGTCACTTTCCAAAAAGGCTTATTTTTCAGTATATGAAGTACAAAAAGTACAGGGTATCCATAATTAAACGACCCTACTTTAATGTTATATACATTTGAAACTATTGTTCAGAAAGTTATAAAATTTTGCATAGGACATAATGAAGGAAGGGAGCGAATGTAAAATATAATTCAAAACTTTGTCACCAGGGCAGATTTTCAAATGAATTATACATATAGTATATTTTTGACAAATTTAATTACAGCAAAACATGTTCAACATGAAGGCCATCATTTTCCGCTACCATCTGGAATCTTATGATAGCACGGTCCACAGTTGACCGTAGTGTGTTCTGAGAAATATTAAGAACATGCTGCTTTTTTAAATCAGGTAAATATTTTGGATTATCACGTATTACCAAATGTTTTAAATGTACCAAAAGCTAAAGTCACATGGATTTAGGCCTAGAGACAGAAGAGGCCACAGATCACGAAAATGACGGCTGATGGCACGTTCTCTGTAAAATGATTATGGAGAACATTCTATACACAACGGCTTATAGGTGGAGGAGCTGTTGCCAACTGTGGAGCATGCCAATTTACGATTCCAGATGGTAGCGGAAAATGATGGCCTTCATGTTGAACATGTTTTGTTGTAATTAAATCTGTTAAAAGTGCGCTAAATGGGTAATTCATTTGAAAAACTGCCCTTGGTGGCGAAGTGTTGAACTATATTTTTTTTTACTCAAATAAATTCCCATCCCTTCATTATGCCCCATACAAAATTTCATAACTTTCTGAACAATAGTTTCGCCTGTAGACAACTTCAAAGTAGGGTCGTTTAATCATGGGAACCTTGTATACAAAAGTATGCAAAAATCAATTGTCATAATCATCAAACATTCCAATAACAATTAAAATTTAAGAATTCTCGGATTTCCAAAAATGTTTTCGGAATATCGTCCATTTGTTTGTCTATAACTTAAAAATGCTCTGATCTAGAAAGCAAAAATTTCATACATGATCCATTCCAAATTTGTAGATTTCTCTCAAATGCTGAATTTAATACATTCATCTATCTCTCCGACTGTTCATCTATCTCTCCGATACATTCATCTATCTCTCCGAAATAGATAAATGGAATTTGTTATAAAACTTTAATATCTACAGTGAAAATATTGATCAATTTTGGAACCAAATCAGTTGAAGAATTAGCATTATCATTTTTCATTTTCTTAAGCAAATAAACACGATAACTCAAAGATAAAAAAAATCAAATAAATATATAAAATTTGGTTTATAATTTTATGACTTCAACTGTAGTTCTTAGTCCAACGTTGGTTTTAATCGGTCGGGAAAATTCAGTCTAAATCACCCTTTCACTTTTCTGGTACTTTTGAAATAATCATCATCGATTAATCTCAAAAGATCGCATTCTAACGGGGTTTTGTAACTATTCTTCTGTAATAGTTCGCAACTAACAATATATAAGGGCATTTATTTGAGAGTGTGTGAGAAAGTTTCAGAAAGACCATTCTCGCTTTACAAATGTTTATTCTGGAGGCAAAATTTATTTCTTTGAATAAAAAGTGTAGGATTACGTATTATTCCCATTCTTCATAAATAAGCCTTCTGATTCAGCATAAATAAGCCTGCTAAAGTGTACTAGCAATGGACATCACGAACAATAACGAACTCTCCAGGCAAACAGATCAGAAAAGTAATCACAATATAAAAGGAAATCCAAACCGAAAGGTGTGAACTTTCATACAGCACAAACGATTTCAAGGATAATAATGTGACAACTTTTTGTGCGCGTGCGCTCGCTCTGTCTAAATAAGTGAGAAAAGGTCTGAATTCTGTTCAGAGCTTTTCTTACTTATTTGTTTTTTTAATTATATATTATTTTTTAAATAAAAGTCTAAGATTAAAATGAAACAAAGGTCTCCATAGAAAGTAAGAAAAAGTATTTTTATAGTTATGAAATATCATGTACTTTGTCTTACCAAAAAAAGCACATTTTTTGGTAATATTTTGGTAATTAACATAGAATTTATCTTAATTTTATAAAAATGAGATTGAAAAAAAGAGAAGTCATCTTACAATGTGATTAACTAACGCAATCATTTGAACGAATTATATTGACTGAGTTCTTTTGTAAGATCTAACAAATGTGACCCACGAATTTTCCAAGAGACTGATCAATTACATTCAACTATAGAAGAACGTCATATGACGCTCTCGGTTTAACAAAGTCGATTATGAAAAAAACATCGTGAGATGTTCCTGGTCAACAAAGTAGGTTATCAAAAGAGATTGTGTAATATTTCAGATCAACAACGTATGATTATCAAAAGACGTCTTTTGATGTTCCCGGTCAACTACGAATGGTTATCAAAAGACGTCGTGCGACGTTCATCGTTAACAACGAACGGTTATCAAACCAGACCGAGAGACGTTGCCGATCAAAAACGTAGTTATCAAATGAAGTTCTGTGATGTTCTCGGTCAACAACAAATGGTTATTAAAAGATGTCGGGTGACGTTCCCGGTCAACAACGTACGGTTATCAAAAGACGTCGGGTGACGTTCATGGTCAAAAACGTACGATTATCAAAAAACATCTTATTACGTTCCGATTAGTTCGTTATCATGTAGTATTAACTACTAACAATGAAATATTTCCAATATATTATATATAATATTCAGTGACATACACGATTGCAGAATATATCAGTTGAGTTTGTCCATGACAGCATATCAACAATTTTGTAGTAGCCCCAATCAAATTTTTTAAAGTGGAAAATTGTCTTAAAACTTCTCATAAAATCTAATTTTTGTTATTTCCTGAGACAAATATCGGTTTTAGAATGGATTATTTTGGATGCTGACACGAAAGGATAAACGCAACAATCTGATTAACTAACATGATTTAAACGAATTATTCCTCATTTTTGATAATTCCTAGATAATAATATATATTTCCAATATATATTATTATCTGTATAGATTAAAACTAAGAACATATGAAAACAGTTTGTACAAATCAGAAGCCATCTCTACAATTACTGGACGCAATTTTGTGGTAGTCCACATCGGACCCTTAAAAATAGTAAATTTACTTAAAACTTTGAGTATGATCTAATTTTTATTATTCCCTTAAACTAATATTGTTTTTGTTCCGGCCCTCTTCTCTCAAATGCTGGCGGGTAAGGAGGACAACTACAACATTCTCAAGACATCGAAGCAATCGGAATTGAATCAGATGGGAACTGTTGTTCTAGCCCGATTTTATGCCAAGCGAACAAACATTCAAAACCAGCGAAGCTTAAAATCCCTCAGAGGTATCTCTTTGTCAAAGATTTATCTTTTTCTCTGAAGCCTTGAAAGACATTTTTAAATTGGCGTCGTTCATTTGAGAACGGCTTCTTTGTCATGGGGGCCGCGTTTTGTTTCGAGAGTGGTATTGATTTCGGCTTTTGGTAAACTTCTTTTTTTTTTTTACTGCTTAGTCTCTTTTCAAGTTTTGTGGCTTTAATTCTGGTTTCGTTTATTGGTTTGTAAACTCTGTGTAAATGTGGGCGCGTCCTTTGTTTCAGGTTTTATTTAAGTAAATGTGTTTTTTTTTTTCATTTATGTATTTTTGTTTGAATCTAGTTGAGGTCTTTCGTAAGCGGTTCAAAAGAAAGGCATACATAGTTGAAGAAGGAAATGGCTGTCATTTGTGGAAAAGGCTAGCTTTTGATTTGAAGAGAAATGTTTTTAAAAAGTGGGAAAGTTGAACTGAAAGAGTTAAGGATAAATAAACCAAATGATAAATATAATATAAAAAGGAAAAAACAAATTGTTATGTGAAATTGTCAAAGCGATTAAAAAGAGAAGGTGCCGAAAATAAAATAATGGAATTGGGGGATGATGCCTCGTTCGATCTTTTTGTCAACCAATACAACTTGAGGACAATAAATAAATTTTTTTCTTTTATATAAAAATATTTCATAATTTGATTTTAAATAGTAAAATTTTGTTTCCCTTTTTTCGTGTTATAAAGTATAATTGCAGTTTCCTGACATTTATGGTTTATTTAATTTAAATTATTGAGTTGATTAGCTACTCGAGCACGAAGATGGGGCGTCAGAAGTTGATAGTTAGTCTTTAGTGATTGGTTGATGTGAATAACAAGTAAAATATTGTATTTATTCTTGATTTTCAGAAAACAGATCATAATTCTACAAGTAATTTCTATTTTAAATGCCAATTATATTTAATTAAAAAAGGAAGATTTTATAAATCAATGTTAGCACAAATTCTGCTTCCATTATTCCTTCCAAATGTAATTAATTTAAATTAACAATTCAATCATCACTGATTTTCTATGCACCTAAATTATAAGTTTAAACCTAATTAAGTTTAAAGTTGAGAAAAATATTCTTTTCTCTGTTTAAGTACGAAAATCACATATTACAGTATGAGTGAAGTATTGTTTAAAATGTTCAGAAAAATAGAAGTATGCACAGTAGAATATTGATTACCCTACTCATCATTAAACGAAGCCTCAGTAAATGAAACCGGCATTCAAAAACCAAATTTATTTATATATTTTTAATGAAATCAACCAATTTTTCAGCAAAAAGAATGTCAAAGTTATGCAGGAGCTAATTTTCCCAATGCGCGGGCTTGAAAAGCTCGTTACTTGAAGATTTTTTTTTTATATATATAATTCAAAAAATTTATAAAAAATGAAAATATATTTTCATTTTTAAAAATTGCAATGGTGATCAAAATGAATTTAATTTCTTTTCATTGAAACTAATCATTGTAAATGATTCAAAAAGTTTAGTGTTGTTGAATGTGATAAAAAAATTCTTTAGAAAATTCTCTTAAAGAATTAATGATTAAAACCAAATGAAACATGCACGCAAGTAGATTCTCAAATTTTATTCATCCTAGCTCATTTCTTATGAAGAGTGAGTGTTTTATTATCCTCTCTAATAACCTTCCCTTATGAAAAATGGATCATTTAACTAGAACTAAATCTTTTAACTAACCTTAACAAGCATAATTGGATCCCGAATGTTACTCGTAACGCTACACACTCGTTAAAAGAAAAAAATTCTTTCCACAGAAATCCGTGCAAAATAGGAAAATGCTCTTTATTCAAAAAAAATCTAACAAATTTATAATAATGTGACTTAAAATAATGATTTTTTTTATTTACAAAAAGTTGTCTAAAGACGCATGGCTTTGGTGAAGCTTCAAAATTGGCGAAATTAACCACAGAATTATCGTTAAATGACTTTATCAAAGTACGAAGTAATAATTTCCCTAGCCTTCCACACCTCCCTTATTTCAATAGAAGATTATTGTACCTTTGAGTTCAATATGTATTACATTTCTACTAAAATCCCCTTCGCAGCTTTTGCCTAGCTCCGTAAGTTCAGCAGTAATATGGATACGTTTTTCCACCAGTTCATTAGATGCCATTGCTATCCATCTCTTGTTCCATAATTTTGACTATAGGCACTATCTCTCTTAACAATGCCCACAAGCGCTTCCTGAAATCCCCCGGAGTCGCATTCGACAACGCTGTCCGACCAAAACTTCTTCCAAGTGGATATGAAGTTTTTCTTCGAGTAAGAACCTTATTAAGACATATAAATCACAATCCAGCAAATGACGCCATAGTATGTTCCCGTCATTCGTTCTGCAAAGCATCGCTTATTGAGCGAGTCACATTGGTACATTTTGTTTTGTTTGTTAAGCGAATTATGAAGGATGTTCGTTAAGGGAGGTTTATCTATACCTTTTTGAAAACACTCTTAAGAAATCAATGAGAAAACGAAACGGATTCAAAAGAATTCATCAAGAAGCGTGCATTTTATTAATCATTGATTGATCTTTTATCATTTCATATCGGGGACGAATATTTTGTAGACCGGTACTTCTACTATGACGTGTTTAGTTTAATTTAGTTATATTAACGTTCCGTTTTAAAGAGGCACTAGGGCTATTTTGGGACTGACCTCATAATTTTGAACCACGGTCAGAGACGAGGACGACACCGGAGCTGGCATCTTCCTCTCCCCAAACTCCCATATTAAACCAGCGGAAAGACGTTTGGCCTCAACGGATTTAACATGCGCTGTACCCGCTTACATGGTGGTTCTTCGTAGGATCGGGCCTCGAACCTGCGACCTCCCAGTTCTGAAGCCAAGACCTTATCACAAGCCATCATGGTCCTCTAGCATGCCATGCGTGTTCCTATTTTGATGTATATAAGAAATATTCAAAATGTACATCAGCTAATATTTTATAGTACCTGCATATTTATTTTCATGATTTTAAACTTTGCAGAAAGATATATAGTCATGAACTAAAGTTTATTTCAATTTATGAATTTTTCCCATTAATAGCGCTACTCATTACTCTCATAACAAAATTTCCAGTGCCTTAATACATATTTTTAACAACGAAATACAAAAATATTGAACAAATTAATCATATAAAACTTTAACCAGTAAGTTTATTACTTTTAATATAACATTTTTCATGGCTTAGTCGTAGTTCATGTTCAACTCAACCATTGTTAAAAGTAGTAAGCAAAACAGCGTAGGGTTGCTGGAAGAGCGTTCCTTTGGGTTGACATATTGGCGACAAACTCGGGGGGCACCCTAATCTTCACTTTAACCAAATAACCAATTGTGAAATACGAATAAAATATACTCGAAAATTAATTATATTGGAGAAAAAAAATTGTACCACAGAATAATCGGAGTCATTCAAAATATAATTTTTTGAATAATGAAATAATGTAAAAAATCTATTTTGAGTTGAAAATTTTTTGAAAATTATTTCGGGAAAACGACCAATTTCGCCAAGTGGCAATCCTAAACAATAATCCTAAAGTGGCATTAGTGGCTATCCTAAATATTTTTCATACATACATAACAGTAGTTTTTAATCTATCGAAATATTATTAAAGTAAGTATAATACGAAAAAATATTATATTTACTATAAAAATAATTAAAATGTATTGTGGCCGTAGAGTTTAATAGGCTATTTCCACAATATAATCATATTCAGTGCCAAGTTGCTAATTCATATAGCAGTTAGATGTGGTCTAAGTACATACTAGAAAGCTCGGTCATGTTCATGACTACTAGCATAACTCATGTAACATTTATGAAGGTGGTACTGTAGCTCAGTTATTAGCATATAACGTGGAGTCGTCTCATGTACCATAGAATCTAGCTGAGAAGATAATTCTACTAAAGCATTAAATCATCGTTGAAATATCCAACTATAGATCTGAAAATGTTAAGATATTAGTGATCAGATTTCCAGACGATCAATTTTGCTTATATGAAGGTGAATAGATCCGATAGTGCCGTTGAAATGCTATAGTTAAAATTAGTTGAACAGGGAAAATATTAATGAAGAAAAATAAAATAAGATACTTATTTTAAAATTTAATCTATTTTTTAAAGAATATATATATGTTTATAAAATAAAAATTCTTAAAAGAAATAGTATAAATTTATATAAGATAATAATAAACAAGTTGTATAAAAATTTAAGTCAATTCCTACTTAGGTCAAAGAAGAAAAGTGTTATCTCAGTTACTTTTTATTGAATAATTTCAATTAATATAAATATGTATATACATGTGACAGAACCACAGTATTAAGCGGCGAAAGAGAAAGCGAATTTCCTTGTAACTTTTCAATCTCCTTCTTGACACGTAACTCTGTCTAAAGCAGTGTTTTCCAGCTATTTTTGTGCCATGCCTCACTTTAACCTTTCTAAAGTTTTCACGCCCCCCCTATGTAGCATACATAATATTTAACATTACAAAATTGATTTGTTCATTTAAAAAACATAAATATCGGATTCTAGGAATAAATCACTATGAAATTGTTAACAAAACACAGTAAGTAAAATTTCAAAACATGTAACGAAAAGGTGAAATTCAAACAATTTCAATACTGATTTTTTTAAACATTAATTTGTGTTTTCAATTTACTGAGATCCTTGTGCTTGATGCTTGCTGCACAGAGATTTTATGTTGGGTTTCAATTTGGTTAGTTTCAGTCTCAAAATAAGGGTTAATGTTGTATCAAGTCAATTTTCAAAGTGTCCCCCTGTGAGACGCCCCCCCATGGGGCGTGGGCCCACGTTGGGAAACACTGGTCTAAAGGTTAGGTAGGAGTAGTGATCAACAATTGATAAAGATTTTCAAGGGAGAAATTGAACCTAAAGCTTAAAATTTCTTCAATTTTATTTTTTGAAAAAAATCTTTCTTTCTAATCACTTAGTCACATTTGCTCGCTCACTCTCGAAAATCATTTGGTTAAAACGGATACTTAAAGCAAAATTTTATTTAAAAAAATTATTGCATTTTCGTAAGAATTGAACTCGCATTCTTCACCTTAACGCGAAAAATACTGAAAAATTCGCATTTTACCGATTGAGCTACAGCATGTTGATTTCAATTTATTTTCAAACTTCTAAAACTCTATTCAAAGTATTAAAAATTAATTATATTTAATTAATGAATTAATATTTTTAAAAACTGTATTAACATCGTCATCATTTACAAGTTTGAAAATATGTATTTGAACTTGTGTGGATGAATAAAAATTATTTTATTAACGATTGAAAATTTAAACAAGATATATATACTGATACTACGAACTAATAGTAGGAATTGAAAAAATTACCTAATGTGCTGATTTCACAAAATTTTAATTTATATGCAACCCGTTGGCTCGTTGGTATCAAAGGTTTATTAAGTATTTCAAATAAATATTATGTCCAACTATGTCTTAATGATGTGGTCAACAAACTATTTCAAAATTCAAATTTTGAAGCACATACAACACATAACACTGCAGAAGTTTAAATTGTTCTATACAGTCTCTTAATTTTCTGTTTATATCACTGTATATCAAAATGCTCAACCGAAAAAAAAAGGATTGTGCAAAAAATTGGCATGTTTGATTCTAGAGTTGTTATAAGTGCAATGAAACTTCAAACATTTCACTCAAACATGCTATAAATTGAATGCTTCTCAACATGGAAAAATTAGGTAAATCTATATCTTGATCATCAACAATAAAGAAAAGAGGCCTTGATGAAAAATTAGAAGAAAAATGAAAACGATTTCAGGATCACTCCCGAAATAAAATACCCAAAATAAAATACCTAGTAAAAGGGAAGTTTAGTGTGCCCCTTGCTGTGCCAAGAATGCCAAGTTGCCAATAAAGATGACGAACAAAGTAAACAAACAATTCTGAGTAACAGTTACAGTTACCACTTTCTGCAGTATAATTGGGAATTATTTTTTTCAGCCCAACTGTGCTGGTCTATTCGATGCAGAGCAAAATTTACAGCATGCGATGCCTTCGGCATCTGCGGAAGGCATCGGGCAGAAATTTTTACTTTAAAAAATACTACAGCTTATTTATCAGTGGAGCGGGAGCCTAGTAGCTTCGCTTGCACATTGAACTTAAGGACTGTGTGGATAATAGGAACAGTACATAGTCAAAAGAAGAGAAAGAACGGAAGAAGAAGCAATTAAACTCTTATTTATACAAAAATTCAAACAAGCATCCTTTCCTAACTTCATCACCTCGTAAAAAGTATATAAATTCGATACACCCTTCATCCGTTCTGCAGGTTCGAAATACGGTTTACCATCTCATTTACCCGACATCCACAGAACAGAAAAGAATTTTGTTGCATCTGATTTTTAAAGTAAGAATGCAGATGATTTCATAAAGTAAGAATAATGACGGTTTTTTTAAAGTACATATTCACAATTAGAAATTGCAAAAGAATAAAGATTTTCTGTTCGTATTCAGATTAAAAATAAAGTAGCATTGTCTTACTAGTTGTAAAAATAAACTTTTAATTATAACAAAGAACAAAATTAAAAGCTTGCATTGATATTTTTTTATTATTTTTTATTTAACATTCTTCTTAAAATAATCGTAGTTCATGTTCAACTCAATCACTGTTAAAAGTAGTAAACAAAACAGCATTAGGGTTGCTAGAAGAGCGTTCCGTTGGGTTGCCATATTGGCGACAAACTCTGGGGAGGGGGACACTAATCTTCACTTTAACCAAATAACCAATTGTGAAATACGAATAAAATATACTCAAAAATTAATTAAATTGAAAAAAAATTGTACTACAAAATAATCGGGGTCATTCAAAATATAATTTTTTTTAATAATAAAATAATGTAAAAATCTATTTTGTGTTGAAAATTTTTTGAAAATTATTTCGGGAAAATGACCAATTTCATCTACTGGTAATCCTGAATAAAAAAGGCTCTCAAATGTATATTCACATATTCTAAACTTTTTATGTTTCAATTATGATAGCTCGAAATAATTCAAAAGTACATAATATTAAGTATTACCAAACAAAGATATATATTTTTTAATTATTAGTAAAAATATATGTGAAAGTTCAAGATTTTTTAAGATATATCGTAAATAACCATCAACCCGGTTCCATTTTCCAATATCTTGAAATATATAAAATAAAAACTTGATACATCCCCCAGGCTCAATTACTAGATAGATTTCGCCAATTAATTACCCCACATTGTAAACATATTTAACTAATTGTAATGTTTAATAATGAAATAACATTTTAAATAGAACTTTCTTTTGATGTTATTGACTCTTTGCGTCCGGAAAAGTAATTCGATGCATAATTATTCACTCAATACATGGACCTGTTTATTACACCAAAAAATAAATACAAGGAATTGCTTTAAGTTGAGTTTCCCTGAAAAATAAATCTGCATTATTTTAACATTCTGTAGATGTTTTTAAAAATTAAAATTTTGAAAAAAGAATAAATAAAATGTCAAAATGATGCACCTTCTTGAATGGTGGCTGAGAGTAGACATACGACCGCAAAGGGTTAATGATCAGATATACCGATGGTCGCCTAAGGTAGGTAAATCGTTATAAATATACATCTAAAAAAACTGTCATTGTATTTTCAGCTACTTCGAAAAAAAAACAATTCGTTAAAAATTTAAGAAAACCAATTTTTTATCCAAAAGTGCAATATAAAACTGTTTACAAACTGTGTGCAAGTAGTTATGAGACAATTACTTTCAATATAGAAGAAGAAATAATAATACTTAAAAAATAAATCAAGCAATCAAGTCATAAATAAAGCCCTAATTAATTCAACTATTCATGAAATTCAAAAACAATAATGACGCTGAAACTTTTGAAGCTGAAATAAAGTTCCAATGTTTTTTTAATGGAACTAAATTAAATTATTTTTATGCGAATTTACATTTTATCACTTGCTAACAATGCAAGTTAAAAACTTTTCGAATCATATTTTTTAAACGCTTAAATCCACTGAGAAGATTTATTTCTGAACAAGCATCTAAAAACCAAATATTTACTGTAAACAGAATTTTTTTTATATCGCCATTTTTTTATCGTCGTAGGCAAGAAAAAAATGGGAACATAATTTTTAGATTTTTCTATCTTGTTTATTTTTATCTCTCATTTTTATCGTTTATTAATATTGTAGTTCATGGCTCTTTTTGAAAGCTTAAACGCGTCACATTTTTTTTAGAGAATTCCATGTTCATGATAGTTAAGCTTTTAATAAATCATTTGAGTTGGGAACGCATGATTAGGTTAATATGATTCACCGTTGCCAACGAATTATCTTAATATAAAGTTCGAGATAAAAAGGCTTAATGACTAGCTCATAAAAGTGGGAAAAAGAGAAAATTACGGACCTCGGAACCATAAAAATCGCCAAAGAAACGCATAACACCGTCAAACACAACATCTTGGAAGAACGGCATGCAAAAAATAAAGTCAATTTGTTCTTTTCTTACATAACAAGATTTTTTTAAACTTTGTTTTGTTAAAGCAGATTTTAGCTTCGTTTTTATATCGTTTGGCAGATGGATATTTTTATTATGTAACCTATTTGCATGCAATGATGGAGATAGTAATAATTAATGGAACTATAAATGGCGATATAGCACAGGTTAAGCCTAAATTCTTTTTTTATGAATATATTTTTATCGGATAAGCATTTTTTAAAGCAACAGCTTTAATTTATTGTTGGTTTATGAAAAAAAATACATCATTTTGCACTTATTGCAAATTTTTTTGCTTTTAATATATTTAGTATTTTTTAGAAATATTTCTTATAAACGTTCAATTATCTTATTAATAATGACAAGTAGATATTTGAAATTGGACCCCTTTGTTTTTACATACGGATTTGTAGTCTACATAAACAAACGATTTATAAAAAGAGAAAAATTGCTATTGCTAAAAAAAAAACACTCGGCTTCCCTTATTTAACCCTTTATCTACTGACGGTACTTAAAATTACCATTTAAACCTGGATTATATTTTCGTAATATGACTATTTTTGACGAGTGTATTCTAAAAAACATGGAGAACATAACCCAAATAGCAAAAAGTTAATATAAGCTAAAAGTAGGAATGAAAAATATTTAATTAATAATTAAATTAATTCATATATTTCTATTAATTACAATTTTTCTCTTATGTTCTCTGGGATTATTCTGAAAGGAAACTTAACTACTGGTCCAAAAATTAGGTTGGAAAATTGATGGCAACATAATTCAGTAGATAAAGAGTTAAAAGGAATTTCTACATATTAGATTTCTCTATGATAAATACGCGTTTAGAATTATGTCTGTCTTATTGTAAACACGACCTCTCAGAAAGAACAATTCGTTTATATTCGGTACTATACGTACTTTACACAAAAAATATGCTTAAATGTACCAGTATATATGCCAAATACATATAATAAATAAATATATTAAAGATATAGTTAAATATACACCGAAAATAAAGTTCATATTTAGATCAACGCTTTTAAAAGCAAAACTGGATCATGTAACCGTTTACTGTAAGATAGCACGGCAATCGAAAAATCAATAAGCTGGATAAATGAAATTTGGGATTTGATTTTATTATTTGATTTGTAGATAAAAATCAAATTTTTACTGCAATCGTTTAAAATGTTACGAATCAAGACACTATTTTGCCAATTATCTACCCAATTGGTTATCTACCCAACCAATTGGTGATATCTTGTTATGTTTTGGCGATTAACAACCAGAGGCCTGTGAATAAGAGATGACGATATAGTGCGTCATCACATTTAGCTGCTGATAGTTTGACTGATTTTAATTTTTTTCCCCTGATCCTACTTTCTATTTTGTTCGCATACGAAAAGCAGGAAGAAAATATATCGAAATTCTTTTTTAAAAAATTAAACCACGAGATTTTCATCAAATCTTCATGTTTCAAAATTCCCGAGTTCGAATCAGGCATTTATGTCTACTTATCTGTCTGTAAACAAGACTCAAAACTGCTTTGAGTTAGACGTATAACAATTACTTTATGTAGAATTTGCATCATATTTGTAGATTTCTACTGAATTTTTTATGAAGCACATTCAAAGAAAGTCTGTTTGTCCGACTGACCACATTCAAATTAACACGATTATAACATTTAAAATGATAGATTAATAAAATTTGGTACACAAGCTTAGCATCTGAAATTCAGATTCTTATCAAATTTTGCGCCAAATACAATGAAATTTGACCGCTTTGTCAATCGTTTCTTTCAAATTCATAAAAACACAATAATTAAAAAACAAAGATATAAAAAATTGAAAATTAATACATGATCTTGTGTTAAGTATTGATCTATAATTATAGTTTTATATCAAATTTCTATTTCAATCTGTCAGAAAACAAGTAATATTTAAAAAAAATAAGTCAATTCCTACTTAGATCAACAAAGAAAAATGTATTTTAGTTCCTTTTTATTAATTAATTACGCTTAATATGAACAATTTATCAAAAAATGATTGATTTTAGCAAGAGTTGAACCCACATTCTTCACCTTCACGTAAAAAATACTGAAACCCTCGCATTTTATTTGAACTACTGCCTGTTGATTTCAATTTTCTTTTTCTAACTGCTAAAACTCTATTTTAAGTAATAAAAATTAAATTTAATTAATGAATTAATATTTGAAAGAAATGTTTAACTTCAAGTGTCTTCCATTACACGCTGAAAAAAATTTATTTGAACTTTAGTGGAGGAATAAAATATTTTATCAATGATTGAAAGATTGAAAAAAATTTATATTATATATATATATATAAAGGGAGATAGTGAACAAATAGTAGGAATTGAAAAAGGCGTTATCTATGAAAATTCGCATTTCATGTAACGGATTAACCAATACACTAGAGTCGAAAAAAGTTAGTACACAAAAGAATCAGTACACAAACAACAGTACAAATTTACCGCAAAAACAATCAATACACGAAATTCAAAAACTTGTCACAGTATTCAGCCAAAAAATATTTCATGATATACACAAAAAAATTTCGAGATGAGAGAGAACGACATTGAATTAAAAGTCCAAAGTGAATTTTATGACTAAGTTTCATGGAAAAAAAAATATTTGCAAATATTTGCTTATACAAATGTTGTGTGTAAGCAAACAGAATACCTATGAAATAAAACCCTCCATTATTGCCTAAATTTAAAGTGACATTTTACACAGTAAAACTTAATGTCTTCTACTATGTAAGTTTTGTGTATGAGTGTGGGCTACAATAGATCATTTGGAATGCTAATTTTCGCATCGATTAAGACTCAATAGCCTCTTATATTTCATAAATCATTTCCATACAAATAATTATAATAAAAATAACATAAAAAACATTTTTCAAATTTAAAATTTCATAATTCACATCTGCAAGCTTCTAAAATAAAGGTAGAAAAAAGAGCACTTAATGTCATCAAAACACAAGAAAATTTTGAACGAATTCCTTAAATATTTAATGTTTTTCTCTCTTAATATTTTTTTGTTATTTTTAAATCAACCGATTTTTATTTCTTACAAAAAAATATAAGTATTTTCTTTCCTTATTGGCCAACATTTTTCAGGCCATTCTTGTTTACTTCTTCGTTACCATAGAAATTATCCTGAAAACAGAAAGAAAATTTTACGAAATGTCTTTTTTACACACCGGTATAACCTGCAGTTTGAAAAACTGTATGCAGAAATTCCAAACATGCAATAAAAAGTTTATTCTAAGCTGAAAAAATAAGCAGCATATCTAACGAATAGTTTTGCAATATGTCAAAGAAAGGAAGAAAAAAAAAGACTCGATTAAAGAATAGCGATTACAAAAAAAGGGTTACTTTTTAATAAAGTAATTTTTATTATTTCATAACGCAAGTATCTTATGTAATTTTTTGGAAAATCGAGTGAAGTGTATTTCCCCTTTTTAAAGCTTTGAGGCTGAAAAGTTTCATTAGTTTTCAATCAAATAGTTGAAACCGATAAATAGTTCTAAAAAATTAATAGTTGAAAGTGAATAAATATTTAAAAAAACTGAGTATATAAAAGAAATTTTCTTTGATATACTCATCAGATACGTAAAACTGAAAAGCTAATAAGTAATAAATAAAAAAAATTGAAGCAGATCGTACTTCTAAAAACGGTGCTTATGAATTTTACCGAAAATAGCTTAAGAAAAGAGTTCGTCACCTCTATTAATACCTTGCATTGTTTCAGGAATATCCTGATCGTAGCGATTGCTTCAAGGAATACTTGGTCTTTAAAAACACAATAATATGTAACTAAACGAAAAGAGCAATTATTTATTACGTAACGAATCGGTTATTTATTACATAATTTACTAATTGATTGATTTTTTTTTACCATAATTACATAAGATCAGTATTCATGAATTTTAAAGTTATTCATTTTAGGGTACTTTTCCGTTAGCCGGGAGCAAGTGAAAATCACCAAAGGAATTTGGCGGAATTCTATATTATTTGGCAATTTTTCGCTTGAACCCGGCTAACGGAAAAGTACCAGTTTGATTTGTTTTGGTTTTTTCTGGATCAAGTCAAGATCCATGATGTAGATAATTCTGCTCCAAACAATGGGTAAAATTCTATCATTTTCAAAGAGTCATCAAAGCCAATATGAGGAGAAACTCTAAAACCTAATCAAGACTTAAATAAGTGGATGGAAATTTATGGACTTTAAAAATGCAAAGAATTGGACATGAGGTATCAATAAAGACCGTAGGATGCAAGACTTTTGGAAAAACTGTAAACGCTGGGCATCGAAATTGGGATAATTTGAGAATATATGTCGGACAGACATTTGACAATGTCATCTCAAACACAGAGATGATTGTTAACGTAGCAACCAATGAATATGGTGGGATATAATATACTAGAGTAATAAATTTAAGCAAATCGAATCTTTGTTGACACCAAGCCTGTTTAAGTTGTTGAACATTTATTTTGCCACAGTACAAAGTTTCGAAAAAAAATTGATAAATATGAGATATATATAAAAATTATGAAATTCACATCCGAAAAAAAAGTTCGGTAAAAGTGAAGTTTAGTATGCCCTTGCTGCGCCAAGATTACCAAGTTGTAAAAAATATTTTAATTACAATAAAGAACAAAATTAAAATCTTTATTTGATATTTTTCATTATTTTTTATTCAACATTTTTCATAAAATAGTCGTAGTTCATGTTCAACTCAACCACTATTAAAAGTAGTAAACAAAACAGCATTAGGGTTGCTAGAAGAGCATTCCGTTGGGTCTCTATATTGGCGACAAACTCGGGGGCACATTAATGCAACTTTCGAAATATTATAATATAATAAATATATATTGCTATTTGGCACTTTTTCTCTAAAGTTTGAGATATGAAACTAACTTTAAAACTAAGTTATAATACATAATGCTTTCAATTTAAGTGCTTTTTTTATTATGTTTATAAAAACATAACAAACTTAAACATTTTATTTGTGAAATAATGAAAAATATATTTAGAATCATGCAATGCATTTTTTAAATATAGGTATCTAAAACAAGAAACAATACTTACCAAATTCTTGTATATGTAAAGATAATTTTAAAAGTCATCAGAAGCATATATTATGCATTTTGCTTTAGCAAAACTTTTTCCTCCAAACGCTTTAAGGTTTGTTTGTTTTTTATTTACAAACTTCCATGTTTTTTTTTTTTTTTGCAATGTCTTTTATCTTTAGATAAATTTTATTAAACTAAACCGTCAACAAACAGTGGGAAAACTTACTCATGGCGCTTTCCTTTCAAAAACATAAATTAATAACTTACACTCACATTCAGCATACGGCATTTAGACTGTAAACAACTTTAGAAACATCTGTTTAATTGTAGGCATTCTTCTCTTAAGCACTAAGTTAAATAAAATATCAGCAAACTAGAACCAAGTTCATTTGACAATAGCAAACGATATTTGAAAACTGGAATTGCAGAACAGCTGTGAATTTTATTATTTGATTTTTTTTATCTAAACCGATAAATGTATAAATTTTAGTAATACTTAAAATATTTAGAATCTTAAAGTTCCATATAAAAAACATCTTAAATGAAAAATTTGAAAGACCTATAACCCTTTAAAAGTACTCCAAGACAGGAGTCAGTTGTTCTGATCAAACAGGAAACGCAATTATTTTTCAAGTACATAGATAATAACTTGTACAGATAAATACTTCTAAAAGGGGAAATGATTCCTATGCAACTTTCAAAGAATTTTCAAAATCATTCAAAAAAAATGTTGCCCTGAAATTTGATTTGAAAATTGAAAGAACGCTAAATCTTGGCTAAATCTATTCTATGATGAAGAATATGTTTCATTTTACCACAGAAAGTCAGGTTACCTACAGATTTAACTACCAAATATTTGATATATTCAGTTTCAAAGATCAACATTTTTCAGAATTTGCATCTTAAGCACATTGGTGGATTTGGTCCTTTTGCAGTCTCAAGAATTTCACATTATAAGGCTTCTTTTTTCAAATCTAAACAATTTAATTTCAGATTTCAAATTTATTTTTATCTCAATCAGCATGTTAGCGACTTTTTAACTTATTCTTTTATTTTAGTAAATTAGTGAATATTTATATTTTTGGTTAATTTTCAATTTATACAGCAGAGAAAAAATTATTAAATTGATGAAATTCTTGAAAATTTTAGCCTAATTATTAGTCAATGATTTTCTTTTTAAATAAAAACATTTAATTATTATTATCAGTCCGAATTAAATAATAAACTCCAAACAAATGCAATATATGATCAGTAAGAAGTAAATAATAAGCAAACAAATGAAACAATATTTTTTATGAGGACATATAAAAGGAAATATAACATTACTAATCAAATAAAGAATTAATATACATAGTATTAGGGGGAAAAAGAATTAAGGAAAATATTGTATATGTGCATCTATTTACATGCGAGTTTTGATGCTGTTCGACATAATGCTACCAAATTTGTATTAATATACTTTGGTGTGGGAAATCCTGTATTTAGAAGCAATTTTTGTATATTAATTAGAATTTCAATTAATTAAAATCTAAATAAAATTGTGTCGTTTATTTGGCATTCAAATACTTAAATATGCTTACATGAAATTAATATTTGTATATCATTTTAAAATTCTAAAATGGTTCTTTTGTTGATATATAGTTTAATTGTCTCAAATTAACTTTTTTTTCTGAATTTTAACGATTTTTTATAAATAGGTTTCTTCTAAATTTTCAACAATGCATCTCACTGTTTTATTAAAGATTTAATCGCATAAACTTCTATAGTTGAAATTTAAAGAAAAAAATATATCATCGCGATTTGAATAAAAAAAAATGAAATGAAGGTATTATAGAAGACAACATGCAATTTAAATATTCTCCCAGTTATGTCTTAATGCCATTTCATTGTTATTATATTTGACTCTATTCGGAAGATCCATATATATAATAAATATAACATGAGGGCTGTTAAAATAAAGGGTAAAATATGTAAAGGGTTAATAAATTATTTGAGTCATAATAATAATACAATTTAGAATTATCATAAATCTTCTATGTTGTTGTTGTTAGTGGCATTTGCCATCGACACGCTTTAAGAGGCATCAGCGAGTTTTAAGCCGAAAGGAGCGTCTCTTGCTTTGAAATAGTACCAACTGGAACCAATAGTACGACTTAGCTACTCACTCATCACAGTTGCTTGCACAGTTCCTTTGCACAGGGGAGCACATTCATACACCTTACAAATAGAACACAGAAGAAACAGCGGGACTCAAACCCGGGAGGCCCAGATCACGTGAATGACGCTCTACCCCTATGCCAGGATGCCGGCTGATCTACTATTATGCACGAGTGATTTAAGCGAAATTAAACACAGCCAGTAATTCTAGTGGACCAACTAGTCACTAAAGACTGTTAGTGTATTATGTATGCGGGTCGGTATGGCCTGGTTGGTAGAGCGTTGGACTCGTATTCCTTATGTTACGGGTTCGAATCTCACCGGCCAAAACATTCCCCCAGTGTGTGGCGACTGGCGCTCGTTAAATCTGTTCGTGGTCGCAAAGTCCTCCATGTCGAGAATAATACCACTGGGGGTACTGGGTCAGAGGTGATCGTTCTCTGTTCCAGGTCTAAATTACGATTTGAAACGAGTGAATGAATATGTATGAAAGAATTCCGGCCCCTAAAAGGGGTTGTGGCGTGTGTGTATCTAAGTCGTACTCTTGGGCCTAGACGGCGCTATTTGTAAAACAAGAGACGTATATCTCGCGCTTAAAATCTGCTGATGCATCAGCGGGGCTTGTCCACGGCAAGTGCCATTATTCACAACAACAACAACAGTGTATCATGAATAATTATTAGTTATGCTTTAATTTAGTTTATAAAACTTTAATAATTTAAAATAAACAGAAAGTAGCCCTAATATTTTATCAATCGTAGAATTTGTATGTTTTACAAATGTGTGTAATTCAAAATTCTGTTTGATGCAGTAGAAGTTGTCATAGAATTAATGTAAAGCATTCGCTGTTTAGAACCGTTATCAAGAACCGTTCTTTTGTTAGAACCGTTATCAAGTATAGATGTGGTCCGAATAGAAAGATAGAAAACATTAAGAATAGTTTCAAATATGTATTAAGTCGAACCAGAATTTTGGGCCCAGTATGTGCTAGATTCAGATTAGAAAAGTAAAACCCTCGTAACTTAACCCTTTGCACTCCGAAAAATATTTAGATGCATAATTATTCACCTAAAACAAAGATTTGTTTATTGCTATGAAAAATAATTATGCATAATTCTTTTAGGTCGAATTTCTTTGAAAAATTAATCTGCATCTCTTAACCTCTTAAGTAGGCTTTTTGTAACGATCAAATTTGAAAAATAAATAAATAAAACGACAAAATTATGCACAATCTTGAATGCTGAGTTAGAGGCACCATCGCAGTGCAAAGAGTTAAATCGAAATCGCATGATCAGGAAATATTTTTTTAAAATATTACATATCACTTCTAATCTTCAGATGTATTTATTTGACAACTAAGTTTATAATAATGTTTTTTAATCAACTTCCATTTCCTTCTGACCAGCAGTCCTGGATGATGAGTCCTACGAAATTCGTCGCTGTTTAAATGATATTTTCTTTTTCTAAATGATGCTTAGCAGATTTTAAGAATAAATTGTAGAGGCAAACTTTTAATGTGGTTATAAGATAAATATCAACAGACTAAAAAACAATTTAAAATTTTAATTTAAGGAAAAAATACGTTCAATAACTTCTGTGGATATTGTTGTATTATCCAAGCCTTAAAAACAATGAGTTTTTTTTTTTGTTGTTGTTGAGGAAAATTGATTAAACAAAAACGCAATATATGTGTAACAATTTAGAGAAGAAAATATACTTTTAGAGATTGAGTAGAAAAAAAATAATAATATGGAAATTAATTGGATAGTATATATTTCTATTGATTTGAATACAACTGAAATACACTCGGTAAAAATTGGATTAATTCTTACACTTAAAATCAGATTTCGGGCAAATATTTTTACGATTATCCATAAGTCAACAAACGTTGTTTTAAAAGTTGAAAAGATATACAGCTGGGTGTTCCAAATAGTTAACGCTAGCACTTACAGAACCAATCAGCCTTAAATTTCTTCGAAATTCATATATCGAAATAACATATATGGTAGTGTAAGGAATCAGCTCCCTTCGCCCTGAGGCATCTGTTGACCACTTACTTTAACATTCCCTGATTCCCACCCTTGATAATTGACATTTTCGGCCAACTGTGTCATCTACTGTGTAACAACCTCACAATGTTAAATGCCTCCAGACCGCCAGATGAAGGATCCTCTCCCTCAGTGGGGTTATCATTAGTTGAGACCAGATAAAGAACCACACATGTGTTTTCGTCATTCCAAGGAAATAATTCGTATCTTAAAAAAGGGAGAGTATCAAACCCTTCGGATGTAAATCTTTATTGTTTCATTGTAAATGGCAGTTATGAGAGTGGATCATTAACAAACATTCTCACGGGGAATTGAAGACCACTGAGGTTTTTTCCTGAACTGCTATTGGGTAATAGGAGCCCTAGTGCACCAATGTGAAAATGGGAGGCGGAGTTTTAGTAGAAAATAATATGCGAGATTTTTGGAAGAGAGGGACTCTTCGGAAAATTCTCGTTTTAAAGGAGGTGTGAGAAGCTTCATATGATTTAGGCTCCTGAATTAAGATCCACCCGATGAAGATCGGTGGATTCCTAGAACTACCCCAGCAGTAGCCCGATACTCTAACAGCCTGTTGGCTTTTCTTGTAGAGTGGTTTCTCAGAAATTAATCGAGGAACTATTCATCTATAACTGTCAACTGTGATTTAAATATTATCAGTCATATTAACCTAGATGAAAAAGAGTTATTTTTATGTACATAAAGATGTTGTTAAAGAAATTGTCTTTAAAAGCTGACCTCTTATTTTATCAGACAATTTCAAGTCATTACAGTAGTTACCTTTTAAACAAAGCATTAAAAACATATAAATTTAGATATTTTTTGTAAACTTCTAGAAAGCTTTCAAATTTTTCATGGATACAAGCTCCAGATCCTTAAAAAATATTGAAAATTTTCATGTCAGTGTTTTAATTAAATTTTGCTAGAAATTACCTGATGTCATGAAGCAGATTTTAAATTTGCTTTAATTCTTCATTCAATATAGCATTTATGGATGTTCATTACCTTCCAAATTGATTCGCACATAAGTAAAAAAAACTATAGCATTTAAATTAAACAAAAATATATTCTAACAAAAGAAAAAAACAATTATTTACTTTTAAATTAATTATCAAAACAAAAAATTCAACTAATATTATAAAATACTTTCAAAATTCCAATTAATGTCTTATATCTTTCTTCACTTTTTAACTTGAAAACAGTGGGGACAAAAACAAACCCATCTTCTTTCTTAGACATCGATTAAAAGATTTTCCCCGGTTACAAAAGAGACCCTTTCTAAAATATTATCTCACACTTTAATGCATCTGACTCAACAGCCAAGTTAAAAAGTTCCACTTCAAGTGAAAAAAAAATCGCCCCATTGTTCGCCAAGCAGGCCGATCGAAGATTCGAGCAATCTAGTAGATGGGACACACCATCTGCTAAGAACGCTATGATCTTTTCTCCCTCCCCCGCTCTCCTGCAGATCCCTCGAGGATATGAGCCTTTGTGAGGGCCTTGCAGGCCTTTTTCTCTTGATTGACATTAATGAAAGCAAACTCTTTCCCCGGTCCTGATTGTCCGCGTCCAGGATCACTTCCCGGGCAGTCCACCAAATGAGTTAGGCCTATTACTGTTAAATACGGCTCGTTATTACTGGAGAACTAATGAAAGTAATCCTTCCTCCTTCTTTTTTACGACCTTCGAAGTAAGTTTCGTTTGCGGAACCTACTTTGCAGAGGATTTGGGTTCGTATGATCAGTGGAACAGATAGGAACTAGAATGGTGTTTAGAAACTGTTTATATATATATATTGTTACCTTTTTTCAGCATAGCGGATACGAATTGAATGGACTTTATTTGAGGACAGCACAAACAAATTTATTTAAAGCTATTTACAGGTATATAAAGGATGACTTGAAAAAGCAAAACTTCAGAAAACACAATCCAACAATAATCAGTCACTTACAGCGTAAATGCAAGTCTTACGCACAATAAACACAGTTTGCAAAACAGCTATCGTATAGCACAGCAAACAGTAAATCACAGCAAGCTCAATAACACAGCGATAACAGCAAACGCAAACACAGCTCACTAATAACAAGCGAAAATCCGCTAGTCCAGCAAACCGATTCTCTTCCTTGAGAGAGCAACTCTCAACTAACTCACTCACTCCGGCTACTCGTCCCTTATATAGCCGAAGAAGCGTGTGCACCGAATGTCGTGAAACTTCTCAAAACAACGCGCGCAATCCAGCGGCTACTTGACTATTCCTTTCGCCAAACCAATCAAGCTGGCTCGAGGCTCCTCGCCAAACGTCGCCATCTTTGGCAAGTTTTCGCGCCGCTCACCCGCTTGTAACAATATGTCTGACTGGTATGTATTCACCCAAAATCAATCTGAAACTTTAAGATTCCGTTCTATGAATTCATGTTTATGAATTTCTTTATATTTTTTACTTTATTGCAGATTAAGTATACAGATAGAAAGTATTTTAATCCTTAAGAAAATTCACGTTGAAACTTTGTTAAATCTCCATAACTTAGAGCTCAATCTGTTTCCCACAGAATTAAGAATTCAGTTATCTATTTAATTAAAATTTATCATTAAAATTGAATGGCTGATATCTTTAATAATATAAAATTCAACTTCTTAGGCCTATTGATTGGCTTTGATTAAGTGGTTAGGTTATTGGCCAATTCGATTTGACCTATTGATTTCAATATTTTCAAAGCGATACAAATTTCTTTCAGATTTGGGAAGAAATACGTTTACGAATAGTCTGTCTATCTGACAGTCCATGCGCAGATTAATACTGTAGATAAAAAAGAGCAATAAGAAGTATAATGAGTAGATCTTAAAATATAATTGTTACATTCGAATCAATAGATGTTACGCTATCGATATGCACGAAATTTAGAACCAAATTTGTCAAAATATTGACTATCTGACTATGCATCTTTATTGTATATGCCTATATTATAACTAAAAACAAACAAAGAACTAAAAATTGGAAATTCGATGATAGTTTTGACACCAAATGGTAATGGTAATTTGATGCTAATTCTTACACCAAAATTGGAAACTCGATGGTGATTTTGACACCAAAATTAGAAATTCGATAGTGTTTGACAAAAAAAATTAGAAATTTGATTTGGTTTTGACACTGAAATTAGCCAGCTCGAGTGTCATTCTCGTCATCTGACCTCGGTTCAAGATTATCTGGTTCGTCCCGAAATAGCCCTAGTGTTGCTTTACAAAGAGTCGTTAATATAACTAAAGTAAACTTAATCTATTATTTATCATCTATTTTTTATTAATCTATCATTTAACATCCATTTTTATTAATCTATTATTTAGCATCCATTTTTATTAATCTAGTATTTAGCATATATTCAACAATCTACAACATCTTATGTGCTTGACAAAATGTTTTTGGCTCATATCGCTTTCTGCGAAACCTAAATGTTCATTGAATAAATAAGTAACCATTTAAACATTTTGTCTTATTAGGAAAATGAGGAAATGCGATATGAGATAAATCGATATGTTAAAAAATCAATAACAATTTTTAAAATGCCCAGAAATTAAACTGGGATCATATAATTAGTTTTTATCAATTAAAGTTTCCAACAATGAATTTTGAACTAGATACTTTGAAGTTAAAAAAGAAATGCAATATTTTGATTCATTTTAAATTTAAAAAGTAATCTTATGTTAGATGAATTCTTTCGTGAAGAGAATATACTCTTATAGAAATAACTAAGTGCCATATTTGTTGGCCACGTTTCTAGAAATCTGCTTTTTACTATATCTTTTTAAACAAGTCTCACACATCATGCAATTTAAATTTATTATGCAAGCCTATAGCTTTATTAATGTTAAAATTAACGACAGAGTTATTTCCTCCTAATTTTCAATACAGCACATTTAGTGTTTAGTTTCTTAGCATAAAGAAGAAGAAAAACAATAGCCTCTTCCCTTTATGAGTAAATATACAAAATTGATATAAATACACAATTTTAGTGTTAAAATCAGATATCAAACTGCATTGGAGTTGGTGTTTTTGTTTTAAATTTGACAGACACGACAATAGATAAACAAGATTTTGAAAGTAGATAAATATAATCATTCGACAGGTATGATAGTGGATAAATAAGATATAAATCACAATTGTTGATAGCTTTTGTCAGAATTAGATAAAAATATGAATTCTATCTTCAAGCTTGTATGCTATCTTTTACTCATCAAGGTTGATGGATTTTCAAATTATAATTTTCTCTTTTTACATATATAGATAGATCATTAGATCATTCGGGTGACTTCGCTAATTATTAAAAACATAACTATAAATTTACACGTTATAGTTATTTAATAAATTACAGCGCAAAATAATTGCCGAATTTCTACCATTTTATCATTGCGCTTTCATATCGTCGTGCTCTTGTGCTCAAGGACGAACCGTTATACAGGCTTCTCGAAAACGGATCTCTTTCAAAATTTAATAGAAACTATTTTTACGTAAAGATGGAATCCTTATTTGTTAGATTTAACTCCTATTTTTTAACTATATTTTTCACTGATTAAAAAAATAACTATAACGGGTATACAGGCTTCTCGAAAACGGATCTCTTTCAAAATTTAATAGAAACTATTTTTACGTAAAGATGGAATCCTTATTTGCTAGATTTAACTCCTATTTTTTAACTATATTTTTCACTGATAAACAGGCAATATTCCAAAAAAAAATTTCGGGAAATTCTGACGCGAATAAGTTTAAAACATCGAAATCCTAAGATGAAATATTTTAACAAATGTAATTTTTTTTAATTTTTGTTCTAATTAAATGAGTGGAAATCGTAAAAAGGAAACAACATGGAAAGACACATATAAGGCAATTATTTATCTCATTTTCCTATTAGGAATTTGAACAAAAGAAACTAGAACAAGATTCATTAATGGATTAACTATATTTTTCACTGGTAAATGCATTATTCCAAATTTTTTTTCAGGATTTTCAGACTCGAATAAGTTTAAAACATCAAAATCCTAGATGAAATATTTTGACAAATGCAAATTTTTCTCTTTTTTTTAATTAAATGAGTGGAAATCGTAAAAAGGAAACAATATAGAAAGATACATATAAGAAAATTATTTATCTCAATTTCCTATTAGGAATTTAAACAAAAGAAACTAGAACAAGATTCATTAAAGGATTAACTATATTTTTTCTTGATAAAGGTATTATTCCAATTTTTTTTCAGGATTTTCAGACTCGAATAATTTTAAAATATCAAAATCCTAAGATGAAATATTTTGACAAATGCAATTTTTTCTCTTTTTTTAATTAAATGAGTGGAAATCGTAAAAAGGAAACAATATGGCAGGATGCATATAAGGTCTGTTATTTATCTCAATTTCATGTTAGAAAATGAAATTAAATGAAATTAACTAGAACAAGATTTATAAGGATTTAGATGACTCATTCCTAAAAAGAATTTTATTTCGTTGATAATTCAGTGTAATTTCAATAACGACATAGAAAAATCCTAAATCCTCCTGTGACCTTATATAGACAATCACTTTCTCTATATATGGTCACATAATTTTTTACCTCAATGGGCATTACTGAAAGCACGCTCTTTCCCCAAACGTGATTTTTCACATCCAGGATCATTTACCATCCTGTCCTACAAATGAAGGCCTATGATTGATTAATGAAGACCTATATTTGATTACAATCCTATATAATAAATCTACGAAAGAAATAGAGATATATAAAGGGGGGAGAGAAGGAAAGGTAGATACAAGGCAGAAAGATGGAAATAGATTCAGCAATCTGTTACTGCTAGTGGGGAAAAAAGTTCTCAACTTCCATTCACAAAATTATGCTTTTATATTTCATTTTATGTAACATTAATTATCTTTATAAATGATTTTCAGAGGGCCACTATGGTTTAAAGTTTTTCATACACAGAATAGCTTCAATTTCTCTTTTCTGATCTGATTTAGATCAGTTCCTTTAATTTCTTTTATTTGCTTTGTCATCTTACAAATCATTTAAAAATGTATGACTACATTTTTTTTTATTTATTGCATTGTCAACCCAAATGTAACAAAAAATATTCTTCAACGAAAAACTTAAAGTTTTTTCATTAAAAATACAGATAATAGAAATAGATGAAAAGAATGTGGATGCACAAGAAATTCGTTGAAAAAATTCGAATAAAAGTGTAAAAAACGGGAATTCTTTGTTAAAGTGAAATTATATCGCATAGAATGACATTTCTTTTTAAATGAAATTTATACTGGTCCTGGTATATTTAAGACTTTCATCCTAGTTCTATGGAAAGCAAATACTTTGTCAGTGTCGAATTTCAAAAGAATCTGTGAACCAGATTATAAAAGACTGCTCTAAATGAAATAATTTTGACGAGGGACTGATCTTTTAGCTGAAATCGATAGACTTCATAGCTTTATTTTATTTTTACTTAACTTTTTTGTATATTATACACTGAAGTGACAAAAGTCAGGGGATGACTGTTAATATCGTGTCTGTCCTCCTTTTGCCCGGTGAAGGGCAACAACTCGACGTGTCATGGAGTCCACAAGTCGTTGGAGGTCCTCTGCATGAATATTGAGCCATGCTGTCTGTATAGACGTCCATAATTGTGAAAGTGGGGATGGTGCAGGAGTTTGGGCATGAACGGACCTTTGGGTGATGTCCCATAAATGCTCGATGGGATTCATATCTAGGTGGACAGATCATGCGCTGGAATTGTCCAGAATGTTCTTCAAATCAATCGCGAACAGTTCTGGCCCGGTGACATGGCGCATTGTCATCCATAAAAATACCATGTGGGTAAGTGGTCCATGAATGGCTGCAAGTGATCTGCAAGCAGCTGAACATAACCATTTCCAGTCAACGATCAGTTCAGTTGCACCAGAGGACCGAGTCCATGCCATGTAAAAACAGATCACACCATTATGCAGCCACCATCAGCTTGAACAGTGCCTTGCTGACAGTTTGGGTCCATGGCTTCGTGGGGTCTGCGCCACACTCGAACTCTACCATCAGCTGGTAACAACTGAAATCGTGACTCATCTGACCCACGCCACGGTTTTCCGCTGGTCTAAGGACCAGTCGATATGCTCACGAGCCCAGGAGATCACTGCAGGCTATGTCTTGCTGTCAGTAAAGACACTCGAGTCGGTCTTCTGCTGTCATAGCCCAAGGAAGACAAATTTCGCCGCTCAGTACTATCGGACACGTCCCTCGTACATCCCCCATTGATTCCTGCAGTTATTTGACGAAGTGTTGCGTGTCTATTAACATTGACCATTTTACACAGACGTTGGCGGTCTCGGTCGTTATGTGCAGGTGGTCGCCCACTGCACTGTCTATGATGGGATGGGATGCCTGAAATTTCATACTCTCGGCACACTCTTGATACTGTGGATCTCGGAATGTTGAATTCACTAACGATATCCGCCATGAAATGACCCATGCGTCTAGCTCCAACTAACATTCCACGTTCAAAGTCTGTTAATTCTCGTCGTGGCGCCATAAATCACGAAAAACCTGTTCACATGAATAACTTGAACAAAAATGAAAGCTCTGGAAAACGAACTGCGCATTTATACTTTTTCGCTGCGATACTACTGTCATCTGTATATTTGCATATTGCTATCCCATGACTTTTGTCACTTCAGTGTATAATTTTATTGTATAACTATTATTGTATTTTAGTTTTCATTGTATACCTATTATTATTATATTATTAGGGTTCTTATGTTACAGAAGCTATTTCCATTGTTTGCGCTTGAGTCAATTGGTGCGTTTTGCTTGAGGCGTTTGAATTTGTCATTTTTCAATTTTGGATATTTGCAAGTGTCGCACGTTTTTTCTGCTTGCAGTGGTTGCTGTGTGGTGACGGTATCTAGAAGCCATATTTTTTCAATGGTCTTGTCGGGGTTTGTTTATCATTCTTATCTTGTCTTTTCATTTATAAATCAGAAATAATGGCTAAAATTCGTCAAATAGTACTAGTTGGACCCACTTACGTGAAACGAATCATATTGAAATCATTTTTCATCGACTTTTAGATTACTCGTTAGTAAATTTCCTTTCAATAATCCACTTTAATAAATTCTAAAATTCCCATGGTATAAATTTCTTCATTAGTCACATTTAGTATTTGCAATATACCTTGTGATTTTTTTCGGAGAACATCCGTTTTTTCTCCTATTTGTTAGTCAGTTGTTATTGTTACTTATGGCACTTGCCCATGAACAAGCCCTCTGCTGATAGAGCAGCAGATTTAAGCCGAAAGGAGCGTCTCTTGTTTTTTAAGTAGTGCCAACTAGGGCCAAAAGTACCACTAGGCTACACACTCACCACATTTGCTTGCACAGCCTCTTTTTACAGGGGGAGCACAGTCACACATCTCACGGATAGCACACAGAAGAACAACCATGCCCGAACCGGGATTTAAACCCGGGACGCCCAGAACACAAGGAAGACGCGCTACCTCTGTGCCAGAAAGCGGGCATTTGTTAGTTTAGAGTCCAGAAACGCATCACTAGATGACAGTTTCTCATCATTAAACCTGAAATAAAAAATTCCTCAGCAAAGATTAAGTTACGGAACAGTTAATTGATAATACAGTGGAAGAAAATTAAAAACATCTTTCAACCAAAAAATGCTCAAAAAGAGATATATGACTGTCATGTCACCAGCCACCATGAGTCTGTTCCAGCCGCCTAAAAAGTGAAAAGAAGAGTGATGTGAAGTGAAGAGTAAATGAACAGTTGCGAAGTGGTTAAAGCCCGAGTAGTGTGAGAGCTGAACGGTGTGTGCGTGTGCGTGCGTGTAGGAGTTCCAGGAGGAACTCCGTGTCATAATTGATAGCCAGGAAGTTAATCTTCAGTTGTAAATATTTTATATAGAATCATCTGTGAATATATATACCATCCATATTAAATTCTAACAGAAAAAATGTGATTTCTCACTGGTGAGATCAGTTATTACAATGATAGACCAACAATGAGAAGAAAACAGTAAAAAGCTAAGTAAAAACCAATGCTCAACTTGTAATTTGAACGACGCTTATTAAAATACTAGCCGCCTTTGGCGACCAGTTGGTTCGCTAGTATTAATGACGATTAAAGGATTCAATCAATTTTATATAACTTGGTCTCATAAAAGGTTTTCAGCAAAATATTTTTAAGCTTCAAATTTCGATAGTCATATAATTCACTTATATTATTATGTAGCAGTCCTGATCTTTGAACTCCGCATTTCTCTCTGATTTTCTATCAGAGCTCGTAAAATTCAGTTTTAATTTAAAGTGGAAATGATGAAACTTCAATTAATGTAAAGACCTCTTTACTTAATCTAACCTTGTCTTTAAATAACACTAAAAACTGAAAGTAGAGTAGTCCAATATTGAAGTTTTATGTTCAATACAGAAATTGAAACATTATAATTTTTTTATAATTTATAATATGTCAGGGAATTAATCAGCAAACATTTCACAGATTAAATGAAACATTCAGTTTTTAATGTTATTTTTAGATGCATATAAATGCTCTCGATAATGAAATTTTTTTCGATTTATAAATATATTTCAAAAAATTACGGTTTAAATTTCTTTGGTCTTATAGATTCATATTCTGTAAAGTATTTTTAATATTTCAACTTCTAAATCAATAAATAAACATTTCTATCTTCTGCAATCAAATATGGCTGATTTATTCAGTTTGGAATATTGCAAGTTTAGAACAATTATCATTTTCATAGTCTATACCAATTATTCTAGAGTAACCCTGATTGGCTTCTTTGAGATCTTGATAAAGTGATCTAAAATCGCCAGTTTTTATCGAATAGTTATATTGAAATTTTCATAGATCGATCAGCTTTGATGATTGATTTAGTTGATTGGAATGCTACTTTTTTATTTTAAGGACTTATTGTCTCTAGAATATTTTGTTAAACATGATTCACAAAGCTGATGATATATGTAAAAATTTAAAAGTCGTAATTCATCAGCATTTTCCCCTCAATCTACTAATTATGTATTTCACTTAGACCATTTGGTAAGAGATTTATGTCCCTCCCCCCAAAAAAATTAAGAAATTATATGTTGGGCTCCTATTACAGATGATGACTTGTAGATGTTAAGCCATATTTGCTTTAAATAAAACTGTTTAATTGGATTAGTAATATATGTATAGTAAAATTTTATAGAAAACGTTTTCATCCATTTATTTTCCACAAATATCATGTTTCATATTTGCTTCATTTTATGCAGACACGTGCCGAAAATGACATTTTTATATGTTTAATTTGGAATGAAAGCTGATTAATTTTTTCTCATGTGAGAACATGATATTGTTTTGGTTAGAAAGTTTTGATGTCTCCGAAATATGCGGGTAAAAATGTGTATATATGCTTTTACAAATTTTGCATTGTTAGTTATTACGTAAGCTTGTTTGAAAGATGCGTTTTCAAATAGCTGACCTCCTTTTACCAGTATAGCTTTAATATTACGTATGCTTCGTTGAAAGCAGTTGCGTTTTTATTTCGCATAATTCATTAAAATGCGGAGATCAATTACAATCACGAAGGCATATTCTTTGATTTGCGCAATATATCTTCTTCACATGAGTAAAAGTAACTATTTAAAACATGTCTTAGTGCTTTAAAAAATTTTTAAAAAAACCGCGAATGCAAAAATATTTTACTTCTACTTAATATCAAATGCTTTTTGTTCGTCGTTTCTTTGAAATGACATCATCTTCAAGCTCGATTAAGATTTCTTACTTTTAAATAATTAATATCGCTCTCAGAAGATTATCGTTTGGTACTTTTATAAAAGTTCTTTTTCAGTTTTAACTGTCGCACTTCTGTAATATATTTTTATTTTGTGTTTTTATTTATTTTAATTCATTAATTGAATTAATTTTGATATTACAAATGATCAAGAAAAATTTTATTGTTTAAAAAATATCACATTTCCTATTTATTTCATTTTATATAATTATCACGTGATATAAATTATATTTTAGTTTTATTTTTGGTCGTAATCAACTTTTTTTAATCAGAACTTCTGAAAATATGATGGCAACATTTTATTAAAAACTGATTTTTTTTAGATCCTCGCGAAGATAAAATTTGAAACAGGGGATAACAGCCACTGTTGCTATAAATCCCA
Source organism: Argiope argentata (assembly GCA_026289955.1). Taxonomy (NCBI): domain Eukaryota; kingdom Metazoa; phylum Arthropoda; class Arachnida; order Araneae; family Araneidae; genus Argiope; species Argiope argentata. The sequence continues at coordinate 7,237,144 of JAOUZG010044037.1, read as the reverse complement.
ATACCCTACTTCTTTCAAGAATTCAAGATAAAATTTTATTTTTATTTTGTTTATTTTTATTTTACTGTTGAAAAAAAACCCGATTAAATTAAATGTTTAAAAATTCATTAAAAATAGAGTTTTAATTTCTAGTTCAAAACATTAGTATCATTGAAAAGCTAATTTTTTGAGCTTTAACTTGATGCAAAAATCAATTTTGTGCTGTAATATTTCCGGAAGTTATAGTGAAAAAACGTCAAAATTTGGCTTATTTTTTAATTAATTAAAATTTTGATTAAAAATTCAAAAAAAGGGCTCCGAGATGCACATTCCCGTCCCCCAAGGTATACATGTGCCAAATTTGGTAGCTGTAGGTCGAACGGTCTTCCCTGTACACCGCCAACAGACACACACACATTGTGCTTTATTATAAGTAAAGATAAAGATAAGTGCCATTCTGCAAGACACTCTCATTTCCTTACTTTTAAGTAATATGCATATCAGTCTTCGTTTTTTTTATTCATAATTCATAATCAATGTTGTTATGACGTTACTAATTACAACAAATTGAAGTCAGTCTGAGGAATTATTGAATCATTACTTCCGGAGGCAATTTTCCAGCAAAATACAATTTAGATGGCTTGCAAGCTCCATATACTTAGACATTACAGCAACAAGTCTTTCTTAACGTTTTAAGCGCCCCTTGGCTCTTTTTTGTAGATGTCCACTTTTTTTCCCTCGGTTTGGCGGATTAGTGCCCCAAACACGTCATTTGGCAGGGACTTGCACTTCATCAAGCACGGAGTACTCATTCTCTCTCTCAAGGAATCCCGTAAAGGGGTGCAGCGCAACGCGGCGGATCAGTTTCAGGATTGATGTTAATGAAACTGAAACCCGTGGGTTTGTTTGGGCAGAGGGGGGTTGTCGGCGATTACGACTAGAGCGTAAACCTTAGTGGGTTGCGTAATTGCTGCTCTGTCCGTGCCATTAGTCACTCGGCCCGGGGACTGTCCAGGGTTCGGTGATGGAAGAGAGTAGATTCCGGTGGGATTTTTTTAATCCCCGCCATCTCTTGTTCGACGGGGAGGTAATTGCCTTTTTCTGGGATGTAAAACGAGAAGGAAAGCTCTCGGCATCCCCGCGGGAATCCGAATTTGTTAGGTTTCGTTTTCGGAAATGGAAAGTAGTAGTTTCGAAGACAGGGTTTGATGTCTTTTTCTTGCAATAGAGCGGGAAAATTGTAGCGTTGATGGTATCTGTTAGGTATTAAGTCGAAGTTCAATTGCAATTTGTTGCATTCTCTCGCATTCCATGCTACCTAATCAGTATCACAACGAGGGTCAGGGTGGAGATAATAAAATGTCCCAATCTTTAGAGGTTCTGCGAAAAAAGATTATCGGTGCTTTTACTCAATCGACATTCTCAATTTCAGTTAATAGACAAAAAAGGAAAAGGAATAAAATTCGTTGAACAACATAAGTTTGTTTCCGCTATCTCATCGCATTTAAACGGTAAAATTGTCCCAATTTCAATATTATTTAATATTGAAATTGAATAGTATCATTGGATATAAAAGTAGATCATATGCAAATAGCAATAATCTATGCGTAAATTGAATTATGAAACCTACGTACATGAATCTTTGGTCAACAGGAGTCTAAAGCCTCTAATGACATTTAATAATTGCATCTGACAAATATCAATGCTTAATTTGTTCATTTATTCTGACAAAAAAGCCTTAAAATTTTTGAAAATAAAAAAAAATTAAAATAGCTACAACATTTAGAAGCTGCTATAGTTTAAACTTTTAAAAAGTATAGTAACCTAATCTCCTTTCTGTCATGCATAATAATATTTTAATGTTTAAACAATAATTCCGTTTTTTTTTTCTTTTTCAACATAGGTACAAAACGTTTTGATTACTTGTCTAATAAGAAATATGATGCGGGCTTTGATTCTCACCTGGCATCAGCAGTGACTGCCACATTTTTAATTCTCTGATTTAGTCACGTGCGACCATAAACATTTTTTAATCATTCGTTTGAATAATGTTGGCTAGTTTTGTTTATTTTGTTAATGCTCTCTTTTTAAAGCAAAAAGAAAGCACTAAACTGACATCATTCGTAAAAAAAAAAGAAAGAAAGAAATCTATAGAAAAAATTTAAATATCTGACAAAAAGATATGTATTTTTTTGCTTCGGTTTTGACCTTTCAAGGAAATTGGAAAGAACAAAAACAAGAAATTATATAGCAAAAAAATAAAAGCACTTACGGAAACGTTGCATGCAAAAAAATATCCATGATAAATAAAATTACTATACATTACACGTCATTCTTAAATTCATCCGGATTAATCTTGAAATGAATGTTTCTTTCTTTGTTTTGTAAATCGTTTATTCTCTAAGTGAAACATGTATTTAAAAAACTAAAAATTTTGTAAATGAAGGTAGTTAAAAAAAATTTTAATGTGAATAGTTATATTAAATTTCCATACGTACTTCAAAATATATTTTTTCATGCATTTTTTAAACTATCAATAAAAAAATTTCTATGCCACTCAAAATCGAACGTATCTTAAACATGGCGGATTCTAAAGAACTTTTTTTTAAAACTCATAGTACTTAACAAATTCTGGAAGACTTTTTCCATGTTTCAGAATAAGTTGAGGATTAATAAAACACACATTAAATAATGTCTTTCGTTCCATATCAGATAACTTTATGTAATAATATTTCAAATATTAAATAGAAAATGGCAAAGAAATTAAGATATTGATTTCAGCACTGTCTATATATTTTTACTGGTGTTTAAGATTAATATGCGCAATATTCACAAAATGTTTAGAATTTTTCGAAATAGGATAAATGCAGACAAAGAATTGTATTTGCAAAAAAAAAAAAATTATTATTTCAACTTTTCGAATATTTGCTTTTACATTGTTTTGAAAGATGTTATAAACATCAAAAACTAAAAAAAAAAAATCTGTTTTCTCCTATATGAATTAAAATGAAAGTATTAGCAGACAAGAAAAGACGTGTATTTGTGATTTCTTTCAAATGATAAATAAAATTGTGAACTATCGGCACGCGTTGAAATCACTTGAAAGCTTTAGATTTCATCTTTCGCTGCTAAATTATCCATAGTAAGAGATAATTAATGAGCAATAAGTTAATTGCATTTTCACTTTTGAATGTTTCGTGGATGCATGTAGAATCAATATTACAAAATGCAAATAAAGTAGAGGAATATAAAAATTTGAAAAATATTTGAATTTTTGATAATTTAGTTATCTTACTAAAAGGGCTTTTTACTTTAAAAAAGATTATTTTTTTTATCATCTAAAAATAAAACAGTTAGTGTGTAGGTTCTAAAATATCATCTGGTTTTAATATAAGTAAGATAGGACTGTAGATACTGTTTGACTACGGATTGTAAAACCGTTCGAACTTGTGCGCATGCGTTAGGGTGAGTTTAATACGTCGAAATAGGGATGAAAAGAAAGATGAATAGAGAAGACGTTTACATTTAACTCTGAAGTAAACTCAATGAGGTAAATCCAAACTTAAAGGCAAATACCTGAATTCGCTCATCTTTCTGCTTGTCGCCCCTTAACCCTTCTTTGCATGATGATGGAAATTTCCATCATAATATTTAGTCAACAAAAAAAGGAACTCAAAACCCTTGTACTGTAAATTTGTTGTTGATGGCAACTTTTTAAGCGACTATTGCGTACAAAAAAACGCAGTTGTCAAAAAATAGCAAACGTCACTGTCAATTACCAGGCCTACAACTTGTCATTCCGCTGTTTGTTGTGACTGGAAGAAATGAGCGAGATTTTAGATTGTTTTAAGGAAATTAATTTATTATTAATAATTATTAATTAATTAAATTACCATACATAATAAAGAAGATTTAGTAAAGAATTTTTTTATTTATTTACTGAGCTAAATATGTGACAATGCATGATGATGTAAATTTAAATATTATTTTTTACATAATACATATTTTTATTTACACCAAGATTTTTTTTTAATATTTTTCCTTTAATCTAGAGTCTTAATTACATCACCCTGATTTTTTTTTAAAAAAAGAAAAAATTATGCAAAGAAGGGTTAATGAGATGGAATCGTCAAAGCTTGGTCGTCTCAGAACCCATTGTCAAATAGTGTAACTGTTTCAGTAATACACAAAGAGAAAATATGAGACCTTGTATAATGATATTACGAATCAGAAGTGAATTATTTGCTTTATTTTAATCGTAAAATTTGCTAACATTTATATCAGTGTTGTATTTTATTAAAATAAAATCTAAAAAGTAACTAAACTGAGCCTTCAATTAATAAAATCTTTAGCTGCTACTAGTTTTTACCCGCGACTTCGTACGCATGGGAAAGTACACAACTAACATCAACTTATTTACAGTATGTACCTGAAATAAAGCAAAACAGCAAAACAAGAGCACATTTCTCTAAAATAAAGTCTACTTTATTTATCGATCAAGATTGAGATAACTACAGCAGTACTACACAAATATTTTTTAAACTTTTAATTAAAACGAGAATACAGCTCTCAACAATCAGAACACACTGACCAAGCCTGAATTTTCTACGCCAATTAAGGTAACGCATTACAGATTAAAAAATTTTAATTTCCTTTATTTTGTTTTATTTTTAATTCAAAAGTTCTTAAAGATGAATATAAAAAATTGATTATTTAAGAATGTTTAATTTTAAATGCCTTAAACATTAAGAAAATAAATATAATCTTTTGAAAAAATTGGTAGAAAACATGTTAAACCTAACTTCATAACAGGGGGGGGACTAACTGAAGTTTTACTTCTTTGGAGGTGGGAAATGAAAGTTAGCTTTTGATTAAGAAAAAAGCCACTCAATTAACCGGAATAAAAATTAGCCTATGTTCTTCTGTAGACTATAATCTGTGTGCTAAATTTCACCCAATTTCCTTCAGCCGTTCTGGCGGGATTGAACCCCAACATCCATCCATCCAAACTTTCATAGTTATAATAGTAGTATAGATGATAATTTTTATCATGTTAGAACATGCTGTTGTTTTTGGGATGAGATTTTTGGCGTCAACAAAAATCCGTTAGCGAAAAATAAAAATTTTATTATCTCCATGAGCATCTCAAAAAATCAACTTCTCTGTTTTAAAAAAAATAAGTTAATCTCTACTGCAAATAAAACCTAGAAAATTGTCATTTTGAGCACGTGATTATTTGAAATGAAATAAATAGGAAATGTGATATATTTTTAAACAATTAAAAAAAAGTTTTTTGGATCGTTTGCGATACTAAAGTGACTCATTCAATGGAACAATTAAAAGGAGTAAAAATATAATTTAACTTGCACGAGCACGTGGTGCTTGGCCGTTCAAAAAATGATGTTCTGATATGGTACATTGAAAAATTCAGAGCTGATTTCATTTTGATCTTTATTTAAATTTTTACTCTGGAGTAAGAAATCTGACCAACTGCCATCTAATAATGTTATATCACCATTAAGAACAGGTTTCCGAATCAAATATGCTAAAAGTACATTATGAATCAGCTGGATTAAAAATTCTTTATTCGGCAACAAGTTAATAGATCTTATATCGGGTTTTGTGCTCAACCCTCCGATGCCGTAATTCAAACCTACAATTCCAATTAAAACCCGGAAAAGAAATACGTTGTTCCGATCCGTTTTACAACCTTCGCTCGGAAACTTAATTTCTCTTAGGTTACGAAAGATTTAATGAACTCGTCTTGTAAACCTCATACATAATTGGAAATTCGATTCCCGCTCTTTCCCCCCAACTCAGCGGTGCGCTCCACGACAGGCATTCCCTTTTGGAACGAAATATCTCTCCCCCTTGCTTCGGAATCGATCGCGCAGTTTTGATTTGTATGCCAGAAACAAGAGAAGCGGTCGCAGATGGCAAAGTGCACTTCATTCATAATTTACAACTTTGCCGAAGTGTTCCAACTCTTCGCGTGAATTCTGCTGGACCGCTCGGATCGCCCGCCATTTTCTACGCAAGTGAACCGAAACTTGGAACGAACCTTTTGTTCGTTTGGTGCTGTTCCCTCCTTCTTGCATATTCCATTACGAGTCTTGCGTCCAGCTGTTTCGGATCGTTAATCAAGTAAGGGTTAATGCCGACTGTTTTTATGCAAGCCCTGGAATTTCTTTCCGGTCGTTGAAATATATATTAATTGAATGCCGGTGGAGCTTTCAGTTGTGGAACAAGGAATGGTATAAAACAGTAGAATTCCATCATCAAGGTTTTTTGTAACAATATAAATAGTTTATTATTTTTAATTATGTATAATAAATGAGGCTTTAATTTGCTATCATCTGAACAGATAAATATTAAATCGTGATATACAAATATCTCTTAACATTTGTTTATCATCAAACAGTAATAAGAAAAACCCTTTTCCTCATCTATATTAATAAAAATGCAACTCGAAATGCGTTGCTAAGCACAAAACTGGAGAACGGCTTGACCGATTCGGCTAAATTTTATTTTAATATTCTCGTTAAGACACGAGGATGGTTCTTATGGAGAGAAAAAAATGAAAAAACTGCGAGGAAAATAGTTAAAGCGACACTTTTCTTACTTTCCCGCCAAAAATCTTCATTTCCTTCCCCCACATCGACTGAGTTAGATAGCAGGTAGTAATAAACTATGATTTGTTTAGAAATAAATGCGCGAAGTCAGTTGGTTTATATTTCTAGATAACGGGATGTTTAAAAAAGAAAGAAAATAGTTGCTTTTATTATTAGTTTATATGGATATTTAATCTATGCCTGCTCGAAATAAAGTCTGGGCAGGGAAGAAAAAAAAACAAAGCGAAAAAAAAACGTTTGTAAAAAGTAAAGCAGTGAGGGAAAAAAGGAGAGAAAAAAAAGAAAAGAAAAGAAGGGTGTGTGTGTGTCACCATTATTTCCTTTGTGCGCGGCATTTTCCAAGCTGTTTTTAAACTTCCGCATCTTTTGAAAACCAATTGTCTTTATTTGTTTAGTTTGTTTACATTTATGAAAATTTAAATATCATTATTCTATAAAAACAGAATTTTAGACCTTTCTCTCCACGACTTCAGTAAAATATCAATTCCGGGACAATCATTGCTCGGATAGAAAGAGAGAGATGAGTAGTACAATGAACAGAACATCTGAAGAAAATAATACTATAAATGAATTATATAATTATCAAAATTTGTTTTTTAAAAAAATATTTTGGGGAAAAACCTGTTATGAGACACAGCTACATAAAATATTAGCGAGAAAACTTTAGCGAGCATTAATACTGGCGAGCCAACTGGTCGCCAAAGGCGGCTAGTTAAACATAAATATCTAAATGCAATTTGGCTACCTTAGGTTTTTTTAAATTTCCCAAAATGGTTCTGAAAAAAAATTCTAATGAATTCACAATTACATTATTTGTATTTATAGCAAACTTAATTATCAAAATCCTTTTCTAGAGTTAACACTTAATTGTTCTCTGAAAATTTAGTTGCTTCATTATTTCTTTCCTGTTCCCTTTCAAATAACTACTTAAATGTCTTAAAGAATCCTGTTGCGCATTAAATCCATCAGGCGCAAACGTCCCATTGGTGTGCTATGTGGTGAGGGTTGCCAGCTCAGGGTTGTCCTCGTCATCTGAAAGGGGTTCGAAATTATGAGGACTGAAAATTAAAATGTAGCTAATGATTTATACAGTGACAAATATTTTTTACATATTCTGACATCCACACTGTTCTGTGTAGAAAAGCACTCAAACATCATTTTTGATTCTGGCATAATTATTGCGTGATGAATAGACATAAAAAGAGAACTATTCCGTTAATAAATATACACAAAACAAAGAATCGATTTATAGTGTTTACTACAGTAAAAAATATAGCAAAATCCTCGATTTTTTTTCTCTTATGCTTGCTAATAAATGTATTCGTGTATTATTAATCGCATACCATTAGCAATAATTCGGAAAAAAAGATTATCATCACATAATCTTTGGCGCTTTATCATTGTGGTGCGGTTTATGTGCAAGTAACAGAAAACCTATCAAACCTCTTAAATATCATTTTTCAGGTCCATATGAAGCCAAAATTTGACATACAACAACAATTATAGTTTCAAAACGACATAACCAAATTTATCTAAGTAAATAATGTTTTTTCTTACGGCACTTGCCATGAACTGAGGTAGTCAGCGATTTAAAGCTAATCAGCGCCTCTTATTTTTTAGTAGCGCCAATTAAGGCCATTTGTACGACCTTTGCTACTCACTCGTCACATTCACTTGCACAGCCCCCTTTTTTTTCAAGGGGGGGGGTGGACACTCACACCCCTTACAGACAGAACACAGAAAAACAATCATGCGCGAACCGGGACGAACAGATCATTGGGAAGACGCTTTACCCCTATGCCCGGAAATCAGCAATATAAATCATTGTACTTCAGTTTTTACATGTATATATAATTATGAAAGGACTTCAACAAATTGTCAACTTTTGTATTGATTTGATTCTGAATTTGATAGGTGTATATACTTTAGATATTAAATTTCTGTACAGAGTTTTACCCATCTTACTTCGATTTGCAATGATCGTATTAACTTATATTTGGACACATGGATAATTAAATTTCCTCAGTACAGATGTCGCTCAAAATTTGATATATATCTATAAATTTGGGATAAAGACCATATACCAAATGCCATTCGCTTAAAGTGTTTGTGAGTTATTTTTGTCACAGACGAGGAGACTTAATGCCAAAAGCGTGTTGCTTGAACTGGAAGCTTGGGGTGTGAGGGAGTTTAAAACGAATAGATTCGCCAAAATCACGTGATTGATTTTTCTTTTGTAATTGTTGCAATATTTTCCCCTTTTTTTTAAGTAAGTAGCAATATTTTCATTTCTATAATGAATTGAACTCTTAATAATCGCCGCGGAGTATTTCATTTTACTTCCACATTATTAAATTATACTCTGTTTGCATTTCTAGCTGCATGTAATAAAAATCATTTTAACCTTGCTAGTTTTCTTTTAGTACATTGAACCTTTTTCATAAAACACTCACACTTTTTATGGCGATGAAATGCGAATATATAATTTAGGCCAATAAACTATAAAACAAAATTTAAATATGTTGCTAACTAAAGAAGTGAAACACTTAAATATCATTTAACGCTTTAAAAAAGTTTAAATTCATCTTTCCAGGAAATGTTGGATTATTGATAACACCGATAACTTATTACACAAATATTTATTAACACTTTTTAAAGACGGGCTACCTTAAAAGATTCGATGACAAAATTTGAATGATTATCATCTTATTTCAACAATAAAGGATTATTTTGTAGCTGTTAAATCAAGGCCTCTTATGATATCAACACTAATGGACGGTTAACAGCGCATTTAATGATACTTATCAAACTTATCAAAGATGTGTTTACTAAATAGTTTTCCTCTTTCTTATGATCGATTAAAAATCCAACTTTAATCATCATCGATTAAATTTCTTTAGAGCTCAGTATCCGAAAAATTCTGAATTATGTTATAACAAAAAAGTAACAAAAAATATTGCCTCGTTTTTTATCAACAAATTATAAATAAAAGATTTCCTAGTAAAATAAATATAAAATGAATTTTTATTTTTTATCAACCTAATATTAATAATAAGTTTTTTTAAAATAAAAGATGGAAAATTATTTAACGGATGATAAGTTTTCAAATTTTTTTATTGAGAAAGGGATTCTTTGTTTAATGTAATATTAATTAATTTTATTCATGCTTAATTATTTCTATTGAATAAGTTATTTGAGGTTATTTTTTTCTACTTATTTGCTTTTAATGGTTGTTTGTCTACCTAACTCGCTGATCAAAAACAATAAATAAAATTAACAAGTGGAAACTAGTCGTTACCAGCACCTTACGTGGAGATCTTCAAGCAAAACAAAGCAATATTAAATAATAATAAGTTTCTTATAATATTTTTATAAAATGCTTTGTTTTGATTTAATATGCTTAAATATATGACAAAAATGGTGTATTTATCTAATATCATTTAAGGTTTTTGAATTTAAACTCACTTACAGACGCTATATTGTAATATCAAAGAAAAGAGGTATACTTGGTACAATTTGACAGCCATCAACTCTTACCATTGAAATAAGAGAGGAATCTCCTGCTGAATTTTTATTGTTTTCTGTTATAATTAGTAATTACAATAAGTAGTATTAGTTATAAGTAGTAATTATTGTAAAATGTACTAAAATCTGAAATCATTTGCATCTAAAGATTTAAAAAAAATCTTTACGTTTTGTCCAATCTCGAGTCTGAAAACCACTATTGTTGTTCATGTATAACAAGTCATAATCAGGATCCTCCCCGAAATGAAGATGAGATGCTCCCGGCATGGTGGTTGGATCTCGTCACCCTGGAGGAGATACCAATAGGTGGGAGTCGGCTCCTCCCAAAGATGACGACAATTATTTCCTACGGGAAAGGTTATGCAGTGGCCGGTGGTAGACCTTAGTCGACCACAGTTCCCGCCAGTGTTGCTCTCCAGTCATTCCCCTTTATTGTTGAAATCCGTGTGCATTTGTGGAGAGTCGGAGAGTCTGATGTGACTTACCAAGATCTGGATACTATTTGCATTTCCTAAACTTTTGATAGAAATAAATGTAGTAAAAAGGACGTATTTTATAATTTACAGTGACGTAGAAAATGGTTCTCTTACCCTCACGATTTTATTGCCCTCTGTAAAGATGATAACTCCAAAATGTAACAAACTTGATGGGTGCAAGTTGCAAATCATGTATCATGTATCACATGATTCGTGAACTGGTACATTCTCTAAAGACCAAAGTTCGAAACTTCATGCTGTACATAAATGATGACTTTATGTGGGATTTGTGAAAAAGTCAAAGGTGAACATTATCATCGAAATGCCCTGTAATTAGTTCACACACTTTGTACCTATTATTAAGTAGAGCATAAGTTTTTTTTTTTACACGTATTTATTTAATGTCACCTACTGGCTTTAGTATGCTAAAGCCAGTAGGTGACATTAAATAAATACGTGTAAAAAAATATCTTTTTAAAAAAATATCTTATCATGTGTAAAAAAAATATCTTTTTAGGTAGAATTTCATATACACAATATCAACCACGTGTATCCTCATCATTCCTTCCTCTCCCAAGGAGAAGGAAAAAAAAATAGTTGTTATCTTCTTTAACGGATATTCAACTACAACTCTTTAGCGAAGAACCTAAAAAAATATCGAACTGTTTTTTCACTATTTTCTTCACTCGGGAAGGCATTGAAACTTTCATTTAGAGCTTTTGCTTTAAAAAAAAGTTCATTTTTTATTAAATTCATTATCAGGCTAAATTCTATTTATATTATATCACTGAAAATTAAATTCATATGCATAAAATTATTTCATTTTCTAAAAATTCGAATGAGGGTTTAGAGGTTGTACTCCACTGTACAAACCCGAGCGGTATTTTTATCCTTACAGATAGCCGCAGCTCGATTCAGCACTTACAAGATTGGAAACGTGTGTTTGACCTTGTTAGCTTTCAAATTATGAATAAGCTTTAAAATCCTAACCAAGGATAGGGATGTCCACTTTCAGTGGATCCCCTCTCATGTAAACGTCGCTGGAAACGAGGTCGCCGATAGTTTGGCCGAAAAAGAGAGAAAACAACTACCGACAAAGATCTTAGTTTCCAAGATATCTTCTCAGTAAAGGAAACTAAAGATAGTCGTATTTGGATCACCTCTCTCGTCCATCTCTGGTTTCGCAGGAAAAGCCCCGGAAGCGTTCTAAAATATAAGGGCAACAAAACTGATCAAACGGCCATTTTAAGATTCATCAGTGGACATTTGGAAAGCTTGACTTTTGCAGCAGGTCGCAAAGTCTTCCCGACATGCAATTAGTGCAACCTGGAGCCGGCTTATCCCAAACATGTCCTTGATTGCTTGGGGTGTTGTCTGGAGGATGCTCGTTCTAATCCTCTTTTGGTGCTTGATATCACCTGGGGTTCATGGGCTCATGATTGTCTAGCGGCCTCTAGATCAAGAAGATTAGAAAGAACAACAAATTTTCTAAAAATCAGAAATTAGATTATTTCTTTTTCGTGTTATTGCTTCAGTGTCTAAAACATATAGTTAGTTACCGTTATTATTTTAATCCAGAATTGTTTTTTCATGATAGCACTTCTATAAATTAGATGATCATAAAAAATAGATCTCAATTTATGCACCCATAACTATCATACCGTTCACAGGAATGGAATTAAATAAAAGTTCAAGGTATTTTGAGATATGCTCTCTAGGCTCTTACGAAATACATTTAAACTGGAGCAGTTACGGTTCCAGTGATAAACGTTCAAAATTTTCAAATAACAACACCATTTTTCTTTATTGAACGCGTTTTCCAGAGCAATAATAATAATAATAAATAAATAAATAAATAAAAGGGTTGGAAGAATTTCTTAATGCTTGATCATTTAAAATTAAACACTGTTATTTAACCAATTTTTCGTATTCATTTTGAAGTATTTTCGAATTAAAATAATACAGAATAAATAAAACTAAAAATTTCTAATTTTTATTGCGTTACCCCAACTGGCGTAGAAAATTCAAGTATTTTTCGTTGCCTCTATTGGCTGTGAATCCTCAATTATCGTTAAAAATTCGACGCTAGTATAATATTTTAATCAATTATTTATAGTAAGGGCAATAATTAGGTCGGGATGGCCTGGTTGGTAGAGTGTTGGACTCTAATCCATTGGGCTGTGAATTCGAACACGCCAGCCAAAGACTCTCCGTGTGAGGTAGATGTTACTACATCTGTCGTGGTCACAAAGTTCTCCATTTCGAGTGTAATAACCCTCTCTCTAGTGTAAAGGGAAACATTAGAACAACAATTGTAATTATTCAATAAAAACTAAATAACTAAAAAATACTTTTGTAACTAAAATAAAAAATTTCTTTAACATAAGTAGGAATTGATTTATAAGAATTTCTTTAAATTCATCTATCACATTGATAGCATTCAAAAACAATATATTTATATAATCATAAAATCAAGAATCAAGAAATTCTATATATCTTGTTCTATATATCTTGAAAAAAATCAGATGTAAAACTATTTTTGAACTAAATTCAAAATTTTATTACTATTCTTTATATTAATTCGCATATAGAAATAGATGAAAGAATGAAATATAGAAATAGATGGAAGAATGAAAGATATTATTAGTTCCACAAAATACACTTCCAAATAACTTTCATTCAAGTTGATGCTATAATCAGCAAAGTTATTTTTATACCTTAATCTAAAAAAAAGTGGTAAGTGCTGGAAGATTATAGTGGTGGAGGCTCCTTTGGAAGCGTTTAACTCGAGGATGCCATTAATCAGGCATCAGTAGAAAACAGCTCCGGCATTCATTATTTATCCAGAAGTTGACTTTGTCGAAACTATCAGCTTCCCAAAATCACTGCCACAAACTGCTTGGCACCACGTGTGGAAAAAACTTTCTTGGGTCCATTTATCGACTGGCTGTCGTTGAAACAGCAAAAAGTAGAGAGGTGGTGTGTACAGGTAAATGGGTGAAAGGGAACTTAGAAGGCAGACACTATTAGTATTGATACTTTTTACTTCTTGTATCATATGAGAGCATGATGTTGTTTTCATGAGGGGTTTTCGAATGAATGAAGGCGAGGAATAATTGAAGCTTGGAATTGTGTTCGTAATGAAGAAAGCAAATGGCAATATTCATCCATATCTTCTAATCGCACATATGTCTTTACCTGCTTTTACCAGTATTGCATTATTATTATTATTATATTCTTTGACAGCTGATGCGTTTTTGAAGGGTTGACCTACTTTTACCAGTATTGCTTTAATATTAAGTATGCTTCTTTGAATGGAAATGCGTTTTTAAAAGACTGACGTAGAACTTTGCCATCATAGCGGGGGTTTTTTTGTCTCAAAAAATAGTCTAACCTTACCTCCTTTTTTTTCCAACCCTCCAACTTACAAACAAAAGTAAGTAAAGAATACACATGGCATACACCCACACCCAGGGTGGGTAAGGATTTCTTTCTGGTAAGGATTTCTAATAAAATCCAATCAAATTTAGTTGGTTTGTAGTTCAAGGCAAGATTTTCTTCCTCTTAATCAGTATCATTCAAATTATTCTTGGTTTTATAATTTTTTTTCTTATATTTTTGCACCCATTTTACAAAAAAAAAAATGAAATCTGCTATTCATATTTCAATCTATCATGTCAGAACATCATTTCCTGAACGGTCAAGCACCACGTGCTCGTGCAAGTTGAATTATATTTTTACTCATTTCAATCGTTTCATTTGAATGAGTCACTCTAGTATTGCAAACGATCAAAAAAACGTTGTCTCGCATTTATTGTTTAAAAAAAGATGATCACGTTTCCTGTTTATTTCATTTCATATCATCACGCGCTCAAAATGACATTTTTCTACGTTTTATTTGCTGTAGTCATTAACTTATTTTAAAATCAGAGCGTTTGTAAATGTAATAGCAACGCGTTATTAAAAGCTGATTTTTTTGAGAGGCTCGAGTAGATAATAAAATTTTTATTTTTGCCTTCGGATTTTTGTTGACACTAAAATCCTCATCCCTAAAACATCATGTTCTGACATGATAAAAAAAATTAGAGCATTGTAAAATAATGTTTTGAAATTAAACCAAATGTAATAATAATTATAGTAAAACTTAATGAAACAAAAATATGATTAAGGTTAATTAAATAAAATGTAATGTAATAAATGTTATTAAATAAATAACAAATAATTAAATGTAGTCTTTCAAACTCATGCATTAATGTAATTGGTGCAATGAATCATATTTTTTGATACTAGAATTTATGGTTATATTTTTTTAAATGCAAAATTTCCCAGTTCCTTGAGCGTAAATTTTCAGACTGATGCAAAAAAAAAAATATTATTATTAATATTCAGTTTATAAATCAAATATCAAATGGGATTTTCCTTTTTCCCAATACAAATCCCTATGGATTGGAGGCCGTATATACATTCAAATCTACATCCTTTGTCCATTCCCAGTACTCCCACGCGAAAGTGAAATATCGCATTCTGTTATTCGAGATTTCTCGGAAATTCTTGATCCATTCTAAACCAACGCTATCCGTCAACTCGCCGCCCTGGAAACGACAGGGGAGTCAGAGTCGACGCTTTTAAATTCCAGAATGAAATGGTACCACGGATAAAATCTCTCCGCTTCGCAGTTGGGGAGTCCCTCGATCTCCCTCCACCCCACCCCCACCTTTCTGACCCCTCCCTCCCCGCACCCCCATCGATCACCGCTGATTGGTTGATTTTACAGATGATCGATGGTCTGTCATCGTGTCGGAGATAGTGGGACTTTAACATGGAGAAACCATATAGATGCCTCTTTTCTTTTCTTCTTCCTCTTCGTAGTGTAATTGGTGAAAAGCCGGGGCGGTCGCATTGGTAAAGATTACCAGAAAGTGTGACGTAGGCAAAAGACTACTTTGGGGCCGAAATCCGGTCTTTCAATGATAGAGAAAGATATGGTTTTCCTCTAAAAGTAGCTCGAGGAATATGGGAATAGATGGAACGGGAGAAATTTTCTCGTGGTCGTCGCTATCATATTTCATTCCTGACTGCTATTGAGTAAGAATGTGATTTACTGACCGCAGTTTCTAATATCTTAAGACCAGGATTGTCTTCGGGAGGGGAATGGATGGCCCGGATTGTCCCGAGTACGGAAGCCCGAGTCCGGGCTGTACCGGAATGTTGCTCTTGTTTTTAAGAATTTTGGAAGTTTTTGCTATTGGTAGGATATAAAGGATATTACAGTAAAAATATTTTTGATCTTAAAAATTTATATCTCTAGTAGATCTTGGTAATTATGAAAAAAAAAAAAACTAAAATTTAATGAAAGAAGGAAATATTAATAGGAACAATAGAAAGAAAAAATAGAAAGGATACATTAAAAGCATCAAATATTGCTGAAATAATATTTGTTGTTGTTGTTACTAATGACACTTACCATGGACAAGCCCAGTGATGGCCATCGGTGATTTTAAGCCTAATTGCCTCTTGTTTTTGAAATAGAGCCAACTAGGGTCAAGAGTACAACTTACCTACACAATCCTCACATTCGCTTTCCCAGCACCTTTTTATATGGGGCTGGGTCAATTTACACACCTCATACATAGTACACAGAAGAGCAACCATGCCCTAAGCGGGGCTTGAACCTTGGACGCCTACCTACCCACACCTACCTGTGCCATGACCCCGGTGAAATAATACTCTATATAATTTTAAACAATATATCGAGGTTAAATAATATATATAATACATCGAGGTTGTCCAAAAGGTCGTTTACAATATTTTAGAATGTGCTGTTTATGTTTATAGATAAAAATGCAATTTTATATATATATATTATATATATATATATATATATATATATATATATATATATATATATATATATAGTGAGTAATGGCACTTGGACAAGCCCCCGCTAATACATCAGCAGATTTGAAGCCGGATATATACGACTCTTGTTTTACAAGTAGTGCCATCTAGGGCCAGGAGTACGACTTAGCTACACACACGTCACAACCCTTTTTAAGGGGCGGACTTCATTCATACTTATTCATTCACTCAACTCAGACCGTAATTTAAACCTGGAACAGAGAACGATCACGTCTGACCCAGTACCCCTAGTGGTATTACTCTCGACATGGAGGACTTTGCGACCACGAACAGATTTAACGAGTGCCAGCCACCAGACACTCGGGGAATCTTTTGAACGGTGAGTTTCGAACTCGTAACCTAAGGAGTATGAGGCCAACGCTCTATCAACCAGGCTATCCCGGAATAGGAATATTAAAAGCATCAAATATTGCTGAAATAATATGTGTTGTTGTTATTACTAATGGCACTTCCCATGGATAAGCGCTCTGACGACCGTCAGAAATTTTAAGCCGAATGAGCTTCTCTTGTTTTTGAAGTAGCACCAACTAGGGTCAAGAGTACATTTAGCTACACAATCATCACATTCACTTGTACAACACCTCTTTATATTGGGGCTGGGGCAATTTAAACACCTTACACATAGTACACAGAAGAACAACCATGCCCTAATCGGGTCTTGAACCTGGGATGCCCACTCTACCTCTGTGCCAAGACGACGGTGAAATAATACTTTATATAATTTTAAATAATATATAAAAATCTATATAATTTTAAATAATATAATATTATATAATTTTAAATAATATATTTAATATTCATCAAGGTTGTTCAAAAGGTCGTTTACAATATTTAGGTAGAGTGGGCATCC
>JAOUZG010044037.1:7178083-7219663 GCA_026289955.1 Argiope argentata | reverse complement strand
ATATATATATATATATATATATATATATATATATATATATATATAGAGAGAGAGAGAGAGAGAGAGAGAGAGAGAGAGAGAGAGAGAGAGAGAGAGAAATTAGCCACAGGGACAACAGATTCTTTGTCAAATAATTAAATGTGTAAAAATACACCATAGCTGAAATCAAGGAATATTCATAAAAGAATTCATAAAAGCAGAAAGAAAGAATTCATAAAAGCTCACAAACATTGTTGCATGATTAACGAAATTTACAATGATAATTATTTCATTGATTTATTCCTACAGTTGTGTCGCTTATAATGCATTCGACATGTCATCGCGTATAACATGTGCGATTTGTATTCAGTTCTATTAAGTTTATTACACTCTTAAGCAGTTTTATTCTGAAAATTCTATCGTTAGATTTTTCAAATAATTGTGTTGTTAATATTGTTTTTCACATGCCATTATATTTGCCAAGTTGTGTATGACTTGCATCAAGTTCATCAGATAATTCTGTTAATTATATTCTACTATTTGACCATTTGAGAGTTATGTTGCTGGGTTAATGTAAATTTCCAATAACCTCGCTTGGATATTTTAATTGAAGCTCCTTTCACTTTAGTTAAGTTTTTAACGAATAGTCATCCATTACTCATTTAGTAACCGCCTAGTATTCTCTGAAGAAGAAAGAATCTGTTCTTTAAATGCTTGTGTACAGGGCTTATTCCAGTTCATAACATAAGTATACACTGAAGTGACAAAAGTCATGGGATGACTGTTAATATCGTGTCAGTCCTCCTTTTGCCCGGCGAAGTGCAACAACTCGACGTTTCATAAAGTCCACAAGTCGTTGGAAGTCCTCTGCAGGAATATTGAGCCATGCTGTCTGTATAGACGTCCATAATTGTGAAAGTGTGGATGGTGCAGGAGTTTGGGCACGAACGGACCTTTCGATGATGTCCCATAAATGCTCGATGGGATTCATATCGGGCGATCTAGGTGGCCAGATCATGCGTTGGAATTGTCCGGAATGTTATTCAAACCAGTCGCCAACAGTTCTGGCAAGGTGACATGGCGCATAGTCATCCATAAAAATCCCATCGTTGTGTGGGTACGTGAAGTCCATGAAT
Source organism: Argiope argentata (assembly GCA_026289955.1). Classification (NCBI taxonomy): domain Eukaryota; kingdom Metazoa; phylum Arthropoda; class Arachnida; order Araneae; family Araneidae; genus Argiope; species Argiope argentata. The sequence continues at coordinate 7,218,548 of JAOUZG010044037.1, read as the reverse complement.
GGCTGCAAGTGTTCTGCAAGCAGCTGAACATAACCATTTCCAGTCAATGATCGGTTCAGTTGCACCAGAGGACCGAGTCCATGCCATGTAAAAACAGCCCACACCATTATGCAGCCACCACCAGCTTGAACAGTGCCTTGCTGACAGTTTGGGTCCTTGGCTTCGTGGGGTCTGCGCCACACTCGAACTCTACCATCAGCTCGTAACAACTGGATGTCGTGACTCATCTGACAGCGCCACGGTTTTCCACTGGTCTAGGGACCAGTCGATATGCTCACGAGCCCAGGAGAGTCGCTGCAGACTTTTGACTTTTGTCCCTGCAGTGTGTGATTATTTATTCCAATATGATAAGGATGCACAACCTTTTCAAGATGAGGTGCCAAAACAGCACATGAATGTTAAAACATATTAGAAACGTGAAAACATTGGGGGGGGGTGACAATTGTGACTTACCTTGTTTTACCCATGCACACATTATGCAATAAATAAATGAATAAAACCCAAACAGCATAGCTCAGATTAAAACACTTTATCTTAAAAAAAGGTCCCTGTTAAAAAGGAGGCAAACTTGAAATAGAATAAACAAGAAAAACGTTTTGGTAACTATACAGAGAACACAATTTATATTTTGAGAAAAAAATTAATAAACAAAATTAGTAACATTTAATGAGATGGCTGGGACTGAATATTTAAAGTTAATTTTATGTTGAGCTTAAGAATGGTTGAGGAAATACGTAGGATAGAAGAAAGGCTCTCATCTGCTATTCTATTTCTTATTTTTCATTTGCTTCAATTCATTAGTGAGAAAGTTTGCTCAAAAATGTAAGTACTGCGCTTACATTTTTGTAAGTTCCACACGCTGCTGCATTTCGCTTTATGCACAAAAATTCCTCGGATATACAAAATTTTAATATCGGTTTTTCTTTGAACTGAGCTTTGAAAAAATCAGAATTCCGTAAATAAATTTAGGCTAACTGCATACTCTCATCCATTAGATTTACATCAACAGCAAATGGAGAAGAAAATACATCAATTTTTGTTAGGCCCTTTTCAAAATCTGAAAACCGATAATCAAATTCATTACACAAGATTTCAATTTGATCCTCATACTGCATTTTCATGTGTGGAAATTTTTCACGTCCGCGAGCTTCTCCTATACGAAAACTCGTACTCTGAGGTAGCCATGAAGGGAAGAAACTGGATAAAAAGTGAATGAACTTCATGAACAAATGTAAATTGTTTATTCTGATGTAGAATCGTTTTCGTATCAGATTTTCACCCTGTTTATTTGAAAAATCCTCATTTCATTTTAAATTAGTCTTATTTTATTAACAACATTCACGGGTCAACTCCGAAGTCTACGCTGGCCATAGGTTGTGCATCCCTGCAATATGACATTCGAACTGTAGAATCGATTTTGTTTTAACGAAGTATACATATAGCTGTAAATGAGTACTATTATTTCCTTACACAATTTTTTATATCATAAGGGACAGAATTTTATACCAAGCTCAAAAGGATACTGTGCCAGTGATCTCCTGACATGTCACAACTTGATGACTGTACACTGAAGTGACAAAAGTCATGGGATGACTGTTAATATCGTGCCGGTCCTCCTTTTGACCGGCGGTGTGCAACAACTCGACGTGTCATGGAGTCCACAAGTCGTTCGAAGTCCACTTCAGGAATATTGAGACATGCTGTCTGTATAGACGTCCATAATTGTGAAAGTGTGGATGGTGCAGGAGTTTGGGCACGAACGGACCTTTCGATGATGTCCCATAAATGCTCGATGGGATTCATATCGGGCGATCTAGGTGGCCAGATCAACCGCTGGAATTGTCCGGAATGTTCTTCAAACCAATCGCGAATAGTTCTGGACCGGTGACATGGCGCATTGTCATCCAAAAAAATCCCATCGTTGTGTGGGTACGTGAAGTCCATGAATGGCTGCAAGTGATCTGCAAGCAGCTGAACATAACCATTTCCAGTCAATGATCGGTTCAGTTGCACCAGAGGACCTAGTCCATGCCATGTAAAAACAGCCCACACCATTATGCAGCCACCACCAGCTTGAACAGTGCCTTGCTGACAGTTTGGGTCCATGGCTTCGTGGGGTCTGCGTCACACTCGAACTCTACTATCAGCTCGTAACAAATGAAATCGTGACTCATCTGCCCACTCCACGGTTTTCCACTGGTCTAGGGACCAGTCGATATGCTCACGAACCCAGGAGAGTCGCTGCAGGCGATGTCGTGCTGTCAGTAAAGGCACTCGAGTCGGTCTTCTGCTGTCATAGCCCAAGGAAGACAAATTTCGCCGCACAGTGCTATCGGACACGTCCCTCGTATGTCCCACATTGATTCCTGCAGTTATTTAACGAATTGTTGCGTGTCTATTAACATTGACCATTCTACACAGACGTCGGTGGTCTCGCTCGTTAAGTGCAGGTGGTCGCCCACTGCACTGTCCATGATGGCAGGGGATGCCTGAAATTTCATACTCTTGGTACACTCTTGATACTGTGGATCTCTGAATGTTGATTTCACTAACGATATCCGCAATGAAATGACCCATGCGTCTGGCTCCAACTAACATTCCACGTTCAAAGTCTGTTAATTCTCGTCATGCCGCTATAAATCACGAAAAACCTGTTCACATGAATAATTTGAACACAAATGAAAGCTCTGGAAAACGAACTGCGCATTTATACTTTTTCGCTGCGATACTACTGCCATCTGTATATTTGCATATTGCTATCCCATGACTTTTGTCACTTCAGTGTATGGTCGGATACTAAATCGCAGGCAATATTTCCAAAATTTATTCCTTAATCCATTTCCCTTTAACGCCAAACTTTATCCTACTTTCTTGAAATAACTTGATTTATCCTAACAATAGGGTATAAAATATATTCTTTTGCTAAATCTTGCTACTAATTCAGTGAATTGACTTGACTCTGGAATCCTTCCATGATTAGTTGCTAAGTGCCTAAACGGGGGGGACTTTAATTATGATCACTCTGAATCAATTATTAATGCAGCATCACTCAACATTCTGGCCTATTAATTTAGCGCAGATGTTCCAACAATGCATTAGTGGAATTTCGAGGTTTGACTGATGTTAGAGTATTGAGTAAATAAAGCGAAATAGGAGTTCGGGTTAGCCAACAATTTGGCTTAATGCTGCCCAATTGTTGCAAAGATACCCACCGTTGAAGTCAATGAGAGTAAATGCAGAATAAATTTGACTTACTCTTTTGAGTCAAAAAATGGACGTGCAAATAAATGACCGAGAAAAAAGTTTTACTTTGTATTGATATAAAATTGGTCAAATGTTTTATGTTTAAAAATACACATACAGCGAAATGATATTAAAGTAAAAATTTATATACATCTAATAATATATTATTAAATAAAGTGCCTGAAACTGTACCTCGCTGCTCTTATCATGTCAGAACATGATGCTGTTTTGGGGATGAGGTTTATGGCGTCAACAAAAACCCGTTGGAGAAAAATAAAATTGTTATCTGCACGAGCATCTCAAAAATTCAGCTTTTGATAACGTATTGGCATTGCATTTACAAAATCTCCGATTTTAAAAAAATAAATTAATGACTAACGTAAATAAAACCTAGAGAAATATCATTTTGAGAGCGCGATTATATGAAATAAAATAAATAGGAAGGCTAGAAAATTAGTTTCTAATTAATAAAAAATTAACTACTCAATTAACCGGAATAAATAGTAGCCTATTCCAGAATATAATCTATTTTTGTGCTAAATTTCATCTAATTTCGTTCAGCCATTTAGGCGGAATTGACTAATATCTTCCATCCATATATCCAAACTTTCACATAATAACAGTATAGATGTATTGCTATTTTGTATTACTATATGCTTATTAATTTACTAATTGGGTAATTAATATATATTCAACTCGTTTCGCATAGAAATATTTCGACATACTCGGATATAAGTCAAACTAGCTCAAGACAACTAATAATTGATAGTAAAGTATTTTAAACAGTTCTTTGACTTTCATTTTAAAGGCACAAATTGGTCTTCGTGAATTATTCACATATAGCTCCGTAGTCTAATCTCAAACCAATAGTTGCTGACAACTTTCATTATTTTATTAGTGACTAAAACCACCTAAAAAAATTTGTTAAACATTAAGATTTTGAATTCAATGCAATTAAAAGCGACGAAGAGAATTGAACCAGGTGGTGGCTTTACACTCATGGATTATATCTGCGGCATTAAATTAAGTAAAAAGACATTATAAACAAACATGACATGCATCATTTTTTCAAGAATCTGAAAGCAACTGGAAGTATCAAGATCCATAAAACTGCTTTCAAATTTGAAGTAAATAATATTTCGACTTATTTAAAAACTCTGTGTCTTATGCGATAGCAGAAAATATTTCGAATGAAGAATAATTTTATAATTAATTACTAAAACATAAATTTTTTTTCTACGACGAAGTGAAATTAGTGGGTTGAAATTCAGTCTCCAACACTTGACTTTTTTATGCCCCTAATTTCTCCCCTTAATGTGAATTACAAACTTTTTAATTTCTCCGCACACATAATAATGGCTGGAATAAAACACGCGCCCCTTTCAAGGGTTGGGGGGGAGGACCCCTCAAAAGTGTTAGAAATTAGAGTAATGTGCCCACAGTATACACTAACTCGCGCCAACATTAAGAACATAACTGCATGCTCTCACCTACCCATTCGTGTGGACATACTCTCATACTCGGCACCGTAGTAATAAAGCACCCCCCCCCTCTTCGTCTGATGGAAGGGAGGGTGGGTGGTTCCAAGATAACATACACTATTTAATACCTTAAACGTGTGAGGGGAGGAGGGGGATTCAAAGGTGTTGGAGAGAGAAAGGGGTGGGGGATTTCCGTCTTTGAAAAATGTTACAGTTAGACGATAGGGGGCGCTGCATGACACTTTTCTGGAATAAATTGTGTTCGCTGGAGGCAGGATTAATGAATCGCGACGGGTTCTAAATTGTTATAAATAGCCAGGGGAGAGGGTGCTTTAGAGGGTATAGAAAAATGAAACCAAACATTGCCTCGTACCCACCTGCTGCATTCCAAATGGATAAGAGGGAGCGGGGACATAATGTCGTCTGCGAGCAGACGAGAACACTTTCCTGCCACCCTCTCTCCATATCAAAGAAGAAAAGGTGCGGGTACATTATAGAAAATTCTTAAAGATTTACGAGTGGGGATGGGGAGGGGGAGGGTTTCCATGCTGTAAAATCAATAAAAATATTTTTCCCCTCTTCAAGCTCCACTCCATTATCTTTATTTTTGAATTCCGTTTATGGGTTTAGTTTATGACCGTAAAAGAATAAAAGAAGTAAGAAAAGAATATTTTTTGTTCATATCCAAACCCCCACCCCTCACTTTCTGAGAAGAAAAAAAAAATGAAACCCAGAGAGAGCCTTATTTTTATTCAGCTCTTATCGGAGAAAACGCAGCGATACATATAAACAAATGCATTACAATTCTTCTGCTTAATGCTACGCATTCTAATACTGAATGCATTTCATTTTTGGTCATATTAATATTTCTTTTTTTCCACTAGGATACACATTTTGATGCAATTTGTTTTTAAAAAATGGATGCTTCGAATTTCTCATTTTTGTGAAAGGGGTGTGAATTGGAGCGGTAGAGTAGAGTGAAAAGATCTATTGTATTATTGTACCGTTTTGTATATCTTTCAAAGAAATTCTGCAAAGAAAAACTTCTTATCGTATGAAAAAGAACGGATTTTATTTTTTAAAAAAGCAAGAAAATCATTTATCATTATCCATTGTTGATTAATAATAGTATTCATGATGCAATTCTATGAAAGCAATTTTTTTCGAGCGATTATCAATTTTCTTCCAAAAAGTATCTTTGCCATTCAACAAAGCTTACATTTTTTTGATGATATTCTCTATAAATTATCTCTACTAATAAAAAATATGAGTTTTTATATACGTGTGTGTATCATCTTGATTTAAAAATTCGATTATTTGTCCTAAATTTATCATATTTGGTCCATGTATATCTTGAACGGTGGAAATATATATATTGTAACGATCTTTAAAAAATTCTTGTAAGAATTTTAATAAATTAAAAAAATTATGCTACATTTGATATTCTTCCTTAAAAATTTCTAAAAATATTACAGTTCAAAGATAAATTTGACCTCTTCTTAAAATTAAAAAAAATGTCTTTTTATTGATACAAATTTAATAATTCTGCATATTTTTTCTGAATTTTGGCAATTTTTAAAAATAACATTTCTGCCAATTATATTACATTATTACCCAGGAATTTAAATCACTTTTCTTGTTTTATGAAATATTTAATCACATGTTTTGTCTCTATTATTGTAAGAGGAAGGATTCTACTTAATATCTGGTTATAAGGCTACAAAACTAATAAAAATAATGTTAGAATACCACAATATTTAGAAAATACGTGAAACGGATTTTTGAATAAAATTCTATGACGCATAAAACCGGACATTCTATTCGTAAACAGGACTCAAAATGATTATGTTCATAATGAGGACAGCACAGGTAAAGTAACTGAAATCCCATTGGTGTAACACCTGACAATTTTGCTGTATCATAAGCATAAAAATATATCTTAGTGAATCAGCTGATCGCCAAAGACATATAATAAATACTACTATTATAAATGTGAAAGTTTGGATGGATGGATGGATGATGTTAATCAATCACACTAGAACGGCTGAATTAAATTGTATAAAATTTAACACAGAGATAGATTATAGTCTAGAATAGAACATAGGGTTCTATTTATTCTAATTAACTGAGAGGTTAATTTTTTATTAATTAAAAACTAACTTTCACGCCAAAAATCTTCATTTCCCCTTCGCCAAATGAGTAAGGCTTAACTTGTTTTCGACCCGTTATTTCAAACGATTCTGTTTATTTTTTTAGTGTTTGATGCATTTAAAATTAAACATTGTTAATTGATCGATCTTTCGGACTCATTCTGAGGTACTTTTGAATAAAAAATAAAGGTATTTTTTCGTAAGCCGAGCGCAAGCTAAAAATTGAGAAAGAAATTTGGCGGATTTTTACTTTATTTGGCGATTTTTCGCTTCAAAACCACAGTAAAAATTTTTCGGAATTCTACAATTTTTGGCTACTTTTTGCTTGCCCCCGGATAATGTAAAAGTACCAAAATAAAACAAATAAAGGAAATTAAAAAATTTTAATCCATAAAACGATATTGAATAATTAGCTTACTTTTTTGTTTTATTTCAGATACACACTGTAAATAAATTGTTTTAATTGTGTGGGCTAAGCTTTGATATGCAACCATTTGGTGATTTGCGAGGTTGGGATTTTTCGATAACGCTTTATTGTTGTCATTTTTTATGTTATTGTAATTCAATATTTCCTGTTCATTTTCCTTGATTATTTCGTGTTGTACGTATTCCTTTCATTTTCATTTCTTATTTTTGATTAAATTTTTTTCGGGCATTCCATTTTTCTGCATATATTCATTTTTTTCCTATATTTCTGTTCATTTCCTGCAGCGTTCATTGAAACCTTACGATGGGAAACACTAGTGCTGCCGTTCGAACTACATTCGGCCAATACTCTAAAATTTGGCGATATATATTTTTCTTTTGGTGAAAATTATTTTCAACAGGACGATAAGGATATGTTTTGAGGAGATTTTACATTGTGATCAGACCGCCAGTTCTCATACATACACATCAAAATTTACACGCGTATGAAGTTGCTTGTAAATGCTACTACAATATATTGAAAATTATTTTTATCCGCTTATTACAGTGTTTAATTTTTGCTTTCTAATCTTATTTCTCATTCATATAAAGGATGAAAAACTTATCATACTTGACAAATGCAAAATAAATACATTTAAAACTGATAAAATTAAGCTATCATTTTTTATGACATCATGCAAAGAAAATATCACCCGTCTGTTATTAACGAAATAATTTTAACTTTGTCTTTTACTTAATAAATACATATCCCCCCCAATGCTTTGAAAAAAATCCTTTTATAAATTTTAAAAAACAAAAATGTTGTCAATATGAAACTCATGTTTTAAGGGAAAATGTGATATAATAATTTAAACTAAAGTCATATAATTATTGTTGTTATTCTTAGTTCTTATTCTTATTTGCAGCATCTTCTGAGGGTAGTCATTGAACAGACTCTCCGACCCACCACGAAGGCAAACGGATTAACCACCGACACTGAATGACCGGACCGCCGCAACAGCAAAAGTACTTTGTGGGAAATGCGGTTGAGTCCTAATGGCCGACACCGGCAAAGGTACAACCCTCCCTGAAGGAAGTACGTCCCAACATCGATGGGTGGAGCCTAACCCCACCTGTTTTTGTACCCATCGGGTTGGCGGGATCCAACCACCATACCGGAAGCATCCCATCTCCAATTATGATGTGCCCCCCGGGGGATAACTTCTGGGGGTATGAACCCCCGAGCACCCGATGGCAGAAGTCTAACTTCCAGCTGACACACGTCAAAAACTCTTTTTACCGGGTTGATTTCATTCATGCATTTCATACTTTCTTTCGTCCGCAGATCTTAATATAGATCTAGAACAAAGAACGATTACTTTGACTACTATATGTTATTACTCTCCATATAGAGGACTTTGTGACCCCGAGAGGTTTAACGTACATACACATGCACACACGGAGAGTCTTCGGCTGGTGACTTCGAACTCGCAGCCCAAGGGACGTGAATCCAACGACACTACCAACCTGCCTATCCCAGCCAACGATCTTAGTTAAAAGTTCGAAATAATTTCGATAATTAAATTTTTACGATTACTTAACCAATTGTTTTCTGTCTGGACCAATTATCGCTATCCTTTTATTAACTTGTTTTCCATGCTTTAAATGATTTAAACCATAAAACTGAATTACCGGAAAGCTGCAGCAGCAACACTGGCGGGAACTGTTGTTGAGTCTTAAGAACCATCACCGACCACAGTACAACCTTTCCCATAGGATGTATGCCTCATCATCGATGAGAGTTGCCTACCCCTACCTATTAGTGTACCTACCAGGGTGACGAGATCCAACCACCATGCTGGAAGCATTTCATCCTCATTAGGATGTTACCCCACCGGAGGAATATAGATAAAAAGAAATAATTCTAATAAAGTTTTTAGAATATTCAGTGGATTTAAAATAAGAAAATATCGATATCGAATTTTTGAGGATTACAATTGTTTCTGTTTCTGTATTTTGCATCAAAGAAAGATAAGCATAATTTTTTTTATATAAATCTCCAAATTAATAATAAAACTATTTTCTAAAAAATCCCTCAGTTCTTAAGATACAATATACAGGGTTTCCAAAAAGTTACCGTACTCCAAATTTAAAAAAATCATTGTCCATGATTTTTTTCAAGTATATTAAATTTTGCCAAACGTGTAATGAAACCATGGACATGCTTGAAGCTTTTTCTTCGATCGACTTATCTCAAAATATCTTTGGCCACCTCGATCCCCTGATCTGACCATCCCGGACTTTTTACTGTGGGGATATTTAAAGGACAAAGTTTATGAAGGTGATCCTCAAACAATAGATGATTTGAAAATCGCAATTACCCAAAGGATACAAGAAATCACTCCTATCATGCTAAAATGGGCGCAAACGAGTTCAGCTTTGTCTCCAAGAAAGGGATGGACATTTTGAACATTTATTATAAATGTAAGTTCGGTATTTTTTCCTTAGTTATGTTAAAAGTGCTTTTTATCATTGGCATAAAAATAATTCTTTTTAAACCTGTAGTTTTTGTAAAATAAATTCACAAATCATCAGTACGGGAACTTTTTGGACACCCTGTATTTTAAAAGTATAATGTTGCCAACAATGAAGCTTCTTTTCAAATAATTATCTTTTGTTTTTATTTTAATCTGAAAGCAGTAAGTTGTTTCCATCATTTCCAATTTTCTCTTAACACAGCTTTTAATCTTTTATATTATCTACGGCCTACCTTTTCGTGTTAAAAACAAAGTATTTAAATCATCGTTACCGACAGAAAACATTCTGATGATTAAAATATTCTTTTAATTATTCAAATACGTGACTACTTTGAAAACAGCCAAGGAAATTGTTTCGAGAGCGTTTCTGGTTTTGCTTTGCGTTTGGGGGGGGGGGCTTAATTGATTTCTGCAACCATTAAGCAAAAATCAACTGTTTTCATGTGCATTCTTCAAGAAACTTGTAGACTCTTCCACAAATTCAAATCGTAGAAATGCTAAAAATGCTTTCATTCTCATTTAATTAAATGTTTCCGGTTTCTCCTCCACTTTGAGGGGGGGGGGGTATTCGGCTGTGAAACCATCGTTGCGAAAGTCTGGTAAGAAAAGTGAAAGAAAAAAAATTCTGGGAAGACGCTCAACGCCATCAGTTCAAACGCTTATCGCTCCTAGTATTTGTTCGAATTAATTGCTTTAATGCTTCAGGATTACGTCTGCCAACAGAAAAGGCATTAAAATATTTTGGGAAGTGTTATTAATGTTTGGAGATGTCACCTGGCTTAACTTTGGAAAGAGAAAAACGAAGAAGGGTTCAAGTTCTTAATTGCGTAGCAACTAATAAAAGACTTTATTTAAATCGCAGAAGGTGTTTTGTTTGGAAAACAAATACTCACTAGCAATTACTTCCCTTATTTTTGTGTATGAGTGGTATAAAGAATGGTAATCATCATACATTGTAATTATCGAAAATGTTGGCGTCAAGGTTTTTATTAATCATGTTTTAGATTTTTAATCCGAGAGCAACCTGTTTTTGGAATGATGTCTTGCTTCTTTATCAACACAACTAAAAAAAATAGAATGAACCAGTATTAGTTAATCCTTAATAACCTAGAGTTTCAATTTTGATACCAATCTTTTAAACCGTATGTTCACATTACTATTAGTTTTTTTATAGGTTGGCTGTACGTATTTTACTGTTGTATAATATTCTTTCCAACGAAATTTTTTAAAAAATCAAATGTCATTATTGTTTTATTTTATCTATGACATATTACTCGCGCGGCAAAGTGAACAAGTAAACACATTTTACTGAAAGTTTTGTTGAATACAAATTTGATATATTTTCTTTTTCTGAAGAATATAAATACTTTTGAGGTAAGTGAATACATTATTTTCGCTATGAATCAATGTTTCGCATTATTTCATGCATAGGTATATCTGATTTCTTTATGGCGTTAATGCCTGAAGTATCAAAATTGATACCTGTTTTTTTTTTCTAAATAAATATGTAAAATAAATATTGTGATTTTTTTAGCTAGTTTTCCCTTCATCTAGACCCTCAAGCAAACCCAGTAATATTAAAAATAAATCACTTTCGTAAATCAGGCTACTAAGGGTTAAAATTGGTATGAGATCTTTAGCTTTTTTTTACGAGATCTGTCTTTTTAAAAAAATTCTATTTCCTTTTGAGTGAAGATGAATATGATAATTAGAAAACAAAATCAAATCTGAGGGAAAAATTTCCGTTTCTCTACCAATTATTTAATTTTTTTAAATATAAACTCTGAATCGTATTCACTTTGTGATTGGTAGATAACGAATCACCTGTCTTAGGACCTCTTAAATTTGTTTTGTATTGCTGGAAATGTTTAAAGGCCATGATAACTATTTGTATTGCTCTTGACGATGATACGGGTACAAAAAGGAAAGGCAAAGTTTTAACTAACACTAAGTTAACAGCAAAGGAGTTTGAATCAAAATTATATGTTAATTCTACTTTTATACACACCTTTTATGGCAAAACTGATGAATAAATTTTCCAGTTTGTTTACCTGTTTTGAGTAATGGAATTGTTTTGTTTCAGATTCGTGATGATTGTTTCTGTTTAAGAACCGCGTTTAGGGGGCATTCGCAGGGGAACACACTTTCATTCATTCATTCCTTCTTTTTGTCACGGATGTTGCCTCTGGTTGGTGTTTGGCTTCAACTCTCTTTAAACATTTAATTTTAAACAAATAACGGGTGAAATTTTCGCGGGATAAACTATATCGCCATATTTCCTTCAACGCTTAACATTTTTTGACATTTATTAATAGGAAACCCTTTTGAACACTGGAATGACAGCTTTTGGTGCTAAATATCCCTTAACGAGCCCCTACCAACCAAACAACCATTTTGAATTTTGCCAATTTTTTTATCGTCTGAGTATCTGAGCAATATTCCTGTTAACCCTGCAACGTTTCTTTAACCGTTTGACTGCTGGGCGGCGCTGCGAGTTTCGGTGCATCTTTGTTGCTCCTTCAAATACCGTAGATAATCGAAATATCTTTAAATATCGTAGATATTCAAAACATTTTATATTGTAGATATTCAAAATATCTTCAAATACTGTAGATATTTGGAATGTCAACAACTACTGTAGATATTCAAAATATCTTCAAATATTGTTAAATACTATAGATGTTTATATACTATAGATATTTAAAATATCTTCCGATTCTGTAGATATTCGGAATATTATAAAAAATGCACGTTTTCAAATTATCTTCAAATATTGTAGATATTTGAAATATTTCCAAATATTGTAGATCTTCAAACTATCTTCAAATGCTGTAGATATTCGAAATATCTTTAAATAACGTAGATATTCGAAACATCTTACATTATAGATATACAAAATATCTTCCAATAATGTAGATATTCGGAATAACAACAACTACAGCAGATATCCGAAATATCTTCAAATACTGTAGACATTCAAAATATCTTCAAATATTGTAAATATTTTAAACATGTTTAAATACTATAAATATTTAAAATATCTTCAGATTCTGTAGATATTCGGAATATTATCAAAAAATGTACATTTTCAAACTATTTTCAAATATTGTAGCTATTTGAAATATTTCAAAATACTGTAGATCTTCAAACTATCTTCAAATACTCTAGATATTCGAAATATCTTCTATAGCTTTAGAAATTAGAAATATCTATCTTCAAATATTGTAGATATTCGAAATAAACTTCGACTGCTTTAGATATTAGAAATATCTATCTTCAAATACTGTAGATATTCGAAATATCTTCAAATGCCGTAGATATTCGAAGCATCTTATATTGTAGATATTCGGAATATCATCAACTATTGTAGATATTCAAAATATCTTCAAATACTGTAGATATTCGAAATATGTTTAAATACTATAGATATTTAAAATATCTTTAGATTCTATAGATATTTGGAATGTTATAAAAATATACATTTTTAAAATATCTTGATATATTGTAGATATTCGAAATATTTCCAAATACTGTAGATCTTCAAACTATCTTCAAATACTGTAGATATTCGAAATATCTTCGACTGCTTTGGATATTAGAAATATTTATCTTCAAATACTTTAGATATTTGAAATATCTTTGACTGCTTTAGAAATTAGAAATATCTATCTTCAAATACAGTAGATATTCGAAATATCCTCAAATACTGTAGATCTTCAAATTACGACGTAAATGTGAAATTTAACATCAAGAGTTTCTTCAAATAATAATCTTAATAACTTCCGAATTATAATCTAATCTTTTAAGTTCCCCTCCAATAAATCCTTTGGTCTTCATCCTCCCAAGCATTCCACTTCGCGTGAAAACAAAATATTCAAACAATCATTACTAACTGGAAACAGTTGCGAAGCTCTAAATATTCTTTAATTACCGAAATACGTGATGTTTCTTGGAAACAGCCACGAAGATTATCTCGAGTGCGTCTCTGGTTTATTTTGCGTTTTGTGGCTTAATTGATTTCAGGCAGCATTAAGTAGGAAACGAAATCTGGAATAAAATAAAACATTTTCTCGGAATCTGGAGGAGGATGGAAGCATGCTTCTTCAAATGCGAGAATGAGAAATGCTAAAAATGCGTTTATTTCAAATTAATTAAATGTTTCTGGTTTCATACAAAAAGAAGGCGATCTAAGTGAACCATCGTTACGAAAGTCTTAAGAATGGCGGAGATTTCTATTTTCGTCATCATTTTAACACTTATTACTTATGGTATTTGTTTAAATTAATTGATTTAATGCTGTCAACAGGAAAGGAAGTGAAATACTTTTAAGAAGCATTATTAATGGTTGTTATTGCTGCTTAGCTTAATTTTTGATGGTGAAAAATCTCATGCCATAAATAAAAGATTCAGTAATTATTAGCATATGATGGCAAGTCATTAAGGATTATTCAAAACAAAGATATTTTTATGGGATGTTTAAAAATTTGCACGAGTTCGCATGCTAAAAGCATTTTTTAAAGTTTAAAAAGAACCGAATTATTTACTAAATATTAAATGAAAAGTTATTAATTAATTATTTTCAATTTATTTCATAGTTGTAATTCAGAAGTAATGAAAAGTTGAAGAAACAGATACTTGATTTTTTTTTCCAAAAGTTAAATTAATATTCTGTAAACGGTTAAATTTCAAAATTTCGATAATATTCATCAGCATAAATAATATTCAACAAATACTCCAAATGCAATTGAAAATATTATTCAGTTTCCACATGAATGCTTTCAACATATCTTGCATAGATCTTGTTCAAACTTTCGATGGTTAATAAAATACTTTTTATTCATCCAATCAAGCTCAAATCCTTTTCGACTTGAGTGGATGGAATTTTTTAAAACTTGTAGTGGATAATACTTGATGCTAATATAGTTTTTCAAGTTTTGATTCATTAATTTGATTAATATTTTAAAATTAAAAACTAAACTTCCCCTCCTCCAAATAAGTAACGAATTCAGTTTGTTTTTCCCCCTCGCTGAGGTTTTGCTTAATTTTTTTCGACTGATTTTTTCAAACGATTCTGTTTATTTTCTTAGTGTTTGATGCATTTAAAATTAAACTTTGTAAACAAACAGAATAAAGGAAATTAAAAATTTCTAATCTGCATAACGTTACCCCAACTAGTGTAAAAAATTCACGCATTTGCGTTACCATAACTAGAGTTGAAAATTAAGTCATGCGCAGTGCATTCTGATCATTGGCAACTGTATTTTCAACGGATAAGACTTAATTTTGAATAAGTTTGCTATTTTTTTTTTCAGATAAAATTGTAAATAAGTCGCTTTTAGGTTATGTGTGCGCTTTTGTAATTAAACTTATTTATGTTAGTTACATATATTTCGTACATAAATAACATAGATTTTTTTGTTGACATAAGTAGGAATTGACATTTTTTTATATATACGTATTACTTATTTTAGTTTATTTTTGAATAGCACATGTTACAATTTCAAGTTCTGTTAAAATAGTAGCAGTTATGCAAAATAATTCCTTTAAATAATTTTGAATTGTTTATTCTATTTGCCCAAATATTATTATTATTTAAATGTTATAAAATTTTCAATCAATTTAAGATTATAATCGTTAAATTAGGTCTCAGTATTATTGCTATATTACAAAATTATATGAAGGTGAACCTCCATATTGATAATTTTATCTCTTTAGGTGTAATGCGAATCAGCAGTGATTCACACCTATTTCATTATTAGATTATTCATTTTTACTAAATCTAAGACAGAGATGATTAGAATAGCAAACTTGAGCCATGTCAATAAAGTGTTAATTCTCAATTAGGAAAACAGTTTTCATGGAGTTACTTTTTCATAAATAATCTTATAAAAAAGCTAAATAAAAATATAACGAAACACCCCCAAAACAAAAGATGTGTTTAACTCTTTCGGTCCTCCCAGTGGTATTTGCCACCGCGGTATTTTAAGTTCTTAATTTCATTTCTCTTCAAACCTGATGGTGGCATTTGCCATGACTTCCCTTTTCCTTTACCCATGATGAAAATAAGATGAAATTAGATGTGGATGTTCTCTTGGTGATCCTTATCACTAATTTCCATCAATTCTTTTTATTTCACATTTTAAAAATTCAGGATTGAAAGTTTTAATACAGTTGATATACGAGGGCAAATCAAAAAGTCTTTGCACCTTTTTTTAGCTAAAATACGGCTGTGAATACAAAGCAAATACATTCCCAGCAGTGAACGTTCCTTGAACCGTACCAGCCGTATCTGCCTTTTGGTCCGATGAGTGATGGTGCTATCAGTCATTTAAGATGGCGGTTGTTCTTCAGACGTCCACAGCTTATGAGCAGAGAAGTGTTATTCGTTTCCCATGGAGCAAGGGACGGACGCCCATAGCAATTCACAGGGAAATGCACCCCATGTACGGGGAAAAGTGTATCTCTTTGAGAAGTGTTCAATGGTGGTGTCGTGAGTTTCAAAAAGGGCGTGAAGACTTGCATGAGAAAGAGCGTTTAACTGGAAGAATCTGGAACACCCACCTTACAGTCCAGACCTTGCCCCTAGTGATTTTCACGTTTTCGATCCACTGAGGAAGTTTCTGGCAGGACAGAGATCCACATGTGACGAAGAAGCAAGAACGCGGTCCGACGGTGGTTCCACAGGCAGCCGGAAGAATTCTACCACAGGGGGATCTCTAATTTAGTGCTGCGATGGGAGAAATGTCTGAACCGATGTGGTGACTGTGTGGAGAAATAATGTAAGGTACGTAGTACAATAGGTATATTTGTATGTACCTGTTTTTGGCGAATAAAAAATAGGCGCAAAGACTTTTTGATTTGCTCTCGTACATGGTTAGATTGTAGATGGTCTGCAGTAGACATTTCTCATCCTCTGAAGGAGGAAGGCAACTCTTTACGGATTCGTATGCGAACGTTTGTAGTTTAATTCATATGCTCTCAAGTTTAAAAAAATAATGGAATTTTGCATTTTTCTGTTTTGATGTTCTTAATGTTCTCTTCTATGTTCATAAAATTTTATTCCGATTTCTTATCTTATAGCTTATTTATGTTATTTATTATTACTATTTCCAAGAAATAGTTTAATACCTACTTTATGTTTATTTTTGTGTATTCCATCGCAATTTAATTACTTTGTTGCCATTTAGGGTTATAATTTCTTTTACTATCCAGTCGAGAGAAAAAAAACACTATTTTAATTTATTTTTTAAGAATGTGTAAATAGCTTAATTTAGGATGCAAATACATTTTTATGTTAGCTATTGCTTAGTTATATTCTAATCTCTGTTTCATTTTGTAATCAATATCATCATTTTTAACAACTGAGTGGAAGAAAAAAAGGAACGGTGGAAACATGTTTACTGCTTTGTTTAGTATTTCATTCAGTTAATATTTTTAGAATTATCATAAAATATTTCGGAATGCTATTTCCTGTAACTTTTTTGGTAGAAAATGGTTTAGATTTTACAGATTTATAGGTAGAAATTTTTTTACCCACATTTTTAATTGAATATATTACCAGATATTGGACTATATTTATTTTATCCCGAAGTTATGAAGGATTATAAACTGTCCTCTTTGTTATCCATTATGTTTACAATACATTTAAAATACATTTATAATAAAATGTATTGTAGCTCATGAAAAAGCAGTTTATGAGCACCTTTCTCACTTTTTAAAATTCCTTTTATTTTTAAATTTAAATTACATATACTCTTAAACCAATTCTTTGTATTTTATCCTATTTAATCCGAAATTTGAATAATTATACACTTTTATGTTCAACCCACCTAGATAGAAGCAAATTTCTAAGGAAATCACTATTATTTAATTCTTTTATAAAAAAAGAAAAAATTATCTTGAATAAAATAATGAAGGACTGCAAAGGTATTATGAATTCATGATATATGTGAAAAAGGACATAATATATATGCTTTGTCCACAACAAGATATATAATGCAAAAGAAAAGTTAGAGATCCTATAAAAAGTAATATAATTTTTTTTTACAAATTAACAATAAGATCGAGAAAGAGAGATCAGGGCATAAACAATCAAAGAAAAGAGCAGAGATTTAAAAGCAAAAAACAGTTTCTTAAGTTATATTTTTACGTCAAAATATCAGATATCAACCTTTCAGAATTTAAAACTCATTAAATATATAATGTTTTGAAAGTAAAAATTAATAATAATATAATAATTTTGGAAATAAAAATTATTTCTAGTATAAAATATATCACAAAATTTTTCTATCATATGATATATTTGTTTTGTTAAAATTGAAATATATTTTGAAGCAAACGATTTTAAAAGCCACAGGCATCTGATTTTGTCCCTAAATTGATAATGCTTGATATATTAGTACAGCAAATTTTTTCACAAACGCCGAAATATAAGAAATAATAATAAAGCATTTTGAGACAAATCATTAGTGGTTAATTTTACAATAACATTGAAACGCGAAAATAAAAATTTAGTTTTCTTGATATGAATTGATAACTTTCTGCTTTTAAAACTTTCTCCATTACTTTAAAGCAAATGCCAACTAATATATATTTAAATTAAGAAGAAATTTACAAAATAATAGAAGCACAAATTAAAGTATTAACATTACCTTAGCAAAGTAGTACTTATAAATTTCCTCATTTCAGAATCCTTTGCAGAAACAGAAGCAAAACTGTTATTGTTCAAACGATAAAACTTTGAATTTGAAAACGGCGTAAAAATATATTTTCTAGAATAATTTTCACTGAAACTACAAGGGAATAAAAAACAACACTTCCATTTAAGTCTCATTACCGGAAGCAGCTGCTGTCCTTGAACATTTGTTTCATTTGCTAGTGAAGCTTTTTTTTTCTTTCCTTTTCTTTTCTTTATCTGAATGATAGATCTATTATTTGCTTTTAGGCAACTTTAAATCACTACTTTAATGTCATCAGAAACGCAATCAAAAGTTTTGCATGATATAAATAAAACTAAAATTGATTACAGAATATGTGGAATTCTTACTATTGCCAATCAAAAACGCACTTATTTATTTCCTTTTGTAAAAATCGTCTGCGTTAATTTTTTAAAATTAATAATTAATAACAATTGCTCGAAAATGAAATTACATTGTTAAAAGAAGAAAAAAAAAATTGGATTTTAAAATACTGTAAAAATATTTTTTCCACAAAAAATTCTTTAGAAGTTAATGCGGACAAAATACAAAATTTTGATTCATTTCTGATTGATTGGATATTTAATTAATTTTTGCTTGAAAAGTTGATAAATCTTTTTGATCTCTTCTTAAACCATAAATGAGCAATATTTGATTACATTAAATCCAGGTTGATTAGGTGAAAATGTGAAACATATGTATTTACAAAAATGTACGTATACCCATATGCATTTTTATTTATATTATGTAAAGCTTTCCAAACATTAAGCCTAAAAATAATTTATTTCTTCATATTATTAAAGATCACCATTTCACATCAAATGTTAGGTATTTAAGTATTCATTTAAATTCAGCCATTTATAGTACCTTTATAAACGTCAAATATGTTTAATTTATTCTGTATCACTATATATTTTGCCAAGGGAAAAATTTAAGTTAGTATATTAAGTCTTAATTATATATCATAAAGAATGTGAACATGCTTACCATTTACTCTGGCCTTACCTCGCCAAGAAAAAAAAAGTAAATGGTTTTAAAAATAATTATTAGTTTTTCTATATTACAATTAAATTAACCGGGGGTGGGGTAAAAATGACACTAAGCAACCTCACCGCATCCTGTCAAACTGTCAGACACCACGTTCTGATGTTTCCTTTCGAATGTCCGTTACTTTCATAGTTTACAAATCTGCAGTGCCGCCATCTCTTGGGAGATGGGTGAGTTAAATTTGAATCGTCACAATATACTATTATATATGAGTGAACTCATATGGAAGAGTTGTTTTAATCCTTATCATTGTTTCTTGAATCAACTATTTGAAAATAAAGTACTTAAACTGCTGTTATTCAAAAGGTTTTTCCACAACATTTGGAATGCATTCATTTAAATTGGTGAAAACTAAGATATATTCATTCAGAAAGTTAATATTTAAATCTTCGATAGCTTCATTTAAATTGAAATATTTTTAAGCTAATTAAATTTCACAGAATTTGGTTTCAATACTCTAATACAATGGCCATGGGTTAGTAAAATATCCTTTCGAATCGTTAAATAAATACTTTTATTGAATCATTTCCAATTAATGAAGGAATGTGAATTAAAATAAATAGTTTCAAGGGACGTTTTAAAATAACTCCGCGATTAACAGCGAAACAATTTTAATCGAAAAATATTCCTCAAATGGAGTATTAAATATTGGGAATAGTATATTCGAGATTCTGTTATTTGCATAATAAAATGGTTAATTTAATTTGTGAAATAAAGGTCAGATACATTGTAGAGGACGGTAAATTTTAAATAGAATAATTAAGTTTTAAAATTTATTAATTAACCATTGTTCAATATAGGTTTATCTTTCTTTTAAAGTTCAAGTACTAAGAAATATAAAATACTGCATTTGATTATGGATTAAAAAGAAACATCTATTTGTTCTTTTTGCAATCTTGTCTACTATATAGATAAACAAACATGAAATGCGTATCACTGGCGAACTTTATTGACAAACAGTTTTACAATCTAGTAACGATTGTTATTGATCTCACACGATTAGAGCTCATTTAATTAAATTTTATAAAAGATAGAATTATTTTAGCGATTAATTACTGGAATGCGGTTTAAATGCAATTGCAGTCAAACTTTTCAGAAAGAAACTAATAATAATAATAATAAATTGAAATCTGCTATGCATATTTCAATGTATCATGTCAGAACAAAATTCCTTGAATGGCCATTCTACGAAAATGTCCGCTTTTAAAATCTACTTTTAATCTACTTTTAAAGAGATTTTTATTAATACTTGAAAAAAACATCTCAACAAAAAGTGGCAGATTTTGAAAACACATGGATTAATGAAACAATTTAAACTGTTTTTTAAAAAGATTTTTATTCAAGTTTGAAGAAAGCTTTCATAAAGTTAAAAAACCTTAAAAAACCATCTCAACAAAAAGTGGCAAACTGGAGATTTAAAAAGGTCTTTATTTCGAAATGGCTGCCATTTACCAACATTTTCGAGTCTTCTGAGGCCTATTTTTGAGAAAGTTGAAATTTAAAATTTCCTTGCCCATGCATTTTTGTTGATATCAAAAACCTCATCCCATTGAACTCTCATTGAAGCATCACGTGCTAGTGCATGTTAAATTATAATTTTATTCATTTTAATTGTATCATTGAATGAGTAGCTTTAGTATTGCAAATGATTGAAAAAACTTTGCCTCGCATTTATTGTTTTTAAAAATGTCCTATATATTCCTATTTATTTCATTTCATATAATCACGTGCTCAAAATGACATTTTTCTAGGTTTCATTTGTTGTACTGAATAACTTGTTGTTTATTTTTTAAATCAGAGCTTTTGCATTTGCACATTATTAAAAGCTGATTTTTTGAGATGCTCGTGTAGATAATAAAATTTTTATTTTTCGCCTACGGATTTTTGTTGACACCAAAAACCTCATCCCAAAAACAACATCATGTTCTGACATGATAATAATAATAATTCGCATTGTAGCTGCTTATTGTAACATTTTGATCTAATAAAATTTTGAATTTTCTAATATCATATTACATATTGGTGAAAATAAGCAATTTTTTATATTTAGAACGAGTCCCAACGTACTTTAACTATTTCTTTTACTGTAACGTACACTTTGTTGAGTGAAAAATTCGAATTCGAGATGTTGACGAATTTCTACGTTTTAGTCCTCCCTGAACTTGAGAAACATATATTTCAAAAATGTCCCAAATCTATCTGAGAGAAATATAACTCAAAATTGTTTTGAGGTACACAGCCTTTTGAGTTTGATGCAGTGTTTACTCGAAATTTGCATATTTTTATCAAATTTCAAATAAAACTTGTTCAGAAGAAAGTATTCTGTTCAAATATAAATGAAACACAATAACTACAGAACGATGAGGACTAGATAGATACGAATCGATACACATATTTAACATCTTATTGTTCCTCGATGTATTAAGTTGGAGCTAAGTTCGGCAATGGATTGGTTGTCTGTCGGTCTGTACTTTCAGAAACGTGTAGGGATAGTTCAAAAACGCAATCAAATTTGGTACGGGATTTTGTGACTATAAGTGCAGTTTTGTCTCAAATTTATGTTCCAATTGAGAAAAACGAGTCTAAAGCATTAATTCAATTTTCAGGTAATAATAGCTGCATGGCATGGATTAAATGCCAAAAAACTCGCCAAGAATGACACGACAGATTTAATAAAAATGATAAATTCAAGCCAAAAGTTAATATTTCTGAAAGGCATTCGCCAAAAATCTCGTCAAAGACGACACGATAGATTTAGTAAAAACGATAAATCCACACCAAAAGTTATTATTCTTGCATAACAAGGATTTATTACCAAAAAACTCGACAAATTTAGTAAAAATGATAAATTTCCGCCAAAAATTAATATTCCTGCATGGCATGGACTCATCGCCAAAAAAATCTCTTCAAGGTTTAGTAAAAATGATAAACTCCCGCCAAAAATTATTATTCCTGCATGGCATGGACTAATCGCCAAAAAATCTTGCCAAGGAGGGCACTACAGATTTAATAAAAATAATAAATCCACGCCAAAAGTTGATATTCCTGCATAACAAGGATGACTCGCCAAATTTAGTAAAAATGATAAATTCCCGCCAAAAATTAATATGCCTCCATGGCATGGACTAATCGCCAAAAACTCTCGCCAAGGATGACACGACAGACTTAGTAAAAATGATAAATGTACACCAAAAGTTAATATCCCGTAGCAAACAATGCCATACAAGGTCTTTTTTATGGTGATAAATTTATTAGAATACGTGCGAGAAATTTTGTGGGAGACCACTCCCTCTGGTTTTGCAGATGAGGTTAAGTTGAGAGTTCATAAAAAGAGTTTTCTAAGAAATACATAAATTCAAAAAATAATTCTAAATCGTAAAAGCTAATTTATTTGAAGCAGTGAAAAAAAAATCGTAGATTTGGACTGCGAGTGAGGCTGTAGAAAAAAAAAACTTGAAACGTTAAAAATAAAGGGGAATAGTGATTTTATCTTTTCATATTCTAATTCGGCACTATTTTTAAGTCATTTCACAGTAAAAAAACTGAATAAACATTTTGAACATCTGCCTATTTTACTACAGGAACAAAAATTTGATACCATCGTAGATTTTTGAGATAAGACCATATATTAAATTTCTTTTATCTAGACTGTTGCTTTCTTTTTTTATAATTAATCATCCGAGAATAGACAGATACAAAAGCAGTCATATCTTTGATGGATTTGGTGGGAAAAATGATTCTAATATTCCCTGAAATTTGATTCTGAGCTTCTGAACCAAATGCTAATTTTAACTTCCCGTGCTTCGTGACCGTTAGTCATCCTTACACCAAATTATTGCTTTCCAGTTTGATGAGCAAGAATTGAATCGTTTAAAATTGTATTTAGATGCAAAAAGTACTCGTATTTAAAATATGTTGTGAATTTTTTAAGGGAATCAGTAGGTTAGCATATACCCAAAACAAAAGGTATCGCTTATAGGATAACGATTTGTAGGAAAAGCAGTTATTTCTATTTCCTGGTATCATATCCATATGGATACAGACATAAAGTCAAACTTCGAATCCATGAGAAGATATAAAATTATAATAATGCTATTAGTTTAGCCACACATTCCACACCTTTTAGGTCATTCATTTTTTAAATTACCATTACATGTATTCACAGCCAGACGGATAGTTATAAATCTAAAAAAAAATTCAGACTAAGAAAGTGTCGATAGCAGAAAACGAAGCATTTCTAGATCTTTAATTTTTGCTGCTACTATATTTTTACTTTACATTCTTTATATACGAGGTAATAAAAATAAAACAGTAGAAATGATCTTATAAAAACTTTACTCTCATGCACTTATCTATTATTGACCGTATAATGTAATTGTGCATTAATGGCCATATAATGTAATTAGTAAATGTACTTGCGTCTTATTGACCGTATAATGTACTTCGTAAATGTACTTGTGTATTATTGATAATATAATGTACTAAGTAAATGTACTTGCTCCTTATTGACCATATAATGTACTTAGTAAATGCACTTGTGCATTATTGACCGCATAATGTGCTTAGTAAATGTACTTGTGTATTATTGATAATGTAATGTACTTTGTAAAAGTATTTATCATTGACCATATAATGAACTGTATATAATGCTCGTAATAAATGTATTTGTGTATTATTGACCTATAATGAGCTGTGTATAATGTTCTTAATAAATGTACTTGTGTCTTATTGACTGTATAATATACTTATAAATGTACTTGTGTATTATTGACGGTTATAATGAATTGTACATAATTTTTGTAATAAATGTGCTTACGTCTTATTGACCGTATAATGTACTTAATAAATGAACTTGTGTATTATTGACCGAATAATGTGCTTAGTAAATGTTCTTGTGTATTATTGACCGTATAATGTACTTAGTAAACTTATTTGTGTATTATTGACCATATAATATTCTTAATAAATGTATTTGTGTATTATTGACCGTATAATGTGCTTAGTAAAAGCACTTGTGTATTATTGACCGTATAATGTGCTTAGTAGAAGCACTTGTGTATTATTGACCATTTAATGTAAGTAAACTTATTTGTGTATTATTGACCATATGATGAATTGTATATAATGCTCGTAATAAATGTATTTGTGTATTATTGATCGTATGTGAATGGCGAATAATAGTTGGGATGAGGTTAATACATAAATAGCAGAAAATAGAATACATATTTTGGATGTCTTATCCCATCATAAAGAATTCAAAATGGTTATCATAAGGTCACATAACAAAGTCCATGTATTTAAGCCATCACGATTTTTTTATACTAACTAACTAAATATTTACAAAAGTGCAGATCGACAGATGGGGAATTTTAGATGGATCAGGTTAAAATTAGCCCAGGTCCACTCTTTAGTTGCTAAATCTATATACTAAATTTTAGTTAATTGTTTGGTTTAGTAGTTAAAGTATAACGTATTCTGACATCCTTTTAATAGACTTCGTTCAGAATTTGAGTAAGATTTATATGCCTACATCCTACACAATATGCATATACAACACCCCACACAAGACGCCTGTAAGGTGTAAAAGGTGTATATGCATCTATAAATTTTGTGTAGGTTGTATATGTCAAATTTCACTGCTTAAGCTCACAGCAATTTTGAATTAGCCTAATTTCAAAAATCAGCGAAGTCTCAAATATTGAGATTTAACTAAAAATCAGGATACAAAACTTTCTCCTTGTATATGAGAAAATAATAAAGCTAAAGCATCATTGTTTCCTGTAAAGACTATCCACATATTTCCTATTTCAAAATAATTTTGATGTAACCAGTTGTTTATTAAATTCGAAAAATGTTATAAAAAGTGAAAGGAAATAGTAGGTGAATGAATCTGGTACAGTTGAAAAGGTTAAAATTTTGAATTTTAAGCTCGTATAAAAATATGTCTTGTAGGGTTAATTCTTTGGTATCTGCAGACAAATTCGTTCTTCGTTCAATTAGTTGGAATTAGTATTTAGTAATTAGTCATTTTTATCCTTTTTAAAGTTGATGATATTCTTCATCTTATTTTAACTAATAAATGTGCGATGCCTCTTTGATTTCAGCCCAATTACTTAAAAAGATATGCGAAACTTGAAAACAAACATAACCACAAAGTTTTTTTTATTTAATTTAATATTGATGAGATTCGCGTTTTCTTATTTCAGCTGAATTGATTGTTTACTTTTGCCCCAAACTGGGAATATAGCATTATTTTAGTTCATCAAAAGACAATTTCAATTTTTTATTAGAAGTTTCAAAAAAAATTAAACTTAAAAAAGTGATTGTAAAAAAAGTGCATAAATAATCTTTATCAACAGCAACAATTTTACATAAGACTAAAAATTTATTCTAGCAATAAAATTAATAAAAATTAAGGCATTATATGAATGAAATAAATATAGATATAATTTCTAATTACAATACACACATTTTATCTGGCATTAAGAAAAACATCTTTTTGCTGAAAACGATTTTTAAATCAAAAATAAACAACTCAGCATCAGTTTGCTACATAGCTTTGAATAAAATTCTCTGCCTCTTTTTAGCAGATTTAATTCTTGTTTGCTTTTGTCAGTAGAACATTCTATTAAAATTCGCTAATGAACCACTGAAAAAGTGGAAACACTATTTTATCATTACGCTTTAAGATAGCAAGGAAATAACAAAGAGCCAGTTGCGCTTTTTTGCAGATACAAACTAACTAGATGAAAATTCTAAAACTTTTTTAATGATGACCCGCATTAAAAAAATATTATAAAAGTTTCGATCGTTAAAAAATACTTTTCAGTTAACTTTAATCCAAGGATGCGTTGCAACAAAAAAAGTAATAATAATGCATAAAAAGAAACACAGTAAAAAAACTGAATTGATAAAAAGATTAGACTATGTGAACTCTAGCTAAAGATGCATTCAGATTCTTTTAATTAAGAATGTAAATAGAGAATATTCTAATCCGAAAGAAAAATACATTTTTTTTCTTTTATATTCATCGCGTTTCCTGCTTTGCGATGTTTCACAGCAACAAATTTATTTTCTGAGTATCATGCATTGTTTAATATGTTAATTCTCTAGGAAAGGAGGAAAATGTAGCCATGATTTAAAAGAAGCGTGATTTTTTTTCTCCTTTTTGTGTTGATGATTTGGTGATAGGATTTGAATAAAATGTTTTCTGAAGATTTTGTCTTTGAGTAAGAAATAACAATCTTGATTTGTAACTAGGTTTCGGATTATTAAAAATTGTAATGCAGGAATGTTAGGAGCAACTTTAAAAAATAATAATTTGTAAATGAATGGAGTTAAAAATATGTTACTTCCATAAAAAAAGGAAAGATGAAATTAATTTTTTTATGAAATCACTGCTACATAGTAAATAGTACACAATTTAAGTCTTAAATTGCTCTGCAATTGGTAAAGAGATGCATTGAATAGGATAATACTGCATGATTACAAAATCTTTCTTTGGTTACAAAAAGAAGTGGTTTAAATGGTCATTAGTGTGCCCCAGAGTTTGTCGCCAATACGGCAACCCATCACAAAGCTCTTGTAGTAACCCTAATGATGTTTTGTTTACTTCTTCCTACAATGGTTGAGTTGTACATGAGCTTCAACTCTTTTATGAAAACTGTTAAATTAAAAATAATATCAATTAAATATTTTATTTTTGATCTGTATCATAATTAAGATTTTTTTTACTGTTAATATGAAGTTTCAATTATATATTTAATGCGAATATAAAATATTTATTCCTTTTACTCATTTTAATTGTCAATATGCGATTTCACAAAATCGTCTGATTTATTTCTTTACGAAGTCGTCTGCTTTCTTTCTTTAAAAACCGGCTGCAATAAAATTATTCGCATTTCTCGTTCTTTAAAATTTCCTATTAAATCCATTTTTTCTCTCCATCTTTGTCTTTCTCAATTATTTATTATTTACTGTTCATGTCATCCGCACATTCCATATGTTCAATGTGCTAGCGAAGCTACTAGTTTCCCGCTCCCGGGCCTAGCGAAGCCGTAGGATGTTTTTTTAAGTTAAAAAAATAAAAAGACAATGCTTATCGGTACAAAAAAAATCATATTTATATTGCGGAAAGTCGTAACCGTAACTATCCCGTAAAAGTGTTTGTTTACTTTGTCAGCCATCTTTATTGGCGACTTTGCGTCCTTGGCGCGGCAAGGGGCACACTATACGTAACCTTTACCAAAAAAGTATTGCAAGAAATTATTGTAATTTAGCTGATGTTTGTTTCTATATATTGTGAATATGTTGTATTGTTTTCAATAAAACCACTTACCTCAGAAAACTTCAATATGTGCACTTATATTTGCTCGAACAATGTCAAGATAGTATTTCAATTTTTGCCACGTAATGTCCAATATTTAGGCTGTCAAACTCAATACAGCATCTGTGATTCTAAATTTGGGTATATTTAAAACTTCTAATTGGTTTTCAAACACTTTATATAATCCTCAAATTGGTATCGAACTA
Source organism: Argiope argentata (assembly GCA_026289955.1). Lineage (NCBI taxonomy): Eukaryota > Metazoa > Arthropoda > Arachnida > Araneae > Araneidae > Argiope > Argiope argentata. The sequence continues at coordinate 7,190,457 of JAOUZG010044037.1, read as the reverse complement.
TAATAACCTATTTAAATGCACGAAGCAAAAAAATATTGAGCGTTTTCACCCGTTGATGTCATTTTAATAACAATGGAATATAAAATCACGATTCATACATTAGTTCGATATCTGTTGAACGAAAAAAATTAAAGAATTCGAATACACCACTGCAAAAACTTTACAAATAAGAACCAAATTTTTTTTCAACTTTTAGCGCCTTTTCAAATTGTGCGACAGTATTCGTTTATTGATCTATAACTTCAACTATATTTTATCTATAATAGATAAACAACTATATTTTATATATATTAATTTCAACTTTATTGATATCAGTTTCAACTTTATGGAATATTTTAATGCAGTCGTTATTTTAAAGATATCTTGTATTAAACAGAGTGGTTATAATTAAACTTTCCTTATTAACAGCATCATACAACACAAACAAGTGAACTTCCCCTTAGTTTCAAAATGTCCACCAGAGGACGCCCTTTCCATCCTTAAATCATTAATTTTTAAATACTAAATGGCCAACACGAAATGCAGAAACAATATTAAAATCCGGAACAAGATTTATGAGTATTAAATGTAAAATTGGGAAAAACTGTCAGTTCTAGGAAAAAAAATGCCGAGATTTGCATACCAGGGAAGAAGGGAAAGTTTTATACAAAACAGGTTAGGGTAAGAAGCTTTTGAAGTATTTGCCATCATTTATGCCGATGTTTCAGGCTGTAATGATGTCGTTGTCTTGTTGTCACGGTGTCGAATGACTTAAAGAACTCCTTAACACTTCTTAAGCAAAGCATCACAACTGATAGTTTACGATCTGATGGTGAACACACTGTCCATCGATTTGAAATTTTGGAGATGAATAAGGGCGGTTCCTTGGAGCATTTTCCCCTACATCGTCCTGGATATGATTAACAACTGCTCTTATTGTGCAAATTCGTCCAAATGCTTTCTTGTTTCTGCAAATCGAGTTTCCCCCCCCCCCCCATCAAACAACGTACTGTTCTTTTTTTCCTTATTTTTACATATTGTGGTTCGATGACAAGAGGATCAGAAACTAATCAATAAATGTTAATATTGTTTCTATATTCCGTTTTTATTGTTTACTAGCCGCCTTTGGCGACCAGTCGGTTCGCCAGTACTAATGCTCGCTAATATTTTATGTAGCTGTGTCTCATAACAGGTGTTTCTCCAAAATATTTGTAATCCAAACAAATTTTGATAATCACATAATTCATTTAAAGTATTGTTTTCTTCAGATGTTCTGTTCATTGTACCACTCATCTTTCTCTTTCTATCCGAGCAATGATTGCCCCCGAATTGATATTTTACTTAAATGGTGGAGAGAAAGGTCTAAAATTCTACGTTTTTATAGAATAATGAGATTCAAATGTTCATAAATGTAAACACACTAAACAAATAAAGACAAAATTGGTTTTCAAGAGAGGCAAAAGCTTAAAAACAGCTTGGAAAATGCCTCGTACAGACGAAATAATGGTAACGCACACACCCATATTTTCTTTTCTATCCTTTTTTTCTTCACTACTTTTCTTTCTATAAACCCTTTTTTCCCTTTGTTATTACTTTTTTTCTTCGCTGCCCAGACTTTATTTTGAGCAGGCATAGATTAAATATTCATACCGACTAATAATAAAAGCAACTATTTTCTTTCTTTTTTAAACATCACGTTATCTATGAATGAAAACCAACTGACCTGGCTTATTTCTTTCTAAACAAATCATAATTTATTACTTCCTGCTATCTAACTCAGTTAATGTGGGGGAAGGAAATGAAGATTTTTGGCGGGAAAGTAAGAAGAGTGTCGTTTTAACTATTTTCCACGGAGTTTTTTTTAATTTTTTGTCTCCATAAGAACCATCCTCGTGCCTTAACGAAAATATTTTTAAAAAATTAGCCGAATCAGCCAAGCCGTTCTCCAGTTTTGCTCTTAGCAACGCATTTCGAGTTGCATTTTTATTAATATAGATTGTGATAGATTTAATTTTTTCCAAAAAAGACGCTCTCTGGTGAACACTTAGGAAGTTGTTTTTTCGAAAATCCGTGAACACATCTCGGATATAGTCTACATACCAAATTTTCCTTGCAATCCTTTCACCTGGTTGCGTTATATGAAGTTGTTTATAGGGGAAGTTTAATTATAACCACTCTCTTATTTTAAGTGTTTAAACAGAAAAATAGAGAAATTCATCCAAAATTCAATGAAACAGATAAAGAAAAAAAGTTTATTTTATTTTCAAAAAAATCTGTACATTTTGTAATGCTGAATTTATGGAACAATTCAAAAAAGGATTTTGTAATACATATTTAAATGCTTCTTATCATTTAAGTAATTTTGCTCCTTTCGAAATTACATGACATGTCTACACAAAATATTACAAATTCTTTTATAAATGTAAAACGTGTGGTATAATGAAGAAACGACTGAAACATTAGATTTTAATACATGGTTGAATTAATTTTACAAAATATATCACTCTTTTGTACCATAAATACGTTATGTAAAAGCTGACATATTTGTACTAAAAATATTCTCAATTTACATAATAAGTACTTTATGAAGTTGAACAATAACATCCATATACAAAAATAACCCGCATTGAAATATGCTTTGCGGGTTCGATTCCGAATATTTCGGCGTACATAACAATCAAAAATAGTTTGAAAATTCTCATACTAATTGTGTAAGGCTTCATATAAACAGCAGACAATATCCAAACACAAAAATTTCCACCGCAAGATTTTAGGAAACAGACTAAAAAATATCCACTAATGTATGCTTACAAAAAGTCTATATAACGGGGCCTGCAATCATAATTAATACTTTCATGCTTCTAGCTTTCACGCTTTCCGCACAGAATGCAACGACTAGGTGGATACAGACGGTGGCACGGGGGATTCATATATGCTGAGGGCGGCACTTTTGTTGGTGGGGCTCATCGAACAGTTGTAAAGTCCATTGCCTTGTTTGGGAATATCGGCGAGTTTCACCTGCTGCAACATCGAGCTCAGGGTCTGGATGTGACGAATAGCTGCATGTATGCGGTAATGGAGGAAGGATTCCAGGTGGTAATCGGTGTGGGCGTGGCTAAAATGAAGAAGAAAAATGAAAGAAAGTTTATCATTTTTATCATGTGAGAAAATGATGTTACTTTGGTGTATCCGAAATTTGGAGGCAAGAAGTATTCGTTTTTTCATTGGTAGATAGCGAGTCACCTGACCCATGATGTTTGAGGTTTGTTTTTGCCAGTATTGTTTGAGATATTTAATTAAATTTATTATCAATTGCTTTTTGTTTGTCGTTTCTATGAAATGACGTCATCTTCCAGTTTGTTTACGATTTAAATAATTAATCTCGCGGTCAGAAGATTATCGTTTGAGTTTTTTTTTTTTAATTCTCTTTCAGTTTTAACTATGGATATTAGTTAAAACTGAATTATATTTATTTTTTCTTTAATGATATTATAAGCGCATTCTAATTAATAATATTTCTCAAAATACTGTTAATATTAGAATATAATTTTACTATCGATCTGCATTATGTTCATTGAATTTTATCATATATACAATAGCTTCCAGTAATAGTGAACTTTTCATCAAAAGTATTGGGATTTTTTTATTTGTAATTTTTTATGTTTAGCGTTGAGAAAAACAATGAGAAATGATAGCAAATGATCTATTAACATTTTGTCTATAGTGTCATCCATATTTGGATAAAAGCAAAACTTCTCACTCACTGTTGAATTTGATGCTGGTAAAACATGCATATAATTAGTTTATATATCCTTATTCTAGCACGTTCGAATAGGCTGTTATTTACACCTGCTGTTCTAACTAAATATTTTCCTCTTTACTATATCTAAAACGAAGAGGTAAGCAACTTATTAGATAGTGGTCCGAAATATGGGCATGCTTTATGACAGTGAAAGTATAAACTTGCAATAAATAAGTTGTACTTAAAGTTTATCGAAAAATAAACACTTTTATTCAATCATGTTCGGATATCTACGAAAATATTGAGTCATGTTTGGATCTCAATAGTTCTATTAGAATATCGGATATCGAAGAGATACTCTAACAATAGAAACCTACGAAAATATTGTCATGTTTGGATTTCAATCGGTCTATGAGTATATTGGATATCGAAGAGATACTCTAACAATAGAAATATACGAAAATATTGTCATGTTCGGATCTCACTCGGTCTATGAGTATATCGGATATCGAAGAGATATTCTAACAATGAATATCTACGAAAATATTGAATCATGTTTGGATCTCACTCGGTCTATGAGAATATCGGATATCGAAGCGATACTCTAACAATGAAAATCACACCCGAATGGCAAACATTACAAAGAACAAACATAAAAAGCAGAAGAGACGGTATTCGCAAACTTTTTACAGAACAGAGCCGAATGTTGTTTCGTACTCCCGTATCCTAAATTATTCTGATCACTGAAGAGTTTAAATTGGTATGTTACAGGAATTTTATTAAATACCAGAATATTTACTAAAAGAAAAACCAAAATAAATATGCACAGAATTTACAAATAAAATTATTATAAGAAATGCTAATAAAATGAAGCCTTTTGCATCTTTTTTCTATTTTGAAATGTTATAAAAATATAGTTTATTAAAAAAACATAAATTTGGTGATTATTGAAATTTTTAGCATAGCATAGTAAATGAGGGAGCAGTTAAAAAAAACTAATATAAAAAATTTGGTTAATGGTTACAAAAAAAAAATCTATATTCGAAAGATATTTATAAATGCATATGAACGTGAAGAAACTGGTACCTCCCCCTCATTGTTTTCATGAGGTATGAAACTTGATGTTGAAAGCTAGGGAGGCAAGAAGAAATCTCTATTTTCACTGATAAATTTAATTATTCCTATGGACTTTTTGCCTGGAAAAGAAGTTACTGACAACTCTTTTCGGCCATTCTTGTAACAGGCTATTAGGTGGTTTTTTCATATACAAAGAAGCTGAGAGAATCCATTCCTTATGAAATCGAAATTTTTACAGGAGTATCTTATTACAAACTATTCATTTTGCTATTAATACGTACAAACGTAAGTAGGATACAAAATGGATGTTGAAACCAACAATGGTCTCTTTAAAAGTTTAGTACAATGGATGTTTCCAAATTTGGGCAAAACGAAAAACGAAATCATGTTCTGATGTTCTGGTAACAAAAAATAGTGCCACTTTGTGCAAAAAGTTTGATATAATTTTTTTTTCTTAACCTCCTAACCGGTTGGCCCGTAGGCCGTACGTGCATCGATTTATCGGATTTTGATAGTTGTAAACAAAAAATAAACGATTCATAACAATTATAATTCAATAGTAAAATGACTTCGAATACGTAGATAAGTCAAGCATTTCATGGATTTCCATTTGAATCAAAATAAGAATATATTCCCAAAATAGAAGGTGTCATCTTATTAGATAGTAAGGAAAATAAACCGGTTAAGGGGTTAATTATGTGTTGGAGTCGCAAAAAAGATAAGATTTTGTAATGATAACGAAGCACATTCAATAATATATTAACTATTTTATGTGATAATGGTTTGCCATCATTTGTGAAAGCTCATTATCCCACTCACCTAAAACGTCCTTGACTAATCCCAAAAAACTACCCTAAAAGTAGTTCGCAGTTCCCTAAGGAATTCACCTTAACGAATTCTAAAATGAGCAAAACAAGGGATTTTCTAGTATTCAAAAGTAAACCTTTACATCTATACGCCAATAACTTCGCCCTTACTGCCAAATACACATATGATTTAGCATTATTCCGAAGAAAAATGAGCTTTTTACGATTACCCAATTCTAGGAACTTACGATCAATGCTTTACTTCGAACTGCCTAGCTGGGTACTATATTTAACCGAATTAATTGTTCCATTAGGCCGCACTAGCTCGTAACAGATGTCCTTTTAATCTTGCCGAAAATAGAAAAATAATTTTCTATGCATGGATATTAGCCTTTAGTGAGGCGGACGGCGGCTCATTCGAATAAGTCCAACGACCGTTTTCACTCAGAATTAATGCAGATAATCTATTAGTCATCGCAGGTTACTATCCTTTGCAATAACACAGATGTTCTTTAATGAAAATTGTAACTTCGAAGGGGAGTTAAAAGAAAACAAAACAAAGTATAACCTTTTGTTTCATCGGAAATCAGAAATCGAATAAGTCCAAAATCACAGTTGGGAAGTTCAAACTCAACATAGTTTTCGAAATGAGTTCTTCCAGAAGCACAGAATCGGAACAGTGCGATAAGTCATTCATACTTGTTGTTGTTGTTAACCACTTCGCATACAATGATGTCTGACACTCGCATCGAATTAATGGATTTTTATTTTCAAGTCTGCAACTAAGCCACAGAATTAAGTATTTAAATATGAGAAAATCAATATGAAACGATTTGGTATCCCAAATGCAACATATATTATTTTTAAAAATCAAATTAACAATAAATTACCAAAATAGGATGAGTTATCTAATTAGAAAGTTAAATAAATTCGTATGTCAAGTGGTCAATGGTACTTGCCATGACCAACCTATCGGTTAACAGCGATTTTATGCTATTAGGCTATCAGCGATTTTAAGTCGAATGAGCATCGCTTGTTTTGAAAGTAGCGCCAACTAGGTCCATGAGTACCATTAGCTCCACACTCAACACCTTCGCTTGCACAGCCCCTTTTCACAGGGGGAGGGTAACAGTCACACACCTCACAGATAGTATGCAGAAGAACAACCATGTATTAACCGGGATTCGAACCCGGGGTGCCCAGATCACGAGGAAGACGTGCTTCTTCTGTGTTAGTAGCCATTGCATACTATTTTCTGCATGTATTAAAATGAAGTTTTCAAAGGTTACAGATATGTGCATATGAATGGATTTTCCGTTATTTTTTCTAAGGGTATAACAAGTAATAAATGTTTTCTCTGCCACTACTAACTGCTGGTAAACTAACATAAAATAAGCATATCCGAATCCTTTCAAAATTTCACATTAAACATGCTTAAAAAAGTGTGGGATAAGTTATCTCATTGTCTTTTGTGCAACTCGAGTAACTCATATTGAACATTTATAAAGTGTTCAATTTGAGCATTCAACTATTATTTTTGATTTCCGATGAACAAAAAATTTGCGCTTTCTTTTTCAATAAATCAACTGCCTTTTCATCAAAGTTGAGGTATTCTATTTTGAGACCCTATGTATTTTTCCTTTGTACATGAGAAATAAATTGCATATTAAAATGCAGTCCATTAAAAAGAAATTCTTTACACTAATATTAATGTAACCGCTGAAACCAAGTCTTGTCATATGTTTATAACTGTTCCAATTTTACACATCGAATCTGAACGCGAATGTTCAGCACCTAAATTTGGCTGTTGCCAACTGTGCTGGATCTACCCAGATATTGCGCATCGTAAATTAGAAATTCGACTTTTTAGAATTTCATAGACCATTTGTGATTTGTTCATTCTGGTACTTACGTATTATACCGTCTTCGCCAATGATCGCCATCGGTTTAGTAACTCATTGGCGACGAATTTAAATTTGGCGATAAAGATCAACGGATTACACCATTGCCAGATTGCCATAATTGGCGGTTTAGCAACTCATTGGCGATGACTTCAAATTTGGCGATAAAGTCTGACGGTATAATTCGTAAGTACCTTCATACACTTATTATAAACGTTAATAATGTACTTTTGTCACAGTTTGAAAATTATTCTTACTTTCACGGTAGTAAGGAAAGAAAATACCATTTATTAATGAAAATATATCTTTCCTTCTTCGTGTTTGCTTTGACACCAAACAAGAACGATTAAACCAATGATATTGATAGAATCAAATAATAGTGAAAGGCAATCTTTCAGAAATTAGTTAAACGCAAAGGTTGATAACAGTAATTCAGCCGATCAGCAGTAATCAAGGCAAGATATTGGGGAACAGTAAAAACTTACAGGACAGCCCAATGTGGATGAAAGTGGAGTACTAATACTACTGTTTTCAAGGATCATTAACGGAAGGAAGTCGAAGTGGTTAAGTTTGAACTTTTACGCGTTTGTAATTGATTTCTAGAACAAAAAAAAAACAGTATCGAATCATTGCTTTCTTATGAATTGCATAATTTATACTTATTCTCTGAATCTTATCTGCTAATTTCTCTAAAATAATAATATGGAGTACAGGAGCGGATTTAAGTATTTTCAGCCTTGTACATTATGAGTTTAATTTTAGGTGTATTAATCTCCCATTTTAAAGCAACACCAGGGCTATTTAGAGACCGACTTTGTAATTTTAAACAGCGATCAGATGACAAGGACAACATCTGAACTGGTACACACACCTTTACCCTAACTTTGGAACTACATCAGAGAGAGGGCAATTGGCCCTTATGGATTCAACCTGCACCAGATCCACTGATACGACAGTTCTTCGGTGGAATAGGGATTCAAACCTAGAACCCTTTGATTCTGAAGACGTGACCGTACCACCAGATCACTGCAGCTCATCTGTACATTATAAGGCACTTCTTTTAATAAAATAGACAATTTAGATTGTTTCGTCACATTTTCTTAGTATGTTAATTATTTATTTCAGGTTATATTTTATTTTATTAATTTTGAGAAAGTGTCGTTTTTATCGATAATGATTCGAGATTTCACGTTATCCGCTTATGTACCCAATATCATTAGAATATTTATAAAATCGGTCTGCTTCAATAACATAAATATTTTGAGAAATAAATGAACATAATGTATATATAGGATCCTGAACAATAATACATAATTAAGAATTAATATTAACCCAATATTTTATCATTCATAGAATTTGAAGTTTTAAAAATATTAATATATTTGGCTACTCTTTGGAAACGTCTTCTTGTTTTTAGTCGAACTGTTTGGCGAACTACTCTAAACCTAAAGGCCTATTTCAGTCGCCTAGTCCACCTAATTGGACTTAAATGAAATTAAAAAAATATATATGACTTACCATGATCTATCTAACCACTGGATTGCTTCCTCGTAATGTACTCTTTCCATGGCCATATATCCTTTTTCAGCCATAGCATAGGTTGCCAGATAAATATCATCACCCAAGAGGCTTTCGCTAAAGTTCAGACAAATATTTTAATGACAACAAACAAATAGAAAACTATTTATATTTAGCTCAGAACTCTTACAATATTAATTAAAATTTAACACTTTGACTCTCATGGCTATCATATTTGATATCCAGTGATGTTTCCATTGGGACACTGGCTATCATATTTGATAGCCATAGTGTTTCAACACACTGGTTATCGAAAACGATATCAGTTACATGAAAATCGTATTGGAGTTTGATTGTTGGACCCCCTATGACGTGTTAGGTATACGTGGTTTGTGCAAATTGATATATGTGCCGATTCTATGAGCTAAGTTTTGTGGAAAATGAAATATTTTTTTAACATGCAACAACAACAAAATGATAATATATATATATATATATATATATATATATACACGCAGAGTGAGAGTGTGTGATAATAAATACATATATTTACAGTTTGTGAAAATAAAAAATATGGGCCAGTTAATGACCCTATGTCTTAAAAATATTGATATAGTATATATGACATTTACGTCGCAACTTTTTACCATTTTCATGGACTCAATAAATCAAATGGGGCGTTTTTTTACTTTGTTGCGCATCAAAATCGGGATCTATATCCATACCAAGCAGCTGAAAAACCAAGCTCTCCCTAAACTTAAGAATTTTCATTTTTGAGTTTGTTACATGTCGATATGCAACCCATACGTTAACTACTGCAACTCCTAACAATTCTAATCCTAGTTTTCTGTACCATTTAATACCTTCTCTTAGTGCTGTGGCATAAGCACCCATCTGATCCCTCATTGAAGAATTCGCACTAGCTTTCGTGGGGTGCTTTGGCTATCATTTTTGGTAGCCAGGATGAAAATCTCGCCATGTGTTTCAAAATATCAGATTGAAAAATATTGCTTTTATATGTAGTTTATTGTTGAAAAAAATAAACATTACACACAAAAAAATTCGGCCCCATGGTGAACATTTGCAATTTTGGCTTGGCAGTCACAGTCTAAAAAGGCTTTGTAAAATATAAAAATATCGTTTGAATTCAGAAGTTTTCCTTATTTAACCATAATTTTTAACTGTGTAGTTTTCATTATTTAACCGTTCATTTTCAACTGTGCAGTTTCCATTATTAAAAATCAGCTGGAGAAGTCTTCCAATCTTGCTAGAGATGGGATATTGGCGTACAATAGCTGCGAAATATTAATTTTCGGCGTGAATTTAAAGCATTTTTTCTGAATCTATCGTGTTATCATAGGCAAGGGTTTTTTGACTATTAATCCATAGCATATGTTTAGTTTTATCCGAAAATAAAATTTGTGGATTAGACACGTTTTTATAAACCGATTCAAACGAAACTTTGACATAGCCCCATATCTAATATTATATATTTTCCATTGCGTTTTTGAAGCATCGTTTACTTGTTCCTGAAATTACAGACAGGCAATCAATCCTTCATTAGTTTTGGCTCAACATTTGACAGGTATCCACACCATATGTGCCAAATCCTTGTTGAGTTTTCTCCATGAAACGCAAATTTAAATCTGTGTGTGTCAAGTTACCTAGTTGGTTGCATTTATTGATATTTACTAACTAACTAAACTAACTGATATGTAAGTTTTGAGAAAAATCTCAAACGACCACTTCAGTTAACTGTAATTTATTCTGCACAGATGCATATCATATAAAGGAATGCGAATAAACTCGCTTTTATTTACATGGCCATATAAAAAAAAATTAAACCTCAATTAATTTCCAAAGCTCTATCTTAGTTTAGCCAATAGTACTATAATTCTAAAATATTCTCTTATTTCCTGAGCCATTCCACTTGTTCTAGTTAATTAATTCAACAGAGGCTGTGTGGAACTGCTGAAACAGCTAAACGCCGGCTACTTTCTCACACTCCGTGTGAGAGATAAAAATTATCCAGAGAAGCACATTCCTTTAAAAAGATCCTGGGGTTTCCCTTGCCTCTTATGCGTGTATCATGGAAATCCCCATCGAAATCTGATTTTACAAGCTCTATAAAAAATATTCTACCTATCAAAATTTTATGGTATCTAAGTCCAGAGATAATGTTAACCAGCCCTTCTTTAAGCTTCTGCTTTTCTGCGTGCTGTGAACGAACGCGCCTTGTCCGTCAGCTTGTACATAACGCCCGCTTCCCGTGATGGAATAAAACGAACTTAAAAATCCAACCTATCTTCTCCATGATTTCAACCACGACTTTGCTTTCATCAAATAATTTAAATCTTTGTTGTTGTTGTTGTTACTTATGGCACTTGCCATTGGACAATCCCCGCTGATAAAAGCATCAGTAGATTTAAGCCTAATAAGCGTCTCTTGTTTCCGAGGTAGCGCCATAGAGCTGGTATACAATAGAGGGAGTGCAACCCTTCTAGGCCGTGGGACAAGATAAGAAACACGTGCTGTGGGTATAGAATTTGTATTCGCTGTAACCGCATTATCCATTCCCCATTATATTTCAATGGGAGATCTCTTCTCGCTTTTAACTGTTCAACTTTAAAGCTCATTTAAACCATGGTGCATTATTGCTGCGCATTTGGATGCAAAGAAAATTCTTCTAAGGATAGTCTAATATCATTTCACAGGTTTGTACAATATACATATTCTGTCTATATCCATTTTAATTCATTTTAAAATTTCATTACCTCGACCACTCAGTGATTTTAGTGTTATAACTGAATAATATTTCATAGTTTGGTTAACTAATTGTATTTTCTTTGTTTAACTTGTTTTTAAGGTTCATTTAAACTCATGGAACTGCATTATAATTGGTTATTTGCTTCATTTTAAGCTCGAATGTATTGTTCGCAGTTGGCTGATAGCTTGGCGTGATTTTTTTCTCGCCAGTACAAGTGTTTATATAAACATTATTGACCGATTAATAATTGTGTATTTATTTTATTGCAAATAAAGTTACTTATTACTTATAAAGTTCCTTATTATCTAGAAATAATATATAAATTTCCAATTTATTATTCATTTTTTACCATAAGTATTTGAATTGTATTATATCGTGAACGACATTAAATCCAACTTAAGTTTTGTAAAACAAATTTTTATGACATGTTTACTTTATACGGCAATTTTCCTTAAAAATGCTTCATAAAAATAAAAGCTTACAATAAAATTTCACTGCTACTATAACTTTTGATAAATTATTTATTGTAATTGTAATTATTAGGCCAGTATAGAATGGAAAATTGTAAGGAAAATCGCTTTTTT
>JAOUZG010044037.1:7127625-7154654 GCA_026289955.1 Argiope argentata | reverse complement strand
AGTGGCAAATAAAGTACATAAGAAAATCGAGGGAGGGGGTCAATCTCGCTACACTCATGCTACATCCATGATCACAACAAGTGGCAATTAAAGTACATAAGAAAATCGAGGGAGGGGGTCAATCTCACAGTTTTTAAATAAAGAAAGATACTAGCTATTATATTTTAAATATATAAAAATTGATTTCCATAATCAACATTTTTAATTACATTACCTGATCAAATTCACCTTTGACTTCTAATAAACGACCATAAAGGAATAAGTACAAAGCTCCCTGAAAATTAGATTCAATAAATTTATGAAATCGTGAAAAATGGATATAAATTTCATATATTATTTCAAATATTATTATACAGTTATTTGAAAAAGAATATATATGTTAATATATTATTACAAATATTGTCATATGGTTATTTGAAATAAAATATTTTTAAATATCTTATTTCTAATATTACTTTACAGTTATTTGAAATAATATATTTTTAAATGCATTATTTCAAATATTATTATACACTTATTTGAAATAATATATTTTTAATTATATTATTTCTAATATTATTATATAGTTATTTGAAACAATATATTTTTAACATATTATTTCAAATGTTATTATATAATTTGAAATAACATATATTTCAATATATTATTTCAAATAATTATAAATGCATTTTATCAAACACAAAGAGATTTTTTCCATAAAGCAAAATCATTAATATGCATAGTAAGCAGCTTATGTTAAAACAGAAAAGCTTTATTCTGAAAATAAACAAAATCTATTATTTTCATAATTTATAAACTATATCAAAACATAACTACATGATTACAATAAAAATATAACTATATATAACAATATATTCTTAACTAAAATTTACCCGCATATCAAAATTAAGGGAAAATGGAGCTAAACACGGATAAGTGAAAAACATCTTCGAGTTGATAGTCATCAAAAAGATTCATTTGTAATTTTTAACAATTTCATTATCAATACGTAATATAAATGTTGGTGGTATGGAAAGTTCAAGAATAAAATGATGATAATTGTCATTTGAGGATATTATTTTACTGTATAAATGAATAATTCAAATACATAATAAACAATTGTATTAAAAAAATCTTCAAAACAAAACAATTCATATCCAACAAGCTCATTTTTGGGGTTTTAGAGAGTTTTTTTAAAAGGCTCATTTTTGAGGAGGCAGGGCTCTCAGATGATTCATTGAATGCATTATTTGATAAAAGAGAAAACCGATATGTAGACACAATAGACGAATATATCTAAGTAATAAAAATTTCGATATAAAAATACCTTTTTTAATATTTTAATTTTAATTTCGAATTGGCCATATACAACAACTGACGGTATTACAACAATGTTTTAATAAAAATTCAAAGGGTCGGAAAAAAATTCGGATTATAAAATATTTGAATTCAAAGTTTTTAAAAAGTCACTGTGAAATTTATTCTATTATGTTTAAAATTTTTATTTCAATGCGCATTACCATCAAATACTGTTACACTCCGATCTCTCTAAACGTAAAATAATGCCGCATGTATAATATTTAAAGACATTTCTTTATTACACGAACGAATGTACTTAATCAATTAGTAAAGCTATATTTATTCATCGTGAATATTTATAATGCGTGCTTCTACTTACAGTTTATATAAATTATCCGTTCAAATAATTATCTGTTGATTATTATGGTTAAAATAATTAAACTCAGATTTTTTTATAATGATTGATAAACGAATTCTTAAAACATTCATCGACTGTCTTTTAAATTACCCTGTATAAATAGGTTTTAAAAATTTGCAAGTAAATATTGTGTAAAGGAAAGAGCTTAAAAGTTTTTTACCCTCGGATACTTCTTCAACATATTTTTCACTATGAATTCTGAAGACACCAAATCTCCATCAGCCAAACCTAGAGAAATAGGAAATAATATCAATTCATTTTTTTAGTCTTTCAAATGCAGGGTTTATTAACAATTATTTTTACATAAAAAAATTTACATTTTGAACAACTACATACAATTTAAGAAAATTATGGTTAAATATTTGTTATTGCCTTCTTTGTGATCATGTTTTTAAAAAATATATGGCTATATTATAAGTGAATTCAATAATAGCCAAGTGGCAGAAATCACATTATAACAATTCTGGAATAAAAATAAAAGTTTCTTTTTGTCTATTATTTTTTCATAATGCAAAAAATATTTTTATTAATAGAACTATTCATTCAAGTCCCATTTGGGTATTTTTCGAAGTAACAAGTTTAAATCTAATTCTAATATCTATAATTCCATTGGTATTTTCAACAAATGTTTATCAAAAAGAATTTAAAAAAGCTTTCTAAACGTAATTTCTTCAATGTAAAGTTTATAAATGGGAATTTAAAAAATTATACCGCGGTGGCTATTTAATGCACTGCAGCATTAACACTTCACATGTTTAAATAGCATTAAATTTTAAAGAAAGTAATATTAATAAAAATTTAAATGGATAAACTAATAAAAATTAAAAATAAGCTATTTTTTGTTTTTCGTATTTATAAACAATTTTTGTACAACACTTATTTATTTACATTAAATACTTTTCCCTGATCCCCATTTTTATATTCTTTTTCAAAATTTCTATTTAATAAAAGGCATTATCTTTGTATTCGAAAACCAAGATATAAAGCTGATTTTTCTACAGATTAATCCATAACATTATTTTACGCATGAATAATCTACTGTTGAAAGATCTACAAAAAATTCTAATGAAATTATTAAGTTTTATTAATTAAATATGATAATTCTAAACTGATTTTTCATTATTTAGAAATGCATCATAATAATTTTTCTTCGAGAATTTGATTTAAGTTTGAATTAAAATCGGCCCATTTATTTATTTAAAAAATCTAGTTACTGTTAAAAACAATAAAAAATATAATTAATTAAATTTAAATATTTTGTAAACTTCCAATTTTTTAAAAAAAATTTCCAATAATTTTTAATCTTATCGCAACAAGCCGAGGATTAACCACATGCAGTTCTAACAATTTTTATTGATTCCTTATTAATCTCCTAAATTTTCCGTAATTAATTACTCAAAAAGTTTGTTCCACCGCTTTCTGACATACCAATTATAAACCAGAAAGCAAAACAAACATTTAACTATCCAACTTTGGAACTTTCAGTTTCTTCCACTATTACGATCAGAAAATCTGCAATACATATTGTAATTCAGAGAAGATCTTTGCTTGGGGCAAAATAACTTCGAAATTCTACATCGGCATAATTATTCGTGGCATAATGAGGCTTCTACCAATCCCAACAAGTATCAGTTCTGATAGCTCTATCTTAAAGCTACTTTATGGCAGTGAAACCTGTAGATGCAACATGACTTTAATAATTCATCGAGTCAAGAGGAGTCTAGCAGATTGACCCGCTGAACAGAGAAGTTGTTCTATGTAAGTGGATCGGAGGCCCATTACGGGTCAAACCCTCAGGGTCTTTTTGAAGGTAGAAAAAAAGAACGGCATTGAAGTTCAAGTTCACGCAGATTGCAAAATGTTAGATAATTTTTCGGTTGCCAGGTTGTCTCCTGAAATGACTGCGCAAGTGTTATGCAACTTTTTTGTATTCCACGACTAACCTAGAATTATGAATAGAACTTCGCAAAAGAGAAGAAATTCCAACGATTTAAATAAGAAATGGGTGATTTTTTTTTTCCTGAAAGGAAAAAACGTTTATTTTCTTTCCTTTTCTTTTTTTCGTATTTTATCCTATCAGAATATGATGTTGCTTTGGTATGAGGATTTTAGTGTCAACAAAAATCCGTAGGCGAAAAATAAAAACTTTATTAGTTGCACAAACATCTAAAAAAATCAGCTTTTAATAACGCGCTGCCATTGCATTTACAAAAGCTCTGATTATAGAAAATAAGTTAATGACTACAGCAAATAAAACCTAGAAAAATGTCCTTTTGAGCATGTGATTATACGAAACGAAATAAATAGGAAACGTGATATTTTTTAAAACAATTAATGCGAGACAAAGTTTTTTTTGGATTGTTTGCAATACTAAAGTGACTCATTCGATGAAACGATTAAAATGAATAAAAATATCATTTAACTTGCACGAACACATGATGCTTGGCTGCTCAAGAAATGATGTTCTCAGATGATACATTGAAATATGCATAGCAGATTTCATTTAAATCTTTTTATTTATTATTGTTTTGTAAATTGCTAATTAATATAGCTATATCATAAAAAATGATTCAAAATAAAATGATTATAAAAAAATCCATGACATTGATATATCGTTTTAAAAAATAGCTTTGTAATTATATTTTTAAAAAGAAAATAGCATATGTGTTTAAGTGTGAGTGCATTCATACATCAAACTTGTTTGTTTATTAAAAAAAAATTATTTACAAAAATTTAATTTAAAAGATATTTATTTTCGGATTATTAACTTAACTATAGGATGGAAAAAAATTGAATTTTTTTATGTTCAGAAATTTTTAATGATAAAAATAATAAATTTGCTTTTTTATTTATCGGATTAAGGAACTTTGGAATAATCGAGAAATCAATGGACATACATATAGTATCAAAGATATTTGTGGAAAATAATTACTATAAATGTAATGTTTCCTAGATTAAAATTTTATTTAGAATTCCTATTAAAAACTTACAAAAAATAAACAGACGATAACAATACAACGTTCATTTACTGAAAAAATGTTAACAATTGCTATTAGAATATATACAAATAAATTTCCTTTTTTTATATCAGGAGTTACAGAACCAAAAAAGACGTAATTTAAGTTTTTTTAAAAAATGTTAACACGATCCTGAAAATTCACCATGAATATTTTGAACAATAAATGCAAGATATGATGCTAAAAGTTTCATCATAAACGTTCAAATGTTATTATATTTATTTCACACATTTTCAAAATAAATTATTAATTATGATTTTAACAAAATAAATGCAATCAGAATGCAATGTTCTTTCAACTAAATCTATTGAATGTGTTCCATATTAGTAATCTAATCTAATTTCATTTTTTTTTTAATTTGAGAAGTATGTTTAGGTTTTTTTACATTAAAAACTACTGCAAAATAATATACTCATTTCTAAAATATCCACGTTTTAGGGGATGATCGTTTACGGAGATTAAATTCATTGTTTGAGAACTTTACTACAATAGTATGTTAAGCTGTCATTTATAATGAGAAAGAAGAACTATTTTTTGCCACAATCCTTTATCAACCTGATTACTGAAAAGAGGAAATGGCATTAATAGCGTTTCTACCTCCATTCGTGTGTATCTTTTTCTTTTCTTTTTTTAGAGGAGAACAATGAAGGAAACATCATTATGATATATAAGAGAATAAAAGATAAAAAGAAAACTGTTTTTATATACATTCAGAAGACAGTTGAAGTTTTTTTCTCTGAACTAAATTTCCGAGGAAAAAAATTAATAATGAAATCTAGCGTGTTCCTAGTAATCGGAATGAGATTTCATATGTAAGATTTAAACTCGTGAGTTAGATAAATCTTGATATTCAAACATACTAAAAGCAGAAAATAACAACTACAAATTATTTTTGTTTCCGAACGTGTGATGAAATCTAGATTTCATTTCTCTGCAAGTCTGAACGTCGCTACACCAAAACTCTACCTAAATGTCATCGCAGACCAACATTTTTATTTTTCCCTGAAGAAGGGTTGTCGACTCAGGTATCATCCTTAGTATCTGGCAATAGCTAGAAATCTACGAGATACTCCTAAAACAGTTCTCAAATTGACTTTAGAGGGGAGACAAATATTTAAAATTAATTATAAAAAAGTCTGCGGGAAATTGCAGAAAATTGGGTACATGAAATTGACGTGTGATTCTTGCATTCATCTTTAAAGATCGTAACAAATTTTCATTCGATTTGTAAATCGTTTATCTTTAACAAGTATTTTATATAAAAATAAATTCTACTCTTAATTGGAGTTACTTTAATCTTATTATTAATTACTATACTAATAATAATAATGCACCTGAATAATGTATTACTATATAACAGTATAGAATTTGAAGTTTACTATTTATACAAATATCATATGCTTTGTTAAGTTGGTGAAATACCTGAAATATTAATGTCTCAGAGTTTCAAGGTTACCAATTAAGATAAAATTCTTTTTAGATCAATATCAAACAGCGATACTTACCGAACAAATAAGTAATGATTGTGTTATAACAAAGCAGAAACAAAGCTGTCAGTGGTGAACGAAGCGAACCGTCCAAGGCAACTGAATCATACATGTATTGAAGACCTGTTTCCTAAGAAAAAAAATGAAGAATTGGCATCTTATACGAGAGGCAGACTATTCTAAGATAAATCCACATCCTTCTCTGTGGAAAAATCATTCATATTCAAGACTAACTTAATATAATTTATATTACATGAAAAACATCATTTGATACTAAAATAAAATATTTAAATCAGCTGAATTTATGATGAATTTTTAAAGAAAAATATCATTTGATATTAAAACAAAATATTAAATCAGCTGACTCAATGATTATAAAGAAAAAAATCGTTTGATATTTAAAAAATATTAAATCAGCTAAATCAATGATGAATTTATAACGAAAAATATCGTTTGCGAACAGAAAAGGCTACTTTTCTTTAATATTAAAATATTATAACGGAAATAAATTTATTAACATTATTCACATAAATGCAATTAATTTCATTAAAATGGGTTTATTTACAAAAAGCAAAGAACTTCTTCTGAAAAATGGAATAAAAATAGCGAAACTAAAGCACACTCATTTATATAGAGTTATTTATAGTTCAGTGATTTATAGCAATAAAGGCTGATGTTCATTATTGTCCATATATAATCAAAATTGATAAAAACGAAAGAACTTCATTACGTCATGTTTATATATTCCAAAAATAACTTAAATCACTGTCATGGTTCACTCCATATATCTGTTTCCTTAATTTTAAAAAATCAAAAGCATTTATTTTGATGATCTGCTGCAATTTAGATTGAATATAAAACTACCATCTAATAACTACTATAGCGAATGCCGAATTATTTCAATCAAGAAGGAGAGGGGCATTTGTTCTTTGAAAGATAACATTTTTTTTCTATTATCATATTACAGCAGCTCTGTAATAGTTTAAATTTTTTAAATTTTGTACATTGTTGTAAATGAAATATAAAATTGAAGAAGAGAGTTAAAGAACATTAAAATTCAATTCAAAGCGTCTTTACACCAGTAATTGTAATGACAATAAACAAGGCTAGTTAGGGTTTTAAATATGGTCATATATATAAATAAAAGCAATACGAACGTTACAAAAAATGATGTTGTATATTCGATTAAGAACAGCTAGAAAATCAAATCTAAGAAAGCAGAATAACGTTCCTAACAGACGACAGCTGTAGATTGGTTCTTTTTGTATTTCTGAAATCTTTTTGCTTTAAAAAAGAAAAGAAAAAGATTTTCAAATGCTGGAGAACAAATTTTCTTTCAGTGCTAATGTAGAGAATAAACATTAGCGAAAATAGAATTCCCCATATGTGTTTCTTGAAGAAATTGTTGGAGCAAGAGTAGAACTAAGAAAAGGAAAGACTACTTTACTGTAATGATGTGATAACAGTTTTGGCATTGAAACAAAAAGCGAAGTGGAAACTTTTTTTTATGTATTTTTAAAGATTTTCAGCTTCATGTATAAAATACTGTTCCGAGAATTTTCGATAAATTCAACACGAAAAAACCATATTAGTATTCATTCATTCATTAGAAAATTTTAAAAATTCTTAGACAATGAAATTAATAGAACTAATGAAATTAATTCATTAGTTCTATTGAATAATTCTTTTCTATTCTACTTTGTTTTAGTCGTTAATATTTGCAAATACAAGAGCGAGGGACACCAAACGTAATGCTTGTCTATCCTGCAACCTGAGTTTAAATAATTTCAAAATAGCCAAAAATTCAAATGGGACTCATCCACTTTCAGAATATTGCCTCTAATATGAATTAAGTAAGACATGCACTCTGGTTATGAGAGTGTTTTCAGTGCTATTAACAATTTCAAATTATTGAAAATTCGAAAGAAAAAAAATGGTATCGGAAATTCATCCATTTGACCGTCTATATCTAAACCATATCACAAGCATCATAATTATCCGTCAATTTTCTCAGACATGATTAAAAGCTTTGTGACACGCTCTGAAGAGCAAATCATTGAAACTAGATCAATCAAATCTGACAGTTAATTTGGTTTAATTAAAAGGTAGATTAATTAACAGATTTCTTGGATGAATGGTTGCAAAAAAAGTTTTTTAAAGCTTTAATTAGATTTTTTTTAGAATTTTATCTTTTAACTAAGTATCGTAAAAAATTTAAAACTATTTTTAGATTTAAAAAATTAGAGCTTCTTGTGAGGTCAGATATTTTTGCATAATTTTCTTTCCTAATTCAAATAAAAATCACAATATTTTTAGTGTACCTTATTCCGACATCTTTTACATGTCTTGGACAACAACATAGCGGACTTGACTCTAGACCTTTTTAAATAAATTCTTTCAAATAAATGTTCTTTTTTTCTTCTCTTTATATTTATCTTCCTTTATTTCGTCGATTTATTAGTTATTTTGTATCTAATAAATTCATTTATTTTTCACAGCCACTTTTTATGTAGTCTCATTGACATGTCATTACCCTTGTAGTGATTGTTCTAAGTTTCTTGGAGTGAGAGCATCAAAGTGTTACGTGTGTTTCATCTCCATTAAACTTAAAAGGGCCTTGAGTTACAGTATTACTCAGTATTCTCGCCTTGCAGAGAGCGGTGAGGAATATATGCAGAGTAGCTCCCAAGGACAAGGTTTGCGATATTGTTAGTTGTGGAATAAAGATATATTTTCGGTAATAAAACGGTGAGTGATTATTTCCAACCCTTACATGGAGTCAGATCATGATAAATAATGTTATGGATTAATTACTCGTCTTCACTTAATACACTGGTATGACTGAAGGTTAAGAACCTTCAATTCAAGTTCCCCACTACACTCCCCTCAAATCGACAACACTTGAAAGCCAACAATACGAAAAATACTGCTCGGTTGACTTGAAAATAACACAATCTTTCTCTCATTTTGTACTTAAAAAGACCGAAGCCTTAATCAGAACAAGGCCCAGATTGGTCGTTTTTTTTTTCCGGACCCATTCGAAATTCGCCTTTATTTTCACGATTTTAAGGTGTGAGTGTTTTTCTCCTGTCGCTCTTAACGGGTGTTTATTAATTTTGATTTGTATTCCTGTTTCCTTGATTGAAACGCATTTAATTTATTGAATAATCAGTTTCTTTTGTTAGAGATTACTCTTTGAAAACTAATGCGCGTGTTGTCCTCTAAACTTTCTCGTATATTCTGTGCTAAAGGCCTTGTCCCCATTCATCTGCATAATATTGGGAATCTTGGGTAAAGATCAGAATGATTTTCAGTCATGGCATTAATGAACGATAGTTGCGGGATATAGATTTTTGTCGTGAATCTGACATTTTTACTGAATCAATCGTGAAAATATGTATTTTGGATGCCTTTTCGGTATTTGGGTTATTGGGGCCAAAATTTGGCATAAAACTGCAGTTGTAATCAAAGGATAATGTTTCTGATACAGAATTGGTTGTGTTAATAGGTTACTGGGCTTATAACAGTAAATATATTTACATATTTATATTTTAGATTCTAAATCTGTATGCCAAATTTTATCTACCTAGCCTTTTGCGTTTTGCAATTATCAAGTTCAATTATACTCGATAACTGTTGACAGACAGACTTTCTATAACGGGATTTCATTCAATATTTCATAAAAATCTGGAAATTCGATTATAATTCCACAAATTTCAACCGTATAACTCAAAATGTTTTTGTGTTCATAGACAGACATGATGACAAAAATACAATTCAGCCGTTTAACTCAAAAGGTTTTTGAATTCAGAGACAATTATGATGACAAAAATATATTTCAGCCGTTTAGTTCAAAATGTCTTTGAGTTAATAGACAGTATCTGTGACAAAAATATATTTCAGCCGATTAGCTCAAAATTTTTTTTGAATTCATAGACAGGCATAATGACATAAAATATATTTTTCGAATTCAGGCAAGTCTGAAACAGGGGTGGGAGGGGGGGTCATCAAAGTCTTGAGGTCTAATTTTTTGGCAATTAAGAAATTTTCTCTTTGTGTGCTTTGTATAATTCTTCCTGATTAAAATATTTTCTCTACACTTTGTATATAAAAAAGTAAAAAGAAAAAGAAAAAAAACCTTGAGATACTTTTTAAAACATTATTACGATGGACATTTTTTGTGAGGGATCGGCAATTATTCGTGATTACTGGCAAAAAAATAAAGAATACTGCAGATTAGGTGTATGAACGTATTTTATATCCATTTTTGGAATCGCACTATCACAATGACAGTCGTGTGTATGCGAAAAAAGACTATGGTTCTTTTATTTGTTGAAATGCAATAAACTCCATAAGTGTTTTTGAAATTAAACATATTGGATTATTAAAAGTTAAAGTATTTTCTAAATTTCTTATTTCTTGAAGTATATATATATATATATATTTGCAGAACTTCTAATTTCTAAAGTGACGGACCCTCATTTTATTGATTTATAATTATAATAAAAGCGGAATGCCACTTTTCATATGTTCGTTTAGAAGTTAATCTAATGACCATTCTAAATTGAAAATATATTCTTTTTCTGATGTTATACATATATACTCACACTGTTTCGATGTATTTTTGGAATAGAAATTATCGGTGGTATACTTTCAATATTTTCTTTCAAAGTTGAATCTGTATACAAATGATAATATACCATAATTATATCAGAGAATAAATAGTTTGAAGATAGTAAAAAAAAATCTAAACATTGTGGAAATTTCACATCGTTTTACATTTTAATCATAAATACTGTTTTGGTAAATCGTTTTCGCCTTTACTGAACAGCTGATAAGGCTTAAATAAATATTGCAAAGCTTTGCGGGGAAAAAAACCTTTATCTTTTCGCAATTATTTTCGCCATACGATTCCGTAACTATTAAATATTCATCTTTTTCTGCGAAATCCGCATTTAACTTGATCAAATAAGGTAGATATAAGCAAGTAAATATACAATTTATTTACATGAATGAATTTTATTCAATTAATCTTCCGATTCGTTCATATTTTGTTCCTTTTTTTAAATCCGAAGTTCGCTTCAATTCATATTGAACACGAAATTATTTTCAAACGATTTTTTTTCCTTTCGAACGGCTACCGTGTTGCAGATGAGAATCTGTGATAGAGATTCAGTCTAGCGAATGAGCGGCCCATTTCAAATCTCAATTAAATAGAATGAACTCAGTGTTCAATGATCTAAATCAAATTAAATCTTTTTTTCCTCGTCTTTTCTCGCAGATGGTTTGCATTTGAGTGTTTAGTGTGGTCTTTTGGGGGGAAAAAATACGATTTCGAATCATTCAGTGAAGAATCGGGCAGAAGTGCTCTCTTGAAACGACTGGCATTCGTGTTCGTCTTAACGATTCTGAATTAATGAATTCGTAGAGAAAAAAAAACGTGAGATCATTATTGTTCTACAAACAAGCAATTTTCAATGCCATTTAAAGCCTGACTAGAATATAAATAAAGATATTCAAATTTCTATTTTCTTCACAGAAGAATGGTTAAGAACTCATAATTTGTAAAAAAAAAATTGAGTAAATATGTAAAAAAAATTGAGATTTTATTACCATTATCAAATTGTTTAAATAGTTTTTGTAGAATATGGAAAATAAATTCTGATTGGTTAAATTTATTGTACCAGAATCATATCAGTTTCCGATGGACAGACGATCAAAGAATTTTTTAGTCGGTTTATTTTTCAAAACAACAGAAAATAATTAAGAATCTTTTAAAAAAGAATGATTTCTTAATTAGATAGATACATAATTCCTTCTCCTGATATAAACCTTCAGTGTTATTTATTAAATTTCTTCACGTATAGCCTTTATTATTTCAATCTATTTACATAGAACTGGAGTTATAATAGAACCAATATCAATAAACAAAAAAAATGATTATTTTTTCTTGTAAATTAAATACAAATTTAACGAAATTCAAATACAAATTTACACTTCTTTGAAAAAGGTATATTGATCAATTTCAATGCTGAAATGCGTGTTTATTGGAACTTGATAATTTATTCTCAATATAATATTTATAATAATTATTATTTTTATTAGCACGCATGAAAATCAGGTGTAAAAATTTATACTTGCATGAAAAAAAAAAAAACAATCATTGAATAATCAAACATATTCGAAATTAATTAGTGCGATTGATTCGAATTGTTTTGCAATATAAAGGTTAATAAGTGCGAAAATTAATCATATTATAATGGCATTAAATGTATCTAAAAAAATTGATGTTCAATTGCCGATATCAAGCACTTAAAAATTATTTAATGCTTTTCGTCTCTTTTAAAAGGAGGAAGTATCGTAATCGTACAAACATTGAAACTGTTGGTGAATCTCCATATTTCAAAACCCTCAGAGACAGAAAAACACATTTTTTTATCTGTCTGAAGATTTAAAAAAAAACTAAAGAATCTTAGTACTGAAGTTACTACTTACTACTTTTTGAAACTTTATTTTTGATAATGAACGCTTTCAAAACGCGTTTTGAAACTTGATAATGAATTGATAATGAAAACTGTTTATGTGATCCTTAGACTAAATGTTAAAATTTCTAGAAATTTTTTTAATTAAATCCATTGGAACTAAACTCTTTAACTGAAAGCAGGTGCATACGAAGACTACAAAATGAAAAGAACTATATTTATAAAATCAAATATACATAGTTTTCATCTAAAGTAATTATCAAACTAGATAATTGAATGCTTAAAACAATTCTCAAAACTTTGTAGACTCAGTGTCACTTTCGGTGTTGGTCTATACAATCTAAAACTGACAACTCCAAAATACAAATTTTTAGGTAGTAGAAATTTAGTATGCCACCCTGCTACTAAAATTATAGTTCAGTTTCAAACGTTTACTTCAAACTATCAATAAAAAAGCGCTCACATTAATATTTCATTATTGTTGTTTTTCATTTTATTACGAAGCATTTATCCCCTCGGGGCGCACCTCGAAATGAGGATGTGATACTTCCGCCATGGTGGTTGGATTGCACCATCCTAGAGTGTGCACTAATAGGAGGGAGGATCATCCCGTCGATGACGGGGCGTACTTCCTACGGGAAGGGTTGTACCGTGGCCGGTGACGGCCAATAGAACTCAATCAAAATTACCGCCAGTGTTGATGTTACGGCAATCGGATCATTCCACCCTAGTGGTTTAAATCCGTGTGATTTCGTGGGGGGGGGGAGTTGGAGAGTAAAGGTATGACTTACTACGAAGCCCCCCCCCCGAAAAATAATTCCCTGTGAGATTATAAGAATATGATATCAACGCTCACGGTCGTTTTGGGTATTTACAGTTTTTATGTTGAGAAAAGGGGGGATGAGAATTTTTAGTGGGGGTATGTAAGAAAAATGTGTTCAGGTCTGTTATTTTTTTTTTATCAGAAAAGGATAGGTACATAATAGGAAGAATCAGATCTATTCAAGTTCACCACCTCCGTTCTTTGAAATAAAACTGACGTTTCAATGAGTGTCAATTCATTGAATTGTCAATGAAAAGTGACATACTGTAAATGGC
Organism: Argiope argentata; assembly: GCA_026289955.1. Lineage (NCBI taxonomy): Eukaryota > Metazoa > Arthropoda > Arachnida > Araneae > Araneidae > Argiope > Argiope argentata. The sequence goes on along the minus strand of JAOUZG010044037.1, from coordinate 7,140,874 downwards.
ATTGAAAGAAATATGATGGTACATCAGAAATAAAAAATAAATCGAATTGAAATTTCAACATAAAATGTTTCCAAAGTCTATTCAATAGAAAGTACCACTCAGAATGGTATCAGTTTGTGTTTATATGATATATGTCAAATGCACGTCAATTTCTATTTCAAAACTCATGCCTCCGGTAAGAAGAACAATTGATGCATCACAGCGCATGCGCAACTACTTTATCATGGAATTGCAATACGACGCGATTTTATTTACTCATTTTTAACTTCACAATATTAAGAAACTGATCTTCCAGGTTTATAAAGCACGTTTCTTAAATAATACTTAGAACACATTTTAAGCATGCAATCAGATTAATTTTTTAAAAGTTATACTTCAGGAATTTTATGGAATCAAAAATTCTAGAAACGAATAAAGTGAATTTGGGATCATTTCATTAGTTTTTTCACAGCAACAGAACAAAATTAATTATATTCTCAATTCTTGCAATAATTCTCATTGCTGCTTTATTCGTTTCATTCTTCTTTTTAATTGCATAGAAGAACATCTTTTGACATTTTAATATTTTGTACGTTAAAATAGATGCATCGTTTTAATCATTTACTATGAGTTATGCAGCGAAGTTAGGTACGATTCATTAAGATAGGCTATTAGAAAATTATTATAATTCCAGAATGATTAATGCAGAATACATTTCATATTAAAAGGAAGTGAAACTATATCATCTCGACATCACTTTTATTCCCACAACAAGCAACTAGTGTTGCCAATTTTTAAAAACAAACTTGTGAAAACAAAGATAACAATACACAGATATAGCTGATACAGTTACTTTTTTTAAAAAAAGTTCCATTTTTGAAATATATATTGAAATGCATATCAACTGAGTTGAAAAATGGTGCTTTCAGAGTTTATAGCTAACAAGAAAATCATAGACTCACTTAATACTTTAAAAACATTATTTTTGATATTTAGTCAGAAATATGATATCTCACAGTCATAGTGTCAAAACTTTTGTAAAATTATTATTATATAGAAAAATTGAACAAAAATAGTTTTATTAACTAATCCGAAACGATAGTGATGAGCATATTTTATAATTATAAAAAATGTTATGTCAAATTTTAATAATATAATGTTATTTCAAATATTTATTTAATAAAATGTTATTTAAATTTAGTTTTAAATATAAAATTATTTCAAATTAGCATAAAATTTTCAAATAGATAAAAGTCTTACTTTATCGCCACAAAACCCAATCATTTCCAAAACTCGGATGATTCTGGTTGGGAGATGAGCTACAACCTTTAAAAGAAAAGAAAAAAAAACAGGATACTTAACATAATATTCAAAAAAAATAAAAAAAAATGTTATAATCTTATATAAATTATATTTAATTCGCAACTAATTCATCGATTGGACAATTTAGAGGTGATTGAAAGGAAAATGTTCAGAATTAATTTACCCGTAGCTCAAGAATAATTGTGACGAAAAGTCTCAAAAGTTACATGAGAATTTTAACCAACAAAATTCTTTCCTTTTGTTAACAAGGATATATATATATAATAAAACAAAATGTTTAAAACGTATTTACATTACAAGCCTTTTGTTTTTTAGTAAATTATATTGATATAATAGTTATATTTTTAATTAAAATTATTATTATATTTTTTTGAATTTCTTCTAAGCTTGTCTTATCGGAGAATTAAATAATCATTCATATCGCTCTTGTAACTTAAACGATTTTGTAAATAAGAACATGAAATTTACATGAGATATTTATTTTATCATGCCTTATATATCTTCAAAAAAAGCTAGAATGACTTAGTTTTGCAATATAGATAAACAAGAAAAAAGGAAATGTGATACAGGGAAAAGCTGATGATACAATTTTTTTTCACAGGTTAAGGAAAAGTCGATAAGATGTGTGATCAGCCATGACCGAAATGTAAGCATAGTGATATTTTTACGAAGATAGCGTTGAAAACTATGCTTATTCGTAATAAATTGTGATTCGTTCTTCTTATATGATGATATGTGAGAAGCTTCAAACAAGGAAAGTGGTTTCTCACACATATTTTAGAGAATTTTAACTTAGAATAAATAAAACACGAGCCATTTCATTTACTTCATTATCAGTCATTATCAATCTTCACATTATCAGTCATTGAGACAGCAAGATGAGGATGCACATGATCGCGCACATGGGCATACACATGACATGTATATTAATCAGAAATTGTTACCGATTACAACTCTAAATAATTTAACGTGGGGGATCGAGATCCCTGATCGATATATTCCATCAATCATGGATGCGTTGATAAAACTGTAAACACCAGTGAAGTCATTCAAAATGTTGCCCTCCTATCACATGATCCTACTAACTTTATACCCTTGTCTTTCTTAAATGTTTTCAGGGTTCTTAGTTTCTAAATTGTAAAGCTTTTGGAAGCACTCTCCAAAAAAAGAGGGAACTCATCAGTGAAAAGATTTAAGTTCAATTTGAGATATTTCAGTCATGGTCGTCTCTACATAGTTTTAAATGTTCTTATTCAGAATACTGAAATAGAGAAAGACAAATCTTATTACGCCCATAGTACGTCTGAGAAATCGAGTAGGACCTGTAGCTACAACGAACTCAATTGCATTCTGGTCTGATACCATTATATATTTCTTTCGGCAATCGAGGCTAAATGCTGCGCGATAAAAGATAATTGACATTTTTTGGACAGGTTACTTTTAGATCTCAATATAATAGCACTTGGTTACATTTAGATCTTTATGGACTAGTAACAGAGTTCGTCCTGCTTTCTTTCGCCCAACTGCAGATAGTTTCTCGAAATAGATCAAATTCTTACTTATTAACATTTAAACTATTAAAAACTTGAAACACCCTCTGTATTCCTTTCCACCAGAAAATTTTGCATATTTCTATGATGCAAAAGCGAATTTCACTGGATTAGATGATGGGGTGGATTTTCAGTAAGAAAACAATGACATTCCACTGGGTTTCATTTAATAGAGTTGGCATAAAATGTTTTTGTGGTTATTTCTTTTTTTTATCAGCGAGAAGGCAATTATATCACTGAATCTGTTGAATTATTTAATGCAAAAAAAAATCCCGAAATATATATAAATGCAAATTATTTTAATAGTGCGTAGCTAAAATTATGGTACTTTTTGAATTTTAAACGGGTTTATTTCACCACGGGAATCAGAATTTGCACCAAGAAAACACTATAAGCGATGTATCAATTTACATCCTCGACACAATATCGAGGAGTTTTTCTTCAGTGATTTTAATATAAGGTTTTGATAAATTTTAAAAATTTGATTTCTTTGACCCGTGTAATGCCAGGAAAGGGCATATCTTTAAAAGAGCTTTGTCAACATAAGGGATTTTTATTCCTTTTTTCTAAACATAAGAAAATGCTATAGTCATAGTTTTCTAGAGCACTTGTTAAAAATAATTAAGTAAAAGTAGGAACTGGAATAGGAACTAAGATGGCATTTTTCAAGTGAAATATGACCCAAATTAAAATAAAATTTAAGAAACTAATCAGTTATCGTTATCATTATATATAAATAAAAAAATTATTAAAAATTGGATGCTTAAAGAAGTCATCGTACCAAGTAGAATATGCCAAGACCCATTCGAACACCACTCTCATAATGGCGTCTGTCTTCCTCGTCTTCCCATTTTCTATTTTCAAGAATTAACGCAGCTTCCCTATATTAAAAAAATAAACGAATTGATTGAAAGTAATATATTCATTCGAAGCATCCAAAAATACTTACTCCTCAATTATTACAGAATAAGAATAAAAGATGAAGCGTCAATACTTTAAAATGTCAAAAATATGAAAGAGGTCTTTTTGCAATTATTTACATTATGGCTTAATACAATAAAATTGTCTGCTATTGTCTGTTATTGTAATAATACTGATTGATGTTAAATGTAATATAAGAATACTAAATTTAACATTAATCAATAAAAGCATTTTGAAGTCTTTTAATAACAATAAAAATGTCTGAAAAATGAATATAAATTCATTTTACCTGTTTACTGACTTGCTAGATTTGAAGGCCATTAATGAATTAAAATTATGAACAACAGATGTTATTTTCTTACTTGTAAGCTCTGTAACAAGCTCTAATGCGGAGACCTCCTTTGATGAAATTGACGAAAGAATTGTCAGAAACAAACGTCAGGAGGGCAGTTAAAAGAAGGCACTCGGCGTAACATAGCTCAGCATGTACTTCCTCTAAATCGGCAAAAATCAAAAATAAAATTATAAAAAAACACTTTAAGTCATATTAAAATATTTCGAATAAAAGGATAAGAGATAGTTTTTCTAGAAATTATTGAATTAACGAATGTAGTTCGCTAAATTTTTTAATAAAGTCATTAATCGTATAGTTTCTAAAGCTCTTATAAATATTTTAAAGAAAATACTATTTTACTTGTTAAGGTAATTACTTAAGTTAAAGTAATTCCTTGTTAAGGTAATTTCACATAAATTTATCAAAGTGGATAAAATTAAATTTTATTAATTGCTTGAATTTTAGAAGAAACTTCTTTAAGCATCTTTTAAAATCTAGAATATTTTATGTAATTTTTTGAAGTAAATTATTGATAAAATTTATCGATATAAGAGTACTTATATCTTTCAATGGTTTACATGAACTTATTGAGGTAATAGAAATAGGTCAGTAATCATGTGATATCAAAAAAGTATTCAAATATTCAAAAAGCTCTCAGATTAATTATATTTTTAGCGTCCGAAAATTGAAGATCGGATATAAATGCCAGGTGATTCAAAAGTCCGTTAATATTTGAAAATTTAATGAAGAATTAAAAATTGACACACATGCTTGAAGTGAACTCTGAAACAAAAAAATGAGTGCAAAAAACGGTGTGACAATAGCGATTGCTTGTCTAACCTGTTGGAGCCTGACGAAGCTCATTTCACATTCCGTGGGTCTGTCAACTCCCGCACCACCAGAATGTCCTAAATCCGAATGTCCTCCAAAAATCGTAGAACTGTCTAGAAAATCTATTGCATGATGTTAGTTGAGAGGTTACCAGAAGTCACTAGTCTAATGCGACACCGACCAAATTAGGATACTAAACGATAACATTGGATCACAATTTCTCGCCACACCTACAGTTATGTTGAACAGTGCTGTTCATAGCATTGTTCCTCGAGTACAGGTTGGACGATTGGTATGTTGAGTATTTGTTTTAAAAATATAGTCTTTGTTGAAAGTCAAATGTTATGCTAATAATCGCTTTTGTTATTATATGTGCTTATTCCCTATTCATTCTTTTCCTTATTCAAACTTTTTTTTGGTACTTACGTATTAAGCCTTCGATCATTTGCGGCAAATAAAAAAACGATCGCCAATAGATCACCTACTTGCCAAAATTGATTTGCCACATATTCAAACGCATTGAAGAATTTGGACGAACAAAATGAAATTTGGTGTGGCTGGCGAGTTCTGGCGGATTGACGGTCTAATACGTAAGTACCTTTTTTTCACTCTTTTTTTTATTTTAATAAAATCACATGTCATTTAAAGCATATGTGTCAATTTTTACCTCTCTACTTACATTTTTTTTGTAAATTATTGAATTTTTAAATGTTAACGGACTTTTGATCGCAAGGTCCAACTAACAACAAGTCATTTTCTACATAAGAATCTTAAAACAGTTGAACTAACATTTGAATGGATATATATATATTTACTGAATATATACACTTTATTCTTTCAGAAAATTTATAGCATTGGCATAGTTCAGTAATTTCAAAACTCTATTTACTGTTCCCTTTGAACAAAGGGAAACATTCCGCCCAGTCTATTATTTTTCGTGAATCAGAGTCAAAGAATTTTAGAAGTAAATTGTTATCTCACCTGTTGTGTACATATTGTAATCCACCCCTCTGAGGAGTCTAGAGATGTACACCAAAGTTCCTTTCCTTCTCAGCCTATTGCAAACAGCTACACTGTCTTTCAAGATCTCCATAGTGCGAGTAATATCATCCTACAAAAGCATTCTTTTACAATATAGAATTTACTATTTTATAATTTATCCAAAGATTACTGTAATAGATTTGTTGATTTTTAAGATTAAAAAAATCATCTTTTCTTCTTTTATATTCCATCAAAAGAAGGAAAATTCGAATAAGAAAATAAGAAGTTTTCAAATATATATGTAGGTTGTTGGATGTATTTGTAATTTCATTATAATTGTCTTTATTTCTTATTAGTTGTTTTTTTTTCTTGTGTTCCTTTTTTGTCTTTCTGTATTGTCTCTGTGTTCCTTTTTTGTCTTTCTGTATTGTCTCTGTGTTCTTTTATTAGCATTTAAATGTATGTTACTGTATCTGGCAACAAATTTAATGTTCAAGTATTATTATTGTGTTTTGGCAACGGCTGTTTATGTATTCAGACAGGGGTCTTGTAAAAGCTCTTTCTAAAATGGAAATTAAACGTGTTTTCTTTTTTAGAAGATTTTAATTTGATCTGCAACGATCATAAGCTGCCATAAAAAAATAGACTGTAGATTTCTCTACTAGTATGTTAACTCTTTGTAATATGCAGGGGATGTCTTAAAACTGAGCAATGATAGTGGGGAAGGAAGAGGAGTAAATGAGGTATAGATTACCTTTAGAGAATATTAACCCTTTATTTATCGAATTTTTTGGCATAATTTTTTTCAAATTTACTTTTGAACCATTAGTTAAGTTTTGATACAAATTAAAACCAAGAAGAACATTTTTAAATTAATTAAAATAATTTAATTATTTAGGTTAATAATAAAAGATTTTAAATGCTGCTTTTAGTTTTTATCTGCTGTTTTCTATTTAAAGTATGTTCTTCTTGTCTTTTCAAATATTATAAGAAAAAGTAGACCTATTGTAAAGATATCAGCCGGATTTAAACTCTACATTAAAGTACAGTTGGTAAATAAAGGTTAAGATGACAAATATTAATGTTTATATTTCATTTTTAAGGCCAACTATAAAAAATGGGCAAGAAAATAATACTATTCCCAGGAATCATATACTTTTGCTGCACAATGCTCAGATGATAATAGAATGTACAGCGTTTCTGTTTAAAATCGATTGGCAATAGTGTTGTGCCTTTTTTGGCTACTTTAAATCCTTAACCATCATGCTCGTATACCATTCGGTCATTGAAATTTCAATTTTCGAATTTATTTACTGCAATTAAATCATTCAAAGACACTATGATTCAACTTAAAAATTAGATATAATCCATTAACACAACAAATATTCCTGTATTTTCCTGTCCTCAAATCAATAATAGAATCAATAAGACAAAAAAAGTATTATTTAAATAGATAAGAAATCAAATTAACTACATAATCAATCAATTAATTTTTTATTAACTAATTAGATAATGAATTTCAAATTAATGGTTAAGGGATTAATAGACCGAAGAGATGATTGATCATGATCGCTAAAGATCGAAAAATAAAATTCCGATCGCTCCGATCACTCATTTCCCGTTTCACCTTTTTTTTATTATTATTTTAATGTGCATTTTTATACTATCGTAATTGTTTTGTACATATATATAAAAAAACTTCATTAAGAACTTAAGTACTTTTTTATTGCTTGAATTAATCTTTAAAATAAGATTATCATTGGACAAGGATTTGTTAACTGTAGATTGAACGTTTCTTCTGTTCTCTTAAGTGTCATCCTTATATTAATGGTAACCATTCGAACACTTTATACTTCAACAATCAAAAATAATTTTCATCAATTTTTTTGTTTGATTTCATAAACTATTTATCTTTATAAATTGCTTGAACAAGATATTTTCCAGACTTTTTTCGTCTCCAGTATATGAAGCTGAAAGAACACGTTATTCTTTACAATTTAGATAAACTTTTTGCTCTGAAGATCGAGTTCAGTTTTTCAAATTCATTTGCTTTGATTTTTTTTTCCTTCTACAGTTCAAGTATCAATCATAAAAAATTCTATATCTTGGAAATTCAACATCTCAAATCTGAGAAAAGCAAAAAAACTTTCATTTTTGTCTGAAAATTGGATTTGTGAAACATTCAGGATAAAAATAACGCATCTAAATTGCATTGTGCAGTCACAGGAATTAAAAGTTTGCTAAACTTAACAAATAAGTTTTGCAAAGTTTAGCACTTATTTGCGAATAAAAAATTACACGAATATACGAATAAAAAACAATTTCATTCGCATACTCGTATAATTTCATTAAAAAAATTCTTCGATCCGAAATACTCCAACTTCAAAAGTTAACAAGAATCAACAACCAGAATAAAGTGTTAATTTATTTTTCTCTGAAATTAACGTTTATCTGGAATTCTGAAAGTTTAGAGAATATGAAAAGCTTCCGGAAATGGAATTACATTTTGAAGTAAGAAGTTTGTTCTTATCAATTAGGAACTTTCTTGTAGCGTAACATTTAATCTTTATCTTTCTTATTCATAAATCATTACACATCCTTCAACCCACAATACTTGAAAGAGCTGTAAAGTCTACAAGAATTTTAACTGTTAGAATTCACACACCAAGATGAACGGGTCAAAATATTAGGAACACAGAACTACGAGGATAAAACCGTAATGCACGAGTAACTTCAACCTCAAATCCTTCAAGTGTGAATACTTGTGCGTTCTACTCATCTGACAACTAACGTAAAAGATTGTTGCCCAGAATCGTTCTACAACACGACAAAGAACTTAAGAACCCAAATCCAACAGAGAGCTGTAATTTAAAGCCATAAAATACGTAATGATGCGTGCTTGATTGATGTATCGTATTATAATTTGTAAACTGATATTTGTTGGGATCTATTGTATTGAAACTGAACGCTTTCTTCTGTTTGCTGAAAGAATCAATCATGTTTCTGCTTTTCTTAACTTTACAGTATGTGGATTGGAAATTCGCCAATAACAACAGTTTTTATTGAACCTCTTTTTGTTGTTATTTCAAAATTAATGAAGTATAATGAACAAAAACAAAAAGGGAAAAGTTGTATTATTTTTATTCTATTATTTGATTTTATAATTCATTATAATAAATTATTTTTTGCTTGAAATGTGTATCGTTTGACCTTGAATATTTCATTTAAAAAATAATTTTTAATTATTCCTATTTGATCTCACTTCCGCTAATTTTTTTATCGTTTGAAGTTTAGTATAAGTCAGAAAAAAGTAAATTTATTCCTTTTTTTTATTTCTGTATTAAAGATTATTTTCTTTAAAATTAGAATTATTTTGCCCTATATAAATAATTTAACTTTAACTACACAGTTAACATATAAGGATTGTTTAATCATAATTAGTAAAATTAAGAGGAATTATTCTTTATAATCAACCTAACCTGAAGTCGACATTATAGTAAAAGCCATGGTTTTTATCATTAAGGCCAATTACATTGTTCTGTTTGATTTTAATATTTCTGTTGTTGTTATTTGTTGTTTCTAATGGCACTTGCCATGGACAAGCTCGCTGAGGTAGCCAGCGAATTAAGCCTAATCAGCCTCTGTAGTTGCGCCAACTAGAGCGAAGAACACGACTTTAGCTAAATATTCATCACGTTCGTTTGCTCATCTCCTTTTTACAGGGGGGCACAATCACACACCTTACAGATATAACACAGAAGAACAACCATGCTAGAACCGCGACTCGAACACGGGACGCCCAGATCGCGAGGAAGACGAGCTACCCCTGTTCCAGGACTCCGGCTGATATTTCTAAAAGTAATTGATACATTTTACCAAAATTTAATTTAAAAGGCAACAACCAATATTTAGAGCAAACTGTATTTAAATCAATAATTGTTTTGGAGCTTTTTACTGACTAATAAAGAAAAGGGATTCCTACTATGTAATTTGACTATGATGTGATAACTCGTAGTTTTCTTTATTTTTAAAACTCGAATTATCACTGACAGTGGGTGGTTATATACTTGAAATAGGTTATTGAAAATGATTTGTTTTACTTACAGGATCGAAGGACAGTATTGTTTGAATGAAATAAACAGTGGACTTTCCTAAGGCATGATATGAACTGCAGTGGGCCCTGAAATAAAAACAAATGAACTCAGTCATTATTAGTTAGCATTTTAGAATAAAACAATTGTTCATAAAATATATATATGTAAACATAATTTTTTTTAAAGCAGAAGGAAGTTTCGAAGACACAGAAGACACTTTAAAATTTTTAGTTTGCTTTATTTCATTCGGGGTGGTATGATTTATTTACAAGACCGCGCGCACAAAACATGCCCGCTCACAGAACTATACAAGAGTAGATTAGAATAAAGGGAAAGCAAATTAATTTTCATAGTGTTTTATGCTATTAGGATTATTTTGATAGGGATTTCTCACAAGTATCAATTCTGATAAGGGAAACATAGAGATCTTTTAAAAGAATGTGCTTTTATGGAGAGTTTGTATTCCTTCACTCAGGGTGTGGGAACTTTTAGGTTTTAAGCCGATTCAGAAATTTTGCAATTAATTAAGTAGAAAAGGTGTAATGGGATCAGGAAATAAGAGAATAATATAGAATGAAGCTAATATGGGCTAAATTAAGATAAAAATTTGGTCAGAGGATGAGTCACAAGCACTAGAATTAAACATGAATGAAAACGTTAGTTATTTGATATAATCGTGATGGTGTTTCTTTATAGTAATTTTGACATTAATAAGCATCTAAGATATGACACACTTCTCACAAGCGAACAACTGTAAGGAATATTGGAGAGACGAGATTTTGATTGGAAACCCTACGTATGTATATCGAGTACAGAAAAAGAATTTTAAAAAATATATTATTGTTGGCAGATGGAATTAATATCTCAAATAATAATAATAATAATAATTTTTCCACTTTTACGGGCATTCACATTTCAATCCCTACCAATTTTGAAAAAAAATCAAATTATCTACTTTTATTTGAAATAAAAGTAGATAAACTTCATAGAATATAAGCTAAAATTATGCAAATTTAATTGAAAAACATCTAAAGCTAGCAAACTATTTTCACTCTTCAATGTACCAATTTTTTAATAGCAAAAAATATTAAAAGTAAGAATAATAATAAAGGATTAAAATGAAATCTGCTATGCACATTTCATTGTATCATGTCAGAACATCATTTCTTGAACGGCCAAGCACCACGTGCTCGGGCAAGTTAAATTATATATATATATATATATATATATATATATATTTATATATATATATATATATATATATATATATATATATTCATTTTAATTGTTTCCTTGAATGAGTCACTTTAGTATCGCAAACGATCCAAAAAAAACTTCCGTCTCGTATTGGTTGTTTACAAAAAATATCACAATTTCCTCTTTATTTCCTTTCATACAATCGTATGCTTAAAATTAAAACATTAAATTTGACCCTTTCATTTTGTCATTACAATATAAAAAAAACCAAAAAAATTTTAGATTCACATTAATCTCTTCAAATATAGCGATATCAGTTTAAATATATCTACACACAGTTTATTTCGATTTTTTCCCAATAATAAACAACATGAGGAGTATTTTAAAACGGCTGTCCAATGGTAATTGCGACACCTATTTTTAACAAAGGATATTTGACCCTTGACTCCAATTTAACAAGCAGCTGAAAATCGGAATTTAAATTTAACTCTTTAAATCTAACTTTTGATAGCTACTAAGCTACAGATAGCTACAAAGCAAATTTAAAATATCCTTTCAGAATTCTGATGAAACTTCTTAATCCTCAAACCTATCTGAGTAAATGTCTTTAAAGAACAAAGCATGATATTCTTGAAATAAATTTATAGGTGATGTGCATACTTTTCGGGTATCTGACGTTTTTGTACTCTGCTGACTTTTAGGGCCTTTCAGTGTTAATAGAAAACTTTGGCTCCGATATTGCAAGCTGACCACTTGATCACCGCTTGAATGTTTGGCATAAATTTATTTAGAAGTGACAATTACATTACTTGGCAAATAGAAATAAGGTATTAGCTTAGAAGATTGAAGATCTGAGCGCCCAAGTGCTTCAACAAAAATTCTATCATCCAGGCCAATATGTGCTTTCTCCATGTAATTTTCAATATCGTTTCTTGACATGAGAATTGGTCTGTTTACTATTTAATTTAAATATTTTATTTCAGTCAAATGAACACCCTGAATTACCATCTATATTCCGTCAATGACTGTAAATTATTTTTTCCAGTGACCTCCAAGGTCTTACATCCTTTCGGATAGGATGGTCCACGAGAACAGACCAAGACCAAGGGCATTGTGGTTTACCTAAAACGAAACATGTTACCAGAAATCAGACGGTCTTTCTGGCTGCAAAATGACCATATTTTCGTTAAAAACCAAAACCTAAAATCTATCCAAATAGAGAAAAAACTTTACTCTTGACTTCCGATTTAAAAAGCAACAGGCCTAGATATAAGTTATTGATGGAGGTAATTCATCTTTTTAATTTTATTTTTGGTATTTAAGGTTGTTTGTTTTTTGTTCTATTTGGTATTTTATTTAAGGTATTTCTTGTTGAAATCATTTCATAAAGCTTTGATTTTACATTAGTTTCTGGAAAGTCTGAAGAATTTAGTTTTAAAAATTCTCTCAAAAGGGGTATAAGAAAACAAACACGGTGTAAAAAATCAAGCTTTCCTAAGGATGAATAAAAATATCCAAACTCTTAAACTACTATTGTCCATATTTCTAAAATATCGAGGAGATACTCACCATGGTTCCATTAGATCGAGTGCCTCTTGAAATTTGTTGTTCATAAAAAGATCGAGGGTTTGGAGGGTTTCTTGAATGCTCTCCTGTACTGTTGGCTTCTCCTCCGGAAGTTCGCTGGACAAGAAAGTTATTTTTCAAAAATATTTATTATTTATACTTTGGCTTAATGGCTTAAAATTTTGAGGAAGAAAAATATTCTTTTTGTAACAAATGGTCGAATAAGAAGTCCCCCCCCCCCTAAACGGTATTTAAAAAATTATTCTTTATTATATTCTTAAATTCTTTATAGATACATATAATTCTATTAACTTTTTTTCGATTAACTTGATAATTTTCTACTTTCTTTTTGTTTATCTGTGTTTTATTAGCAGCAGCTTAAGCACTCTCTAAATATATTTGTGTTTTTTTTAATATTATCGTTGGCCTGTTCTTTTTTTCGTACTACTTTAAAATTGCAATCTTTATCATGT
>JAOUZG010044037.1:7099147-7127225 GCA_026289955.1 Argiope argentata | reverse complement strand
GTCATAATTTAGCAATAAATTAGTAAATAAAATAATACTCTTATTCTTTATGTTATACTCTTATTCTTTATTCCAAACAAGTAATGCTCATGCTTGCAGAATTTTTGTTATTTTATTTAAAACTGCAACTTTTTGTCATTTCAAAGAGAGTTCATTTATGTTGGAACAAAAATACAACGAGTGATATATCATATTTTAGCAAAAAATAAATAATATTTGTTGGAATATTATCTTTATTCTTTATATAATTCTTTATCTGTTTTTATTATTCTTTAAGGTATATTCCAGGTAATTAATGATCATACCCAGAGAAATTTTGTTCTATTTTATTTGAAAGCCAGCGAAAAATTGCTAAAGAAATTTGGCGAACTTTTACATTATTTGGTGATTTTTCGCTGACGCTCAGCTAACGGAAAGATACTGAAATGACAGATTTTGTAAGTTATACAGGACAGATAATTCAAATATATCAAAATATAAACTTTGCAGCAATATCTGCAATAAAAGCTGAAAACAAGAATGTAAAACGCAGTTGAATGATTTCTAAATAAAGATGTTTATGCTTCAAAATTCTCAGACAGCTTACTTAAAACTGCCTGTTTTAATAAAATTCACACGTTTCAAATAGTTATTTTGCATTGTTCTAACATGATCTTAGTTTAGCTTCGGTTTTATTCTCTGCAGATGGTGTGTTCAAAGGTAAGCAGTTCAATTGTCTTTTATAAATGAACAGAATCGGCAGTTTCAAAATAGTTAACAATTCGTACTTACATTTCTGCAGGATCTGCTTCCCAGTCATCTTCAAATATCTGCAATAAAATTATAAATATTAAGCCATAAATTCAATTTGAGTTCAAAATATTAATTAGAACATCTAGGAATGACTATAATTTAATTAAGTAATAACAAATATTAAATACTTAGAAATTGTCGTTGGAACATCTAATAGAAATATTATTTTAACTATAATTCTTAATGTATTCGTAATTTAAAAAGAGGGTGCAATTTAAATATTTCGAAATTAATAAAAATAAATGATAAAATATATTTTAATTACAATTCCGTTCTAGGATATCATCTCTAAAATCTTTGTTTATATGTCAAGTATTATTCCAGTATATAGCATCAAAGAAACATTTTTTTCAGATATTTAAAAACCTTCTGTATTTTTCAGCACTGTATTTTAATAACCGAACAAAAAGTATAGCTACAATCTTTTGTCATGCAGGACTTCCATGCCTTGTTTATTGCAAATTTATGTAAGTAAGAATTGTCCAACAATCAATTTTTCCAACCCTAAGAATTGTTCAAATATGTATGACTGTGCATTCATTTATGTTTAAACATCATTTAGATAGTTAAAATTCCATTTTAATTCTTAAAAACAAAAAATATTAGGGAAATTTTTATAAGTATTCATAAAAATTATTCCCTAAAATTTTTTAATAAATCAAACAAAAAAATTATAATTTGATCTGAACATATTTTTAAGTGCTACAAACGTATAATCAAATTTAAAAAATTTAGAACGAAGATTACAAAAAAATACACAATTTTTATAAACAGTACTCCAATTAAGAAGGAAAAAAAATCAAACTTAATATTTAAAAATAATAAGAATGCATTAAAAATACAAATTTGCTCTTAATATATATAATATAGCAATAAGAAATTAAACGGAAATATACTATTCTAGCGTTTAGTTATTTAACTTTTAAAATGTATTTAGTTATAAAGATTTTTATCGATATTTTATAAATTATTATTTAATTCCATTTAAGAATTTGAAAGAAAAAAATCATTCGCGCGCATCAATGATTTTTTTAAAAAAAAACGAATTCTAATTGTTGTGTCAAATGGCACTTGTCATGGACAAGCCCGCTGCTGAACCCAGCAGCAGATTTAAGCCGAATGAAGCGTCTCTTATATTTGAGTAGCGCCAACTAGGGCCATGAGAACGACTTTGCTACCCACTCACCACATTCGCTTGCACAACCCCTTTTTACAGGGGGGCACATTCACACACCTCACAGATAGCACACAGAATAACAACCATGCCCGAACCGGGACTCGAAACCGGGACTTCCAGAACACGAGGAAGATGCGCTACCTCTGTGCCAGCAAGCCGGCATTCTAATTGTAAAAGTATCATCTAGAAGGTCATGCCACAAAACGTACTCTGGTTTAAAATATTGCGAAATTTGCGTTTAGACTTAATGCATAAACGAAAAGAAACCATTAACGAAATTGAATCTAAGCACTGCGTTGAATTTTTAAGAACTAACCCGCTAACCTACATGAATGCTCTGATACAATATAAATTTTCCACCGGGAAAACGTCCGAACACTGAAATATTTACTAAATATACGTGACCCAAGCTTACGTAATCTCTGGTAGAAACTCAAGGTTAAGCAATCTAAGTTGACCGCTACCTGACCATTCGACCTGCTTAACAAACCTAGGTCATTAGTAAAAAAAAAAAAGACCAAAACCCGAAGGTGAGAATTTGCACAGTCAGATTGTTACTGCACAGAACGCTCAGCAGTTTTGTCTTTTTCACTGGTAACCTGGGGTTTGTTTACTTTTCTTTGTTATTGCTGCTGCTTGCTGATAAAGCATTTCCATCTTCTTGTTAGTCATTAGAAAGAAAGTTATTCAAGAGGCGAACCGGTGTTATTTGTACTTGAAGAGATTCGCTGTGTCTGCATGTATTGTTAATTGTAGTGTTATGACTCGTAACTCTGCTTTCGTTTTCGTATCCATTTATTTTGAACAACACAGGACAAAGAGTTTCTGTTGAACGTATTTACAGATGCTGATAGAAACTGATCGTCATAATTACAGATGAAGCATACTTAATTGATCAAATGATCCGTACATCAGAGATGAAATAGCGTACCGTATAAAAATCTTACTTATAGCAATACACCACATCCTATTATAATCAATTACGGGTTGCCAGATTGCAAGTTATAATAAAATGCAAAAGGAAACAGGATATACAAAACTTATTGGGAGTGGCAACATGTAGATTGAAGATAGAGAGTGCCGAATGTTCATTTAAATGAACTTTTTACTTGTTAGAAAACTTGAATTTTGAAAAAATGTTTTTCCCCCTCATTTTCTCATATGATGGAATTCATATGCTATTCTGTTATAGGTTTTTGAATAAAAAAATACTTTTCTTTTGTGTTAAAATTTACGTGTGTGTGTGTGTGTGTGAAATAAAAAACACAAAATATATATTCGAGAAAGCCGAAACTATCCCACAATGAATATCATAAAAAATATTCTATAAGAGTTAAATAATATTCTGAATATAATTAAAATGCCAATTTATTCAGAATACTTCGATTGGCGTCTTAATCTTTCAAGATTTTTTTTTATTTCCAGAACTTTTGAAATTCTTGATTGACTTTTACAATACAAATTATTATATATATATATATATATATATATATATATATATATATATATATATGATAGTCTCCACGATATTTAAAAAAAATTCCCTATTTAGTATTTAATTAAATTAATGCTGAAGGCTTCAAAATAAAAAAATTTATTTATACTCCTGCTCTAGCTGGCAGCGTAATTTTACAGTTTTTATTTAGATATTTCTGAATTATTTTTATTTTTTTTGGCAATATTTTTATTGATTTTTGGAAGAATTTTTATGTTTATTTGATTATATTTAAAAATTACAGATATAAAAATGACCTACCATCTTGCGTAATCAACAAAATTAGAAATATTTACATAATAAATATTAATAATTTATACAGAAAATCAGCTGTCAACAGTTTTAAAAAATTGTAAGGTTTAATTGATATTTTGCTTTTCATTAAGGAAATTTTGAAACGATAAAAGAATTTTCTCTAATATATTTGAGCAAAAGTAATTTTTACTTTGAAAATATTAGAAGGATTTGGTGTAAACCTGTTGAAAATTCAATATTTCAAGTTCTTGTTGAATATAAAGACCTCTTTCAGGATTTAAATATTAGTTGTAAAAAAAGCAATTAAATGGTACTCAATTGAAATTTTTAATCTTCTCACAATTAACTTTATAGTAATAATTCAATAGCGTTTTTTAACAACTTTCTCGAAACAATTCCAAAGCGAAACTAATGTGAAAAATGAAATCTACGCTCGCAAATTTCATGTGAGAACATCATTATTTTTTAACTGATTATTTTTCTTAATTAATTTAAGTCATCGACCAGTGTACTCTGGTTAAAAAATCACGATACCTCTCACTCTCACTCTCTCTCTAATAATAACTTTTTTAAACTTTCATTTTCAAATTTTCTAGCTGGAAAACAAGGTTTTGGAACTCAATCGAATTTAAGATTTGAAAAAAACACAGTGATTTCGACGGAAAATTCACTATTTCTGGAAACTATTGTATATGTGATAAAATCCAATGAACGTAATGCAGATTGATATTAAAATTATATTCTAATATTTACAGTATTTTGAAATATATAATTAGTAAGAATGCGCTTATATTAGAATTAAAGAATAAATATAAGTCGCGTTTTACAAAATTGCCTTAGTTAAAACTGAAACAAAATTACTAAAAAAAATCAAACGATAACCTTTTGATAGCGAGATTAATTATTTAAAAGTAAGAAATCATACACAAACTGAAAGATAATGTCATTTCATGCACAAGACAAACAGAAAGCAATTGATAATAAATTTAATTATTTATCTCAAACAATACTGGCAAAACAAACCTCAAATATCATGGGTCAGGTGACTCGCTATCTACCAATGAAAAAACGAATACTTCTTGCCTCCAAATTTCGGAGATACCAAAACCTCCTAAACAAAACAACATCATGTTCTCACATGATGATACGAAAACATTTATTTGACCCAGAGACATTTCAAACACCAACTAGATACAACTGGCAAAAAAGCAGCCTTTCCACAAATTACAATGTAGTTGCGAGACTTTCACATCTGGGTTAGACGAATTACACTAAGAGCACATAATGATGAAATTGCTCGCATTTAAATTCTCTTAAAAAGAGTCGTATTTAGTGGGAGAACACTTTACATATTATCGTAAAGCTACTTCTGAGTCGACAGTACGTCATAATTTTCTTCAAGCAGTAGTAAATTTGCTCCCCTTGGCGTAAAAACGAAAGAAAAATGCGTAACCTTGACATAAAATGTCATTCAACTTGCAAAAATGAAAACGCGGAAATTACTTCCTGATATGCATCGTTGATTGCCGAATAGCACTCGAACGCAGGTAGAAATGATAGTGGATTTTAAGAGCAGACAATCACAGATATGTTCCTCTCTCTTTTGAAACCTTAAACCATCGCAACAGCTATAATATATCACCTTATTTTTTCGGAAATATAATTTAAATAAATTCGAGCATGATTTTTTTGGTTACTCAGAAAACCAATTCTTTCTCCAAAAATAATTATTTATAATTATTTTTCAAAGGATTAATTATTTTATTTATGTAAGAGTTAGCGAGATTATTAACATTTAAAGTTGTTGTTACTTATGGCACTTGACGTGGGCAAGCTCCTCGCTGATACAGCAGCAGATTTAAGCGGAAAGGAGCGTCTCTTGTTTTTGAAGTAGCGCCAACTAGGGCCAGGAGTACGACTTAGCTACACACTCACCGCACATTTGCTTGCACAGCCCCTTATTACAGGGGGGCACAGTCACACACCTCATAGATAGCAGACAGAAGAAAAACCATGCCCAAACCGGGACTCGAATCCGGGACTCCCAGAACACGAGGAAGACGTGCTGCCTCTGTGGCAGAAAGCCGGCACTTTTTGTGTTCAATAACTAATAGGAATTACTTAGACTCAATTAGGATTTTAATATTTCTTTTAATATTACAGTTGACTCTTAAAGAACTTCATGCTTTTTTTTAGTTACATCTCTTGGGGGCCTCTTTGGCCTGGTGGCAAGGTCTCGGCTCATGAGTCTTAGGGTTTCAAATTCGAGACCTGTTTTCACAGAACATATTATGTAAGGGGGGGGGGTATCTGTTGCACTCTACATCCGTCAGGACAAACGTCCTCCCGCTCATGTGGCGTGGTTTGGAAAGGGGGGAGCCTGTCAGGTGTCATTTTCGTCATCAAAGTTACGAAGTCCGTCACAAAATAACTCTAGTTTTGCTTTACAATGCGACGTGAATACAACTAAACAAAACCAAAACTAAACTACGGTAACATCTCATAGTGAATATTTAAAGCCTTTGGCAAAGCTCATTTTTCCTTTAAAAGAAAAGTCCTTTCCTTTAAGTTCATTCCAAACTTTTAATAGTTATAACTGAGTAGCCAAATCCATTTTATTTGATGAATAAACTTATAACACAAAAGTTTATTGCTCGTAATTATTTTTTTAATTATTGTTTCGTAATTTCCTTTTTTTTTATCATCTCAGATCATGATGTTGTTTTTGGGATGAGGTTTTTGGAGTCAACAAAAATCCATAGGCGAAAAATAAACATTTTATCTGCACGAGCATCTCAAAAAATCGGCTTTTAATAACGCGTTGATATCCCATTTACAAAATCTCTGATTCAAAAAAAAGCTAATGACTATAGCAAATAAAACCTAGAAAAAGGTCATTTTGAGCACGTGATTATATGAAATGAAATAAATGGGAAATGGAATATTTTTTTAAACAATAAATGCGAAACAAGGTTTTTTGGATAGTTTGCAATACTAAAGGGGATCATTCAGCGAAACAATTAAAAGAAATAAAAATATAATTCAACCTGCACGAGCACGTGGTTTAGAAGCAGTATAAAAGAGAACTAGTTTTTTTTCTTTCTCTTTTTTAAAAAATCTTAATAAGCTCTAAGCCCAGAGAAAAATTTTATCCAGTAAAAAATCATAGTTTAATCTGTCTCGTCACAGTAATTGTATCATTGAATAATTAGTAAGTTAACTTATTCTCAGAAGTAATTAAGTAATTTAATATCAAGATATAAAAACAATTGGGTAATAAATAACTTTATACGCGAGAGCAGTTTGATTCGGTTTTATCCATAATTTCCGTAGATCTTTTATTGCCCATTCAAATTATTTGTGCTTTAACATAAATAAGCTTAAACTGGTTTTACCAAATAAAGAAAGAAATTAAATGTAAACATAATGATAAAAGTTAAAAGAATAATATAGGTTTTCTAGCAGAAATACATTACATTTTAATGCCAATTAATGAAGTATATAACAATCATTTCATATAAGACAATTAGAGTTATCATTAATTACTTCCCCAATTTTTTAAAAATCGATTTGTTAATACAAAGGCTTTGGTAAATTAGCAGTAGATACTTTTTTTAATTTGTTTTTCACAAAAATGTCTATTATTATTCAAAAACACTGTAAAAGATATGATAACAATACATTTATGACTAATTAAGTGTCATTGCTTATATTGAAGATAGAAATGTTAAAATCTGTAGCTTATTTTTTAAAAAAAAAAATTTAAGGGATATATTTAAAATATGATGAACTTTTTCGTATATTTTTGAGGTAAAACCTTAATTTTATAATCAAATCTATTGATGAAACAAACGGGACAAAATAACTGAAAACAACCCGTGGATATTCTTTTGAAAATACCGCTGAACAAATAACTATTTTAAGTAAGTCCATTGCATAACTGTTTGACCTTGAACTTCAAGGAATAGCATGCGATAAGAAGGTATCATTTCCTTGATATCCGTTATTGCGAAAAACTGTCTTCCGCTATTTAACCTAAGGGCTCAAAGAACCCCCAAACGGCTCCTCACTCAGAGAGACTTGGTGGTAGGACAGGTCATGGTGCACACCAGGGAGCCAAAAGTATCCGAGCGAACGGATCGTCCTTGGAAGTCTAATTGTATTGTCTTTTCCCTTATAACGGTTTCAATTTACCATTTATAATTTGATTTACAATTCGTAAAATGCTTCTTGTGACAAATGCAAGACGTAATGCATGATAGCACAGGCTAGATGAAAAGAAAGTGGTAGGATTTAAGTTCGCCAAATTTGGCGTGTAGTTACTTCTTAGAAATAAATGATAATTAGGAACGGCAATTATTTTCGAAGTTTTATTTAGGCTTTTTTAAATTAAAAACTAAATATAACTTTTATACCTTTTCATAATAACTTCGTAGCAAACAATTGAATAAAAATCCCTTTTTTTTATAATACTTTTACAGTATCATTCTGTTTTGGTTGAAAAAAAAAAGCTTTTCAATGGTCCCAAATTTATTTGTGAGCACTATTTTGTACCTAAAACATTATTAAAGATATTTTTATACATATTATTTCCCTAGTAGCACACAAATATTGTATAATATTGATCAATATTCGCAATATTGTTTAATATCATATAATATCGCACAATATTGTGTAATATTATATACAGGATGTGCTACTCGGGTTAATATTTTTCGTTTTTCATTCATTGAATCGATATTCAAACGATATTAAACAATAAAAAATGAGAGCATGTTACTGTTGTTCTATAATTAAAGGTAAATTGTGTGTGTGTGTGTGTGTGTGTGTGTGTGCGCGCGCGCGCGCGCGAATCAAGCATGTGCATGAATCAAGCCTAAGGTATTATCATGCAACCTATAATCGGAAATATGAATTTCTTTTAAAGTTCTTATAAACGCTATACTCAATTTTTTATTCATGTACATTATTTTTTAATTGACTTGTTTTATGTTTCTTAACATGGAATTTTTAAATCAATCTTTCATTCATTTCCTGATATGCTACTACAGTTCTGAAATTATCTAAACTTGAATCTTTCCGGTAGTATTAGGATTTTTTAGCATTTCCAAAATTTAATTAATCCGTTAAGCATTTTTAATTACAGTCTGATTTCATAAGAGTGGCACTACCTGGTAGTTATTTTAAAAAGTACATTTCAAGATTTTGTAATAATTATATTTAAGGATTAAAAATAGAAAATGACTGAAAAAAATTCGACTTTTATGTGCTTTTGTTTTTATTCGTTTATTTCATTTCAAAGATGATAAAATTTTCGGCTTTTGAATATATGTTGTTACTTATGGCACTTGCCTATGGACAAGCCCCCGCTGATGCAACAGTAGATCTTAAGCCGGAAGGAGCGCCTCTTGCTGTTGTTTTTTTAAGCAGCACCAACTAGGGGCAAGGGTACGACTTAGCTACACACTCACCACATTTGCTTGCACAACCCCTTTTTACAGGGGGTCACATTCACACATCTCACAGATAGCACACAGAAGAACAACCAGACCCGAACCCGGGATTTCCAGAACACGAGGAAGACACGCTACCTCTGTGCCAGAAAGACGGCTTAAACACATGTATTAATCATAATGAAATATCTTTTTTTAAAAAAATTGTTTAAATATATTTAATGGATAAAAAGATGTACAGGGTGTCCAAAAAGTTCCAGTACTGATGATTTGTGAATTTATTTTACAAAAACAATAGGTTTAAAAGTAATTATTTTTATGCCAATGATAAAAAGCACTTTTAACATAACTAAGGAAAAAACACTGAACTTACATTTATAATAAATGTTCAAAATGTCCATCCCTTTTCTTGGAGACGAAGCTGAACTCGTTTGCGCATGTTTTTCGAAACGCGTTTTAACATGCTGGGAGTGATTTCTTGTATCCTTTGGGTAATTGCTATTTTCAAATTATCTATTGTTTGAGGATCACCTTCGTAAACGATGTCTTTTAAATATCCCCACAGGAAAAAGTCCGGGATGGTCAGATCAGGGGATCGAGGTGGCCAAAGATTTTTTGAGATAAGTCGATCGCCGAAAAAAGCTTCAAGCATGTCCATGGTTTCATTACTCGTATGGCAAAATTTAATATAATTGAAAAAAAAATCATGGAAAATGATTTTTTAAATTTGGAGTACGGGAACTTTTTGGACACCCGGTATATTAAAACAATATATGTAGAATTTATTAATATCATTTTATTCTTACTATTATTCACAACAAATTGTTACTGAAACGCTATTTTATAATATTTCTTCACATGAAAAATAATGCTGTTTGGTATATGTACTAAATAAGAATTGAAGGAATTGAAATATTAAATAAAAACTTTTTTGTCCCTTGATCTACAAACTTAAAATATTCTTATCTATACGTTTACAAATGAGCTTTACTTTTAAATTTTATGATTAATTTTGAATGACGGTCACATAAATTGGGATTTATGTCATACCCTTGCCACAACTAACCTAAAAAAATTCCGCCATTAAAAATTTAGATTGTTACTGAATCAAAATTAAATTGAAACCTTTTGATGATGCAACGGTACAAACGTGAGATATAAATATTGTTCAGTAACAATAAAGGCCATGTAGTGTTACAGAATTCCTTTTTATGCGAATCATTCCATCTTTCTCAAAAATAAGGATAAAAATGGTTTTAATTAACAAATCGGAAAAGTTCTAGAGAAAATTCACGCCATTGATCATAAGGAATTAGAGGTTATAAAAAATATTTTTATGAACAAATAATTGAAATGAAATTGTACATTCAAATATTACATTAAATCATTGCACATGAAATAATTTTTAAACCACAAAATTTTTAAATAAGTAAGCAATAAATTTAAAAGCAGTTCAAGTCCGAAATAAATGACAAAAGATGTAATTATTTGCATGCGATTCAGATAAAGTTTAAAATATTTTCATAAAAGGTTATCAAAATGTCTTTCAAATAATTAATATCAAATATTTGCTTTTATAATAATTGGCATTTATACCACACCATTTTAAAATTCCATATGACGTGACTAGAAAGGGAAAATCAATAAAATACAAAGAATTTTTCCTTTGTTTCTTTTATGAATTAGGACTTACGTATTATATCGTCCAACTTTATCGCCAACTTTGAAGTCGTCGCCAATGAGTTGCTAAACCGCCAATTATGGCAATCCGGCAGTGGTGTAATTCGTTGATCTTTAGCGCCAAATTTAAATCCATCGCCAATGAGTTACTAAACCGTTGGCGAAGACGGTATAGTGCGTAAGTACCGAATTTTCTCTCCCCCTGTGCATTTCAACGAGGTACGTGATCACATAATTACTTTAAAATGTTTTAGTGGATATTCTTCAATTATTTTTAAACTCTTAAGCTCTTTACCTTGTAAAGGATTTCAGTGTTAAAATAAATATTTAGGGAGCAATATTTTTAAGTGATCGACCCTTTTTCAGACATATTAAAATCTGATGAAAATCCACTAATCTCGTTTTAAATTTGTGTACTTAATTTTGTTTTATTTAAATCTTTACTTGTGCTCGACCAGTAGTGTAAACGAATTTCTTCGGAATGTTTTTACTCAAAACTTGATAGAAATCTACAAATTTGGTGTAAAACCTATATATTAAATTTTATCCATCTAGATCAGATTAACCGTTTTACAAACAGCAATAATTCCAAAACTGTGTTTTTCAAGTTTTAAAATATCTGAAACCTGAAGACTCGTTAAATTTTTGAGCTAAAAAATTTTAATGATTGCATACTTTTTCTGTGTAAACTTTAAATACGAGAAAATAAAAATATAATAATTTTATTCAATTCACACATAAATCTATATTACTTATCAATATTTTATTTATTATCATGTCATAACATGATGTTAATTTAGGAATGAGATTTGTGGCTTTAACAAAACTCCATAGGCGAAAAATTAAATTATCTGCACTAGCATCTGATTTTATTATCTGATTTATTAAAAATTTTATTATCTGCACTAGCATCTGAAAAAATCAGCTTTTAATAACGCGTTGCTATTGCATTTACAAAAGCTCTGATTTAAAAAAAGAATTTAATGACTACAGCTAATAAAAACTAGAAATATATAATTTTCAGCAAGCGTATTATATGAAATAAAATAAATAGGAAATAGGATATTTTTTTACAATACATGAGAGACAAAGTTTTTTGGATCGTTTGCAATACTAAAGTGACTCATTCAATGAGGCCATTAAAATGAATAAAAATATAATTCAACTTGCACGAGCACGCGGTGCTTGGCCGTTCAAGAAATGACCTTCTGACATGATATATAGAAATATGTAGAGCAGATTTCATTTTAACCTTTTTTTTTGTATTTTAACTTTCTGACAACAGTTTTCATATTCTTAAAATTCTTACATATCTTTATTTTTACAGTACAAACTTTATAAATCTTACTTTATTTATACAAGCCTTTATTTTAAAAATACATAACAGAACGATTAATAAGAAATAGTCAAAAAATGTATTGAACAGAACAAATTTTAGTGGGAAAAACAACCTATTTTGTTCTTTTGTCATGCGTCAATATTCATCCGATTAATCTATTCGTATAAATATCTATATAGATAATCTACTATACTGTGTCAAATTTTATTTTCACAATTTTATTCATTTTTACTTTCGGACAATAGTTTTCATATTCTTGTGAACTGTACGAAACCGGAAGTTATTTGCATATTTTGCTTTAAACATTCCTAACAAAACGATTGATGAGAGGTGACCAAAAAATTATTAACAAAACAAGAACAAACTTTAATGGCAACAACAATCTATTTTGTTCTTTTGTAATGAGTAAATATCCATCCAATTAATATTTTTATATGAATATCTATATAGACAATCTACTTTATTGTGTCAAACTTTCTTTTCATTATTTCATTTATTTATTTTTACTTTAAACATTCGTACCAGAATGATTGATGCGAAATGGTCAAAAAATTTACAAAACAGAACAATTTTGGGGGAAAAAAACAACCTATTTTTTTGAGAAGATTAAATATCCATCCGATTAATCTTTTTGCATAGATATCTATATAGATTATTTACTGTACCGAGTCAAATTTTCTTTTCATTATTTTATTTATTTTTTTTTATTATGCTTTCAGATAAAAGTTTTCATGTTCTCAAAATTCTTAAGATAGTAGGAAATCGGAAGTTATCAATAGATTTTACTATTAAAAAGGCATAACAGAAAGATTGATGAGAAAATGCGAAAAGAAATAGCTAAACATAATTAATTTTATTTGAAAATGCAAAATATTTTTACGCTTTTCCAATGAGTTAATATTTATATAATTAATCTTTTTGTAGAAATATCTATATAGAATATCAACTCATAACCTAAAATTACTTTTAGGTTACATAAATTAACTCATTTTTTATTTATAATATGATAGTATGAAAACAAATTCTAAAAAAAAAAAAACTGTTTATCAAGCATTTAAAAAATGCAAACGATTTTCCTTACTTATTATATTTACCTCTTAAATAATAATGCCATAACAAAATTTCGTAATTTTAACCAATTATCAACATGAGGAAGTTTGAGTTTTCTATTGGCTCAACAGGATGGCTAAAATTTCGATTGAAGTACAACGATTTCCTACTGAGTTTCATGTAAAGTATTTCTCTCCACAAATTTTATGAGCCGGATATTCCGAGCGTTGAACTTTTGCACATGAATATTGCACGAAAAATCCAGTCTGTTGCAAAAGTTGAGAGAAATAATGAATTCTCTACTGAATTCTTAATAGAAACGAAATATTTTTTAAAGAACTGTTTTATTTATTTACCTAGTTATATGCCATTTCTTTTCAAATAATTGGTAAATTTTCAAAATAACTCAAGATATGTGGTACAAGCACATAAGGGAAAAATTTATCACTTACAGAAGTTTGAGCTAGGTTTAATAATTCTTTTTTAGATTTGTGTTTGAATTAATTTAATAAATTTAAGATTTCTTGCTTACAAAATTCCTCTCGTCTGTTCAAAACAGCAAATTCATCTCAAAATAGTACATTGCTTTCATCTGTTCAAATTAGTAAATTATATCACAATGAAGGCTTATAATCTTAATTTTCAATAAAAAATCGTTTGATTGTGAATTAAATGTTCGGCAATCTTTTTAAACCTAAAAAATTAGTTTTAATTACATATAACAAATTAAATTGAATAATTTTTTATTATGACCGGTAATTCCTTTTAGACCATCGCTAATGAAGTTAAAATTGTTTTCGTCTTAATGATAATATTTTCAATAATTGTCATTATTAAATATTAGCGAAAGAATTAAATGTTTATTATAAATTGTATAATACGAATTTATTTATGACTGATTAATATAGGAAATTGAGTTTTATCTTAAATATTTACATTATTTTAAATTTAATTCTTTCATTTTATTCCCTTTTTTTCAGCAAAATGAGTTAATTAATTAAAAAAAACAGTCAAATTTGATTTATGTATTTTATTTCTCTTCAAATTCTGTTCATTTTTGAAAGGAAGTATTTCTGGCAAAGAAAACAATTTTGAAATAAAAAAATGCCTTTAAAATTCTATTTGTGATATTGCTTTTATTTTATTAAATGCTGCGTTATAATGCTTATATATAAGCAGAAAAAAATGTTTAAAGTAGAAATAATAGTTGGATTTCAATAATTTAAAAATAAATCTTTCGGAATACCTAATGCACTTTGAATACTACAGCTGTTCGATTAATTTCAAAATAATAAGAAAAATTAATTAATGCTTATCAAATTCAAAGTTTTTAAACAAAAATGTAAATAAATTCGCTGATTTGTTTTTTATGTATATTGAACAGTTATAAATTCTTTAAAGGAATTCAATGCATCAGAGAAGATTTAATGTGAAGGCCTATTTATCTAAAATAATGAAAACGGATCAATTTTCATATTATTAAATTGACGAAATAAATTCAAATTGTACTAGACGAAAAATTCATATACAGAAAAGTAATCTTTTAATGTGTCAATGTGATACAATAATAAAGCATGTGAAAGAATTTAATGATAATATCTGTAAATTCGCATGCTAGTTGTGAATTATGAATCACACATGCATAAGGAAATAATCCAAGGCAACTAAACAGAAATGTCATGAGTTGATTCTTAGCTTAAAAGCTTTCAAATTTATCATGAAGTTACTTCTTTGGTAAAAGCAACTAAGTAAGAATTTTTTGACTTAGTTTTTCTCAATATGAAACATAATATTAAGAAAAATAGTATTTACATACTTTTAAAAATAAAAAAATGAACTTTTTTATATCCGCAATCATTTTTCTCTGGTTTAATAATTCGTTTTATGTTTTTAGTCCATTATACAACATTATTTTCTACATTTTTATTATTAGGTTTGTATTCGTGATAGTTGTTACAAATTTTTATAAATAAATCAATACATATTTAGATATATTTTATTACTTCTCTACTGTTAAAAATAAATTTCAAAAATAGAATAAAGATGGAAAAAATCAAGTCTGAAGTATTATTACGATACAATATTTTGGATTAGAAATTAGCATATTTTTATTTATTTATTTATTTTGAAATACTAACGAAACTATTTCTCAAAATATATATATGTATAACAAATATTTATTATCTTGCTAATTTTTCATCTTAATTTAACTCATATTAAATTCATTCTAAATATTCCCTTATTCCCATATCCAATTCTACTTTTTATTTAATTACTTTTAACACGCGCTCTAGAAAACTGATGAATTCAGCGAGTTCTCACGGTCTGAGCAAAGAAATAAAAATCTATAATTGTTGCCGCGTTCTTTTAAAGATGGCTAAATTTTCCTATTCTAAATCGACCAATCTCAAAGAAATCCTATCAAAATCTCATAATAAAATAATCGAAGGGTAAAAATTTCTGCCTTTTTCTCTTGTAACGCGATGTAGACTGACGCATCTTTTGTGATCTCAAATTATGCTTCTTGGGATAGAATAAAGGAAAAATTTGAAAATTTCAAAAGTTTCTTCTTCATATCTATGCATCTGCTTTGTTTGTTTGGATTGGTACAAATTTACAGACAGCTCCGACTTTATTACCACATCCAATTTGCATGACATCTAAAATTTTATTTTTTCTCCATTTCAATTCCAGCTTTCAGTAAGATCAACAACAACTTAACATATAATCTTTATCTGCATCCATTAGAAACAAATTTTTCTATTGCTAAGTGTTGCAATAGAAAGAAAACCCGAGCTGTAGCAATGTTTAAGTGGTGCGAAAAAAAATTTCGCAATTTTCTCGCCTTCTAAAAAATTATCAGCTTTTACAATTGACGCATTAAACAGTCACCTGCAGCTTTCGCTTACTTCACAACTCTTTGTTGATTTTCTTCCGGTTCTTTAGAAATATCCGTAAATGCGCTTCAAAAAAAGTAGGGTAAAAAAACAAATCCACTCTACAGATGTGAAAACACCTCGAAATTATGCGCGAAACATTTGACATTTGGAGTGTCAGAACAATTTAAATAAAAGTGTGATAAAAAGGAACAGGAATAGAAAGAATACATAAACCTACACACTTTAAGTGGATTTAAGGACACTACAATTTGATTTATGCAAGAACAAATACGAATCACCAGAACTCTTATGAAAACATTTCAATGGAACTGAAAGTTATACTATTTGGTTGAATATAAAATAGAATATCACTAATTCTAGATATCAGCTCGCATTTAAGATGACGAATATTTTAAAGCAAATTTTAATTCAAGTAATTATTGCGTGTTTTCTTTAAAAATTAAGAGCCGATTCTAATATAAAAGCTATTTTTATTCCATTTTGAAACTCACACACAAAAAAGGTACTAATTGGATAAAAGTTTTATTTCTTAACATTTTCTTTAATTTTTATCAATTTATTTAAGCATATTATTTGTTATTTTCTGATTTTATTTTGCAGATTTTATATTCATGCACATTGTAAAGATATCAAATTCTTCTTATTTTTTTGTTATATTAGTAATGCATTGTAATTAATACTTTGTAATAAGATATATTATTATTCATACATGAGTTTGAGGGTTCCTTTAGAATTTAGGAATCTCAAAAATACTAAAAGGTGTTTTATAATTACTAAAAATAATATGAAATTTTTTGCTGTTATATGCATTTCCCAACACGAACGTGAAAACCATTCTTCCAGCACAATAACCTGCCATATTGGTTATAGGAATGCAAAGGATTAAAAACAAAAATAAAAAACAAACTACATTTTATTACCATGTTACGACATTTCCGACAAAATATTCGAATCACTTTTATTTTTATTTGTTTTATTTATTTATTAGTTAATTCAAGAAATTGCAACGGTTTTATAATGTTTTTTTCAATAATTTTTAAAATTAAAATTGTTATAATGTTTTCACATAAATTTTATAAACAAAAATATAAGATTAGAGCTGGTTTAGTTTTAGCTTAATGGTATTAACTTTCCATTTTGAAGCACGGGAAAGCTGTCTCATTTTTATTGTCATGTCAGAACATGATTTTATTTTGGCAATGAGGTAGACACAAATCTGTAGGCGAAAAATTGAAATTTTATTATCTGCACTAGCATCTCAAAAAATCAGCTTTTAATAACGCACTGTCATCGCATTTACAAAAGCTCCGATTAAAACATTAAGTTATTGACTACAGCAAATAAAACCTAGAAAAATATCATTTTGAGCACGCGATTATATGAAATGAAATAAACAGGAAATGTGATATTTTTTAAACAATCAATGCGAGACAAAGTTTTTTGGATCGTTTGCAATACTAAAGTGACTCATTCAACGAAACCATTAAAATGAATAAAAATATAATTTAACTCGCACGAGCACGTGGTTGCTTGGCCGTTCAAGAAATGAAGCTCTGACATGATATACTGAAATATGCATAGCAGATTTAATTTTAATTTTTTACTCATTTATATATATTTTTTAATGTTATCAGAAATTTTGAATTAAATGTTGCTAGATTAACGTCTTATTTTCTGTATATACAAGACAGATAGTTTTATTTATTTAAATCCAACTTCATTATTTTGAGCTTTGGTTAAATGACTACGACGAGAGTCGGTCTATAATTTTTAATTTAACACAAATCATCATATCACTTTAACTAGAGTGTTTTTGATCCAGATGGAAGTCGGTATATCTATCTCAAATCCACGACCGTGTAATCCAGAAGCCTAGACACAGTTGATAGGCCACTGGCCCCCTGGAGCTTCACGTGCCATTCAGATAGAATAAACCAGTTTATTTGTTTGGACGTGCACCCCAGGTTCAAGGTTCTCATGAAGCCAGTTCATAATTTCAATTTGGCTTTGCCTGCAACAGTTCCAGGTTTCTCAGTCTGTCGTCTTTCAGTATTCCGTAAGATATCAGGATTAACAGCTTGATAATTCTGGCTGTGACAGTAGTCAGCGCTTAATTAAGGTGGTATATTACTTCGCTATTCTTAATATTATGAATTTGCTCGGAAGTATACTTGCTTAATTATATTGTATTGATATCTATGATATATAGATTGCACTGACTTATCACCATGATTGTTATTTAAAAGCATACATTGAGGAAAAAAGTTTCATAAGGGAGACAAAATAGAAATAAACTAGCATAATTTCTAATCTTGGTAAATTAATCACGAAGGTTAATTCGTTAACTACTTACGAACAACACTGAACTCAAAAGGGCAATATTCCTTTCTTTCTTTCCACGAACAACAACAAAAAAGATTAAAAAGAGATGCGCTATGTATATTTCATTGTATCATGTCAGAACATCATTTCTCGAAAGGCCAAGCACCGCGTGCTCGTGCAAGTTAAAAAATATTTTTATTCATTTTAATTGTTGCACTGAATGAGTCACTTTAGTATTGCAAACGATCAAAAAAAATCTTTGTCTCGCATTTATTGTTTAAAAAAGTATCACATTTCCACTTTATTTCATGTCACATAATCACGTGCTCAAAATGGCAATTTTCTAGGTTTTATTTGCTGTAGTCATTAACTTATTATTTTTTTTAATCAGAGCTTTTGCAAATGCAATGGTACCACGATATTAAAAGATGATTTTTTGATATGCTCGTGCAGATAATAAAATTTCAATTTTTCGCCTACAGTTTTTTGTTGACGCCAAAAAAACTCAATTCCAAAAACAGCATAATGTTCTGACATGATTTTTAAAAAAAACTCTTGTGTGTGGGGGGGGGAGTATGCCACAAAGCATAAGAGAAGTGACAGGCCAAACGAAGGCTTACTGATCATTAAATATAAGTTGATTCAACAAGAAAAAGTTATTCCATGCACTATGTAATAATGTAAGGAAAAGTTTTCTTCCTAATCAGTGGCACATTTTGCTTCTTTCTGTTTACGCATTTAATTTTCTCCGCATTTCTTCGCTCTCTAATATTCATTAATAATAAATGAAGCTGTGATAAGCCAATTTTCAAACTTTCATTTTAATTACAAAGTACTTTGAGTAAAAATTAAATTTTCACAAATAATCTTAGCTGCGTACGGAAACGTTTGTTACCCACTGTGTTTTCAAATCTAATAAGAGAGAGAGAAAAAATAGAACAATATAGAGTACTCGTTATATTATATATATAATTAAATGCCTAAATCAAAATTCTATAAAGAGAACATGTTAAATAATGATTTTCATACCTTTACTATAATGGAATTTCTATAAAATTGAATTTTATTTGAAAAGATAAACGCCAAAAATTTTCAAAATTGAAAAAAATCTTAACATTTTTGTTTGATTTTCAAAGATCGTTCACAATTTAATGAAAGCAAATAAAGACTTTCACATGGAAAATTTAAAAAAAATAAACATGAACTAGAATTAATAACGTTATATTTTTACTAAGCAATTTTAGATTATTAATAAAACAATTTAAATCCTATTAATTAAATTATTTATTAACTAAACAATTTTTTAAATGATTATTAATAAAAAACTTAACAAAAGTAAATAGATTAACGTAACACGACAAATTTAATAAACAAACTTTAACATTAAAAAAAGAAAAGCATAAAAAACCCACAACATCTAATTAACAATCAAAATATCTAATTATCTTATTTTCTGATTTATTCTAAAAGATTATTTTTATTTTCTAATCCATTTATCTAATTTAATGCGTCAAGCGGTTTCTTTTCATATATAGTAATAACATGTATAAACAGCATTACTTTTGCATTATATATCAATTCCAGGTTTTAATATTCTAATAAATAATTTGAAACAGAATGTTCCAATTAGAATATGTTTCTAGAAAAGAATTACGTTATCGTTGAACAAAGCGAATCTTTGTAATGAAGTGTACAATTTCGAAGACTGATCG
The DNA here is from genome assembly GCA_026289955.1 of Argiope argentata. Taxonomy (NCBI): domain Eukaryota; kingdom Metazoa; phylum Arthropoda; class Arachnida; order Araneae; family Araneidae; genus Argiope; species Argiope argentata. The sequence goes on along the minus strand of JAOUZG010044037.1, from coordinate 7,107,050 downwards.
CATCCAGTAACAAAAGCAACGAATAAAAAAGCGTTCGATTGTGAAAAAGGAAATCCAGTTAAAAAAAAAAAAAAGAGCCGTAGAAATGTAGTGAATCATGACGACCCACATTTTCAATGGCGTATCAGCGCTACTGCCGTTAGTTCCGAAACAATAAGAACAGGAAAGGAATAGCAAAAAGAAGATTAGTTGTAACATGGTAACGGTAGGTCTATCATGGAGGTCAGAACATCCATTACAAAACTAATAATCTTTTGAACTCAGAGAGTGGAAACCCTGATCTCTAAGGAAAATCTTATCTATTTTTATTCCATGTAAATCGACATGTATTCCAAAAAAGACATCGTTATGAGATATTGTAGACAGTCATTAAGATAAATACCGCGCAATCCATGTAAATTAGAGCTTGACATGACTAGGCTACTGATATACATACAAATTACTTAAATCAATGATGTATTTAAAGTAGAAAGTAATCAATGAAGTTTCACCTTTATTTTGTGTTTTATAAAACAGCGACGGGCGAGTCAAATTAAATCTACATTCATTCTAATATGAAAAAAATAAGTTTATTTTTAAATTAACCTCTTTGAAATCATTGACAATTAGGACATCGTAAACTCATTGAAGTGAGTCAGCTGACAATCAAAAATTAAGAGCGAATTTTAAAAAAATGGCCGTTTCTTCATCGGAATTACTTCTTTTTACCATTCGTAATTACGAAACATTTATTCTATTCAACATAAATAGACATAGATGGAAAAAGTGAGAATAAAAAATAAGACTGATTAGTTATTTTCAGAAAACAACTTATTAGTAAGAAACTCTTTGATTAACACCTAAATAATGTAGATTTATTTAACGTAGATGTTCGTTTATTACACTTACACAAAACTTGCAGAAGATTGCATAAAACACCATTCAAATTGAGCCTTATATAATAATTGAATTATTAAGATTTACAAAATAAAGTCATATTTTTTCTTGCACTATCGCTTTTTAAATCGAATTTTAAATTGATTACAGCACAGAGAAATATTATGGAATATTCTTTTTTTGAATGGAAATTAAATTTTAAAAAAGAGACAAATTAAAATAGTATTTTGCAGTGATAAATAGTTATAATTATTATATTTAATATTATCATAAGAAAAATAAAATTCTGTATTGGATAACATAGTAAATCGGGCTTAAAAAATCATCAATATAGATAAAGAACTGCAAGAAGATACAAACAAATAAAGAATTGCTATAATCCTAGTATTCAATACTTCTCGGGGCAAGACGAATTGAAAATACAGGCTCAAGTTAATTTATTTCAGTTAGTGTTTTCTTAATGAACAATATATTAAAAGAATATAAATTGAAGTCAAATAAAAAAATATAATTTGAAACATTTATTATAATTTTATTTAGTAAAAATGTCAACTCAAATAATAGCATTATAGCAACTCCAATAATAGCAAATAATAGCACTCAAATAACAGCAAAAATAGCATTATTTATGTACGGATACAGAGTTTTAATAAAAAATTTATTATTTAATTAATTGTCATGCAACTTTTATTACATTTTTCTTATAATTCATTAAATATGTAAATAAAATTAGATGTTTATACTATCTAATTTGAACTCTTACATCGTAAAAACGACTTTAAATTTTTCTCTTGTATATTATATATACTGAAAGGCCCAGATTAGTAAATAAGCAAGATAGGAATTTTCTATGGACTTTATCATCCCTGTACAACCTACCAAAGCTGTACGGGGATTTTTTTTTTGTTTAATTTTGTAATTTATTTCATTTTATGCTTTCACTGAAAAGTCTTGCTTTCGAATTTGTTCAAATTAAAATCACTTATTGTTTATGTTAATTTTGAAGCAATATTCTCGTAAATTCCTAATTAATTATCGTTTGCTAATTTTATGTTATTTTATAATTCTAAAAAGAAGTGTTTTATTATAATTTTTAAAAAAATATATCAAATTCTATTATTAAATATAATTTAGAAAGTAATAAAAAGAAAAATACCATTTTACCAATTCTTAAATAATTATGTTGTTTAAAATTATTTTTATTGTTCAAAAGAACTTTTTAAAAAGCATGATATACTAAAAATGATATTACAAACTAATACAATAACAAACATCATCGATAAGCTAGAATTTATTGGCACAGTTGAGTCGTAATTAATGCATACAAAATGAATAGTGCAGTGTTCGAATTCAAATTCAGGATTAATATTCAAAATTGAATAAGCTGAAATGAGTAAAATGCAATAATAAATTTACAAGAAACAATATTTTGTCAGGCAGCTTGTCTTACCTAAATATAATATTTTCAATACGTTGATCTTTCCTATTAATATGATAATTATTCGGTAGCTTCAAAATTTATTATTAAGAATTCATGCTTTCCAGTTTATACATGGAATTTAGCGTCATTCCAATTATTAATTGAACTGCAGGTGCCTCTTGGCAGGAACATTATATTATGCGCTCGCTAATATTTTTTAAAGTTCTTAGATAAATGTTCGCAGCTTGGTTATTTGTTTCAACCTTAAATTAAGTGATTCCCCTAAAAATTTTATTCAAAATAACTTTAAATATGCTTATATATTTATTTATTTATTCGTACCCTTGAAGAAAAATATTAATTAGATGTTTTATGTTATATAAAATGCCATTTTGTTTTGCTTCGATATCTGACAGCCCATTCACACCCATTTTGTAAGGAAGTTCTTTTTTTCCCGAATTTAGTTCACAAAACTAAAAATAGACATGAGATCCGAGAAATAACTAGAAGATATTCCGAAAGTGTTAAAAATAAGTTAGCGTCCATTTCTGAGAATGCATTGCGAACGAATATCGTTTGCGAAAACAAAAATCATGCAACAGAACATTCAAAACCAGTGAACAGCTGCAATGAAAAGAAAATAGTAGTAACAAAAATAAATGCATTAATGTTATGCATGATTGTCATCGTTGAAAAGAAATCTAATATTGTTCTGAGAACGAGTGACATTCGTTTAGAAAAATAGATTCTGTAGTAATTAAAATCATTTTTGTCCCGATCTTTTTTTAGGAAAGGTTTCATCGAAATAAATGTATGACGAATGCAGCAAACATGTTTTCCTTTTCAATGATTAGCTGCCTTTGGCTATCAGTTAGTTCGACTGATGTTATAAAAAATCATCATTGTTCTGAGACTCCTTAGCATACATATAGAAATAAGAACACGTAATTGGAATCCTTTTTTCCGGCGATTTTCTTGGAAAGTTTATATTTAGGAGAAAATAATTTAGGAAATAATTAAAAGGAGATTAATTTGTGTCTTTATAACAATCCTTATTAAATACACCTAGATGGGAAAGATGTTTAGTATAGTGTTTTATATTAACTATCAGGTGCCTTTGAGAATCAGATGGTTCATTGGAAGTACTAGTTGTGTTTAACTTAAGTTGGATAATCGGTACATAATTAATGTTCATATTTCTTGAATAAGTATTTTTAATAAAATTATGGTGATTCAAACCCTATTATTTATTTATTTTGTTTATTATCCATATGAATTTCTTTTGTTAATTCATGTCTCATTTGTAAGCAAATGTAATTGTTTACATCATTTGAAATCCACTTATATGTTTTCAAATAAGATAATTTCAATTCTTATATAAAATGAGTAATTGACTCAAATATCAAAATTATACTATGCTTTTTATTTATATTATATAAACTGAATAAAAAGTGTGTGAAATTTCATCCTTTTTACATAGTAAAATATTCAATTGTCTTTATCCTAAAGAAAACGAGACACTTTAAAAAGCAGAAAAATATGTAGCCAATTATGTCGGGTCATTCAAATTCAAAATTTTATTCAGAGGGGCAATATTATTAGTATAGCTGTCGTATAAGTTTTGGATGTAAGTAAATCATTATATATGAAATCCAAAACTGAGTCGACATTTAATTTTAGGTGGAATGTTTTTTGTGTCTAAAAAGTTTCATATCTGTAATGAAACTTTGAAAGGTATTACATAAGAATCTAAAAACATTCAGTCCAAAGTGATTATTTGGTAAATATGCTGACAAATGAAAAAATTTAGATTAATGACGTCATTCCAAATAATTTTAAATTATTTGGAATGACACCTGAAAATAAGGAGAATTTTTATAGAAAGAAAATAACAAAACTAAAAATTGCGGTATCTTGCCATGCGTCATAAAATATTTTTTTTTGTCACGAATAAAGTTAAAAAATGATTAGGACTTAATGCCATTTTTGCAAATTTTATTTTTCATTAGGAATTTCATTTTTTATTTTTTCAAAAAAGCAATTTTTTAAAATTCAGTTAATAGTTGCTTTTTTATTTAAAAAAAACGGAAAGTAAACTGTCATAGAATTCACAAAAGGTAGCTTCGTCTTATTTGTAAACATTTCTAAATAAATAAAGATAAATTTAACTAAATTTCATAATTTATTTTACGTGTGAAAATTTTAGAATAATCTGTAAATTTTGAAGTTAACAGAATTTTACTAAAACATACCAATGTTTTTTTTTTAATTTCGCAAAAATTTGGAGAAAAGAAGAATAAAACTGTTTATCTTAGCTAATTTAAATTGTTTACAAAAGTGCTTCAAAAATATTGTCATTGAAATTAAATAGAACATTTTTGCTGTTTCACATCCTGATTCATGGAGTTTGATGATTCTTCACAAAAATATAATTATCCTAATATTTTTTTTTCATGAGGAACAAAGAATGATTCACAGTCGTTTGCGAATAAAAATAAAAATTTCGTAAAAATTAGAAAAAAAATCAGCAGAAATTTTTAATTTCGTAAAAATAAATTAATTAAAAAAGAATAAAATAAATTCAACTTCCGATTTCATCTATCTAATTACTTACAAAATTGCTTCAAAAATATTGTAATTGAATGGAATAGAACAGTTTTACTGTTTCACATTCTGATTCATGGAATTAATTTGATTTTTCTTCATAAAAAAGTAATTACCGTGAAATTTTCTTCGTGAGGAACGAAGAATGATTCATAATCTTTGAAGAATAAAAATTAAATCTATCAAAAATATTTATCTGCGTATATTTCTTTCACAATATTATTTTGTCAAGTTTGCTATTTCTAAGGTGCACTAAATACGTATCTCAAATAAGCAGAAGTACACTCCAATTCAAAAGAAAGAAAATATATGTTTAATGTGTTCTTTCTGTTTTAAAGTTTTAGAGTTTAACTTCTCTCTCACTATGACGGTTAGAAAAAAATTAAAACACAATTAGTTCAGATTTTTTTTATATTTTGATAGTCTTGATAAAGACTTAAATTTTTTTAAACTCGAGACTACATTAAAACTCTGCGAAATATTTGACCGCGACTAAATATTTAGAAAAGGAATAAAAAGAAACAAATGAAGGGTTACATCAATTGGGAATGCAGACAAACGAAGAGCAGCTGCACAAAACACATATCTTCAATAAGCAGAAGTACGTACCAATTCAAAAAGAAGAAAAAAATGTTTAATGTATTCTAGATCAGCCATCTTGTTATTTTAATGCCATTTTGTGACAGGAAATTTTTTGAATATCAACATCGTAAAAATTATCATGTTTGTCGAACAAAATTTTGTATATCTCATCATAAACTTTACTATTTAAAATATCACAGAAAGAGAAGGTTTTTCCAAAAATATCGTCTGCGCCATCTCATTAATTTTTATCTGCCAATCCCAAATTAATGCAACATTTTTTGAAGTAGAATCGGAGGACACGTTTAAATTCTTTAGCTGCTGAATAAGATGGAATACTTTTGAAAGAATAATTCAAATAAAATCCTAATTAATTTTTGACTAACAAAAAATATAACCCTAGAATTTGCTTTAAGATGATGTAATTTATTGGCAAATTGAAAGCTCTTAAATGGGCACAAGAATCTTGTTTAAGTTGCTCTTGTGCCAATTTGTATTGGAAGAAATTTATTTTTACTGCAAGTTTCTCTTCAAAACCAACCACTCAATTTAATTTATTCTAGTTAAGTCTTATTTCACTGCAAAATGTTCATTGAATGGGCTGCTTAAAAGAACTTTATCAAACGGTAAGGCAATAAAAAAAGTACAGCATAAAAATTTTCCTTTTTTGTAGCATTACTTTGTTAATAAATCAAAACATTCCTTATGATCAAAAATGAAATTACTGCAATATTTCTAATGCATTTTGAGTTCTTTTGTCTATATTATGCATTTTTGATGAGAAGAAAACAATATAAATAATAAACAAAGATTAAAAATGGAATCTGCTAGGTATATTTTAATGTATCATGTCAAAACATAATTTCTTGAACAGCCAAGCACCCCGTACTCGTTCAAGTTAAATTATATTTTTATTCATTTCAATTGTTTCATCGAATGAGTCACTTTAGTATTGCAAACGATCCAAAAAAACTTTGTCTCGCATTTATTGTTTAAAAAAATATCCCTTTTCTTATTTATTTCATTTCATATAATCACGTACTCAAAATGACATTTTTCTAGGTTTTATTTAAGGTAGTCATTAACTTATTTTTTTTAAAATCAAAGCGTTTGTAAATGGGATGGCATCACGTTATTAAAAGTTTATTTTTTTTAGATGCTCGTGCAGATAATAAAATTTTTATTTTTCACCTACGGATTTTTGTTGGGGCCACAACCTTCATTCCCAGGATAACATTATGTTCTGACACGATTAAAAAAACATGTAAAATTGAAATCTGATAGCACAAATTTCAAGTCATCACGCTAGCACATTATTATTTTTAATTCATTGTATGTCTTAAGGTACTATTATTCGCTATTACTTAACGATTCAATTCCACCGATAAACAAGGATTATTTCATTGCTAAGCAAAATTTAAGTATCTCCCCCCTTTTTTTTCGTCTGAATCCTTTTTGAATGAAACTTCATGACCCATGCGCAAAGGCATGGAGAGTTTCTGTATACGAGAATAGGAATTATATCCTTATCTCTTTGAAAGTCCTGTCCTAGATTTCTTAAAACAAGGAACATAAAAATGTACTAAACAAGCGATTTTTACAGTTTAACTTCTGTAACGTTATATCCAATTTCGACAATCACTTATAAGTCAACGGAGAACTGAAATTCCTTTTATTGAGAAATTTTCTTTTTACAATTTAGGTTGGGTTATAGATTTATAATGAGAACTAATGCTTTCTACAGTGTCATCCTTCCATTCGTTTCTTCACCTATTTTCAAGACACAAAAAAAAGACTATAAAAGCTCATAACGAAATCCCCTTTTTTCAGCAAGTTTTTAAAAGGCCCAAGTCCTTGTATGTGCAATAAAAAATATACCCTTAATTGCTGCATCGTAAAACTACTTTCTACTAATTTCGGGTCCAGTGAGCTTTTTAAAAATGGTGACCTGAATTTTCACGGGTCGTGGGTTTGCTCTCTGTTTAACTCTCTTTGCTGCGTGACTTTCCATCTTTTAGAAACCATAGACGAAACGGAATATAGAATCTATATTATATATGAAATATCAACATTACACATATGAAACTTATATTGAAAAATTCTCCAAAATATAGGGAAGCAGAATCTATGTTATCGATTAAATATCGAAGAATGTTACATAAACGAAATTTTTATAGATGAATTCTCCAAAATATAGCATTGCAGAACCTAAGTTATCTATTAAATATGAAATAATGTTATATAAACGAAGCTTTTATTATTAAACTATCCAATATATAGTGTTTAAGAACCTAAGTTATTTATTAAACATCAAAGAATGTTACATAAACGAAACTTTTATATTTAAATTCTACAAAATGTAGTGTTGCAGAGACTTTGTTATCTATTAAATATTAAGATTACATAAACGAAACTTATATT
>JAOUZG010044037.1:7021734-7099137 GCA_026289955.1 Argiope argentata | reverse complement strand
CTTTGTTATCTATTAAATATTAAGATTACATAAACGAAACTTATATTGGAAAAATTCTTCAAAAAATAGTATTGCAGAACCTATGTTATCTATTTAATATGAAAGAATATTACATAAACAAAACTTTAATAGTTAAATTCTCCAAAATGTAGTGTTGCAGAGTCTATGTTATCGATTTAATACGAAAGAATATTACATAAACAAAACTTTAATAGTTAAATTCTCTAAAATGTAGTGTTGCAGAACCTATGTTATCGATCAAATATCAAAGAATGTTACATGAACGAGATTAATATTGTTAAATTCTCCAAAATGTAGGGTTGCAGAACCTATGTTATGTATTAAATATTAATGCGACATAAAAGAAATTTATAATAAAAGATTCTGCAAAATATAGTATCACAGAACCTATGTTATCGATTAAATATCAAAGAATGTTACATAAACGAAACTTTACTTTTATTATTAATTCTACAAAATGTAGGGTTGCAGAACCTATGTTATCTATTAAATATCAACATTTCAGAAACGAAATTTATACTGAAAATTTTTCCAAAATATAGTATTGAGGAATCTATGTTATCGATTAAATATCAAAAAATGTTATATATAAACGAAACTTTTATTATTAAATTCTCCAAAGTATAGTGTTGCAGAACCTATGTAATCTATTAAATATTAATGTTACATAAATTAAACATAAACTGAAAAAATTCTTTAAAATATAATATAAAGCTATGGCAGCATTACCTTAAAAACTTTTGCGGCTGGAATAGGTTAAAAAGCATGATTTGGACTACCTCAACCACCCCTGTCCTTTCCTTTCCTCAACTACTGGAGACAGACATTTTTGCATTGACTTTAATTCAATCTCCACATAAGGAATTTTTAAAGTATCAAATACATGAAGACCATAAAATAACCCTATTTGATGGTATCTGCATTAAAATTACAGAACGAAATGAAGTCAAATTTCATTTAGTGATGTGGAGAAACGAATTTCACAAACTAGAGAGATAAATTATGCTCCCAAAAAATATCACCGGTACAATATCTTTAACAAGAGAAAGGTCAGTGTAGAGGAAATATACAACTTACTTCTAAGATCTTTTTCTTTGAGTTTCCTATTGCATGCACAAATTTTTTTTTATTATTCTCACGTTATAGAAATTTTATATATTAGATTTTCAGTGAGTTCATAATGATGCTTTTTCTTTACAACAAATCCAAAATTTCTTCTATTGTTTCTAAATTCTTTTTTTATGGAATTCATCTCTCCAAGCATTTCATAGTTGCCTATAGATTCTAGTTTCATTTCATTCATCAGATTTAACTGCAGACCTTTGAAAAAAGGAACATTATTTTATCTGCATTTTAATTTTCCCCTATTCGTAATACAGAGGCAGTATAGTAATCATCAAACAATCCGAGATCGAGAATTCTCACCACATTTCAGACTTATCCGAGCTCGGAAAAACATAGTTAAAAAATGTCTATTTGAGACAGAGATAATACAAAAACGCTTTCTGCTAAACAAATGAAATTTGATACTTGATCTTCACACAAATTTGTATATTGATAAATTTTTGAGCAAATTTGGTTCAGGGGGAATAGGACTGTCCGATTGATAACATGATAGTTACGAAACGAAGAGAACTAAATAAATGAAATTCCTCATACTGAACCTAATAAGAGGTTGAACTTATGTAGGTCTGTGATTATAGTAACATACAGAAGCGATAATTCAAAAACGTAATGAGTTAATTATACCAAATTTGGTCAGGGATTTTGTGGTTACAATGGCAGTCTTTTAAGAAATGTTTGTTTGTTTGTATTGGAAATAAACATTTAAAATGCAGATTCGATTTTTGAATTTATTAACCTCATGTCGCGGCTTAATCGCCAAATAACTCGCCAAAGATGACGTAATAGATTCAGTAAAAATGCTAAATTGACGACAAGGATTTTTCGTATCTACTGTATGTCAATTCCATGAGAGTAGTTCTTTAACATCGTTATTAGAGTACAAACGAGAAAGTTTTGGGGAGACCCCTCTCATTGGTTGAGTTATGCCAAACGTAAAGGCTTAATTGTAGATCACATTTAATATAAATAGTTCATGTATCTACGTATAAAATAGTACGTATGAAAAACAAAACTCATTTTAAACAAAGTGGTGAGGAAATGTTGTTGTTACCAGTGGCACTTGCCTTGGGCAAGCTTCGCCGAGGCATCAGTGAGTTTTAAGCCGAAAGGAGCGTCTCTTGTTTTAAAGTAGCGCAAACTATATGACTTAGTTACTCACTCACCATATTCGATAGCACAATCCCTTTTCATGGGGGGGCATTCATACTCCTTATAAATATAGCACATAAGAACAACCACGCCCGAACTGGGACTCGAACCCGGGACGCTCATCTCAATGGAAGGACGCTACCCCTATGCCAGGATATCCTCAATAAGGAAATGTAATTTTAAATACCTAATTGCTAAAGTTGCTACGACCCTTGACTTGATAATCCCAATGGATCCCACTGTTCTGTAAATGAACCTTAAAACATGAAAAAAATTACAAGAATAATATTCTGAAAATCAAGCATCGTTTGATTTTAATTAGAATAAGTTCGAGTACACTTCACTTAGTAATTAAACACAGGAACAAAATTGTCTTAGTAAAGCTTTTTAATCCTCGGGTCTCTTCAAAGTCATGGCCCATTGACAATTACTTAATTTACTGATTTGATTTGATATTCCGGCCTTGAAACTTCCTTTGTTAGATGAGTTTCGTGCTTAGCTTCATGATATAACTGAGAAGAAACAATTATCAATTTTTTTTTATTTTCCCTTTGACAAACTGGATTCAAAGCTTAACACAAGTCAACATTTTATTATGCCAAAAGCACTTATCAAATTTCATCTATCTAGCTTGTTGCGACCCTAAATTATCAAGTTCGTAAATAACTGAACAGATTGGTTAGTAGACAGTCCTCCAGCTGATGGATTTGGTTTCATTCTTGATGGGCTTTGTTTCCATTACCTGCGTCTTGACTTACACAAGGTCGTACTATGGGACGCGTGGTCATTTGAAATCTAATCAGTGGATCTGTTTCCATTCAGTTTATTTTATCATCCCACTCGTTGACTTTTAATGTCGGATTTTAATTTAATTTAATTGCATTAACGTCACTTTTTAAAGCAATTGTGAGGCTATTTTGAGACAGAGCACGTTATTTTTAAAATTTGCACAGAGATTCTTTAGTGTAAACCCTTTGAATAAGTTATGAAGAAAACTATTATTCATTCTAAAATCTTCTTAAAAATTATTCTTTAAAATATTAACGTTTGAGATAAAATACATGGAAATAAAATTATTATAACTAAAAAGCTTATTCTTTTGAAGCTCATAGAAATAAGTTTTATTTTGAGGGTTAAAAAGTACTAATACATTATGCTCTAAAATGAGCTAAATAGCTAAATTTTCGATTCATATTCTATTAAAAATCCCTCCCAAAAATAATTATGTGCCAAATTGGTTATTGTAAGTCTCCATAGAACTTCCTGATCGATATCTTCATTATAAAATTAAATCCTAATTTCCGTAATCTTTAATTATAATTTTTATCATAATTTAGCTGAATTAACTTCATTTTTAAATGATTTCTTTATTTCCTTATCCAATTCTCCCTTTTTATTAATTAATTGTTTATTAAATATTACACGCGCTCTTTACAACTGCTGGTCTCAACATTTCTCACGTTCCGAGTGAAGAGATAAAAATCATTAAAGCTTATAAAAATATTTAAAAAGTACCTAAATTCCCCTTGCCTAAATCGCCCGTTAAAGAAATTCCTATCAAAATCTCATAGTCAAATGATAGAAGGGTAAATTTTCTGTCCTTCTCCTCCGCTCTTGTGTCATGATGTAGACTGACGTATTTCTTGCGCACTTATTCATTGTGTATAAATTATGTTTCCTGTGGTAAAATAACTAAAAATTTTAAAATTTTAAAAGTTTCTTCTATCGACGACTGTATTTACATAAAGAGAGTAGCTCTTCTTTCAACATACTTAAACCCTTACTTATAATATCTAATATCTAGCATATAAACTGTTAACTGTTTAGCTAAAAAACTGTTTTTTATTATTTTCTCTTCCTTGATTTTAAAGAAATTGTTAAAAGTATTTGATTTCCAGTTTTTCCAATCCCAGAAATTCGCTATGTGATCGCATTTCTATCGTGAGCACATTTTAAGAACGTGGGCAACCGATTAAGGAAAGACCTTGAACTTGGCATACCCTTCACAGGAAGAAAGTCACCAGGTAAACGACATACCAGAGGCCCCGGAGCGCCATTGGCAACGATGTCTCATTTTGAACGGAAGAAACAGTTTGTTACTTAGAATGTTCTTGAATGTTTTGCTCGCACTTTTTTCTAAATCTTTGTATTTTCGATTTGTGAAACATTAATTGTTGAAACTAATTCTAACGTTAAAATTCTATTTTTTTTTATTTGTATCTAATTTCATTTAGTTAATACACCTGAACCTCGTGATCTCATTGATCATAAGTGAATAGTTTTTGTTCTTCAATTCGTATAATAATTTTACTGTTGCATGATGCTTTCAATTAAAAAAAATCAATTAAAAAATTCTTGCCTTTTTTTCTCTGAATTTATTTTTTTATGGCTTTTACTATTTATTTTCAAATTCTTGCTTTCAAAATTTGCTTATTGGAGCTTCATATCAAAGAAAACAATTTGTAAAAAGTATTAATTTACCTAAACAAATTATTCTAAACCATAATATCTAAAAGAACATTGTATCTAGAGAGCGCCAATGCTGCTACAGCTAGAACACAAATGAAATGAACTAAATTAGCAAAAAGTTTCCTAAAAAATGTTTAATCAGAAGGAAAAAATATATAATACAATGAATCTGGCCTGAAGACTTTTTAAAAGGTCACTCTCAGGCAGGGATTCAAACCAGGTTTGAACCTTTTTGCTAATTTAGTTTATTAGAACTTCTTAATTGATTATTGAGATAATTTTTTAATTATTTTATACTAATAATTATTCTATATATTTAAAATGGTTTTTATTTATTAATTATCTAGTAGTTTTTGAGACTCTTAAATATTAAAAACGATCTTCATACTTGTATTTTTTGTTTTAAAATTGAAATTTTCTTTTTCTATATTCATAATTACAACCAATAATTTTACTCCTTTTTCTTTAGTTTGAGTTTTTGGACATGTCTAAATTTATTGTGTTTCCTTCAGAATTAAAGAAGCAGAGATACATAGAATATTTGCCAGTTACATGATTAAATACGTACTCAGAAATTATAAACTTATCTTCAAAACAAATTGAAAGTTTTCATGCTAATCAATTCAAAGTACAATGCAACACCCTTAATGGAAGTTAAAGGACACCTTATAACCATATTATTACATTCAATCTGAACACATCAGATGATAAGTGATTTTTTCCATTTATTACCAATATTCCTTGTTTTATCAGCCTTGAATAGAAGCAATTGAATTCTTTCGATTTTAAAATGCTCTAAACATCTGAAATATAGTATACATATCAATAATATCGAGAAGATATGTAGCTTAGTCAAAAACATAATATTATATCTTCACCTCCTCTTAATATTTTCTTTTCATTCATGACATAAATGCAGTAACGATTTGATTGTATAGTGCTCACTCCCCAAGGAATAGAACCCTGACTTATTTACCATCCTTCGACTTCCCATTAACTAACTAACTAACTTCGTTGCATAACCCACTAACCAACTAAGACTAACTTCCCACTTCGTTGCATCACTAATACTATAATGATAAAACATTTCACATTTCTTCCAGAAAAAAAATATCTAGTGACTTCCAAGAATAAAAGTGCTGAACCTTATAGCATATTTTATTACTAAAAAAACCATATTACTTTAAAAACATAATTATTCATTTACATAAAGATTTTAATGCGATTGAGGTCACCTATTTCACTGTAATTAAAAACCATTCAACACGAAGAAAACCACTTTTAATTACAGCGACGCAACAAACACTGATTCAATTCAAGATTTTCCAAAGTTCCGGTATTAGCCATCCATTGTGTTTTGCATACATCGTCTCAGATTAGGAAAAAAAGTGATTGACAGACCCATTATTCAGTCTCTGAAATCTCTTTAAGTCATTTATTTTTGCAGATGATTTTTTGACGGCGGACGGACGGACCTCTTGAAACTTAAAAGAGTTTGTCTCAGCGGGAGCTAGCCACCCATAATCTTAGCACAATCCTTTCCGCCATTCGAGAATGGTTCAATCCATGCCGGAAACTAGTTCAATCGGTTCGTATCCCCAAGTTTTAGACTCATTAGACTCCGCTCGTAAACTCACAGACAACAATTGACCCTACGCAAACTGACAACGTTTCCTATCTGAAGAGCAACCTCATACTCGTTGAATGATGCACTATCTTCACCAGAAGAATCCAATTTTCCTTGCCAGAACAAAGACAAGGCGTGTTTTGGGCACTTGTCCTTATTTGACCCGCAATCTAAGACGTTAAGGACACTTCTTTTTTCCGGAATTCACGCTGGTGTGATTGTAAAATCGTGTAGGTCAGTCGCTTAGTGCCTGCACCGTTGTTTCCTGGTACCTGCATTCTCATTTTTTCGTGTTCTAAAATAGATTACTGGATCCGAAATTGCCATCGCAATTTTGCTGTCATATTTATTCGGTATCATATTTTTGGACAAAAGTCGAAAAAGAGGTCACATAGATATTCTTTCAAGAATGGAAATAGAAGGTTTTTGATACCATAAACCAATCACAAATAATAAAACGAAAGACAAACTCATAATAAAGAAAAATCACCGATTTTTGAATAAGAAAGATAGAAACTGATTATAACTATGATTTTAATTTTATTTTTTTGAATAAATATGTGGAAGTATTGAAGAATGAATCAGCTGGTGAAATAAATTTATATTAATCGAATCGAAGATATAGTAAACAACAGTTAAAATTTGAATTAATTTTTTTTTATCTCTACTATAAACGAAACCATTCCATTAAAAAGAAATTCTATTTTCGTCTTTTCTATTTAAAAGTTTCCTTTTCCAAATAAGGAAAAGATTCTACGAGATAAAAAAAATTATTCGCATTTCAGTATTTCAGCAAAAATACTTGAGTAATTTAAATGGCTGCTGTTGTTTCTATGTTTCCACTGAAAACGAGAAATATCAAAAAATAATATCGTTTTCATTTATTTTCTTCAATGTTTCGTTTCCTTTTCTTCAATTTTTCCACTAAAAATGAGAAATATCAAAAAATAATATCGTTTTCATTTCTTCAAAACAGAATCCACTTCGAAATTTTTTTCATTAACTTAAAATTTGAATTTATTTAAAATTAATATCATTTGCGAATAAGAGAGATTCTTAAAAAGGTGAAACTTAAATAAACTTGCGAAGATCTTTTAAAATTTTTTCAACTTTTGACAAAGAATTTCCCACAATTCCTTCATTGGCAACATTAATAATAAATATTAAACTTTATGAAGCATTTAAAACATAACGTTAATAATCCTTCTCATGAAAAACATTTCTTTTCTAATCGTAATCTTCATCTACTTTGTGAATCGATTTTTATGTATAATCATATTTAAGTAATTAAATGCTTCCTTATTCATTAAAACTTTTATTTATATATGGACTTTTATACTAGTGTTAAATTAATGAATTTTTCTATTCATTTTTATATGTGTTTTTACATCTGAATAAATAATATTTTCGCATTATATCTCATATTTCTAAATTAAGTAGCATTGATTCGTATATAAAGAATCCTTTAGTATGAAATGATAGTAAAAGTTATTTTATATGTATTATCACAAATAAAAATTTCAAGAATTTTTCTTTTATTTCAAAAAAAGGAAAAAATTAGAACCTATGTATTGGTTATTTTTTTCGAAATAACTATCCTATTCCACTATGCATTTTTGCATCGTACATTCAAAAATACTTGTTGCAAATACCCTTTTACCATTTCCTTCAATGCACTTCTCTTTCCACTTCTTTAGAATTTGAAAATTGTTTCCCCTTTAAATAATTTTTTTATCTCATAGAAAAAGTCATATAGGCTGGGATTAGGGTAATAGAATAAACGAAACGTAAAATTTTGGCAGGTAATTTACTACCAAAAGTGATTTGTGAACTGAAAATTTATAGAAAAACACGACTTCGCCTTCCAATCAAAAAAAATGTTTTAAATGCTTGTAATTATGAACTAAAAGCATGCTCTTGAGGTTTTTTAGCAGATAATTTGACAATTTATTCGATGGGATGTGACATGGTTTAATAATATTCAAAAACTATTTAAAACTCCAAAACGTTTTTGAAACTAGCCGTATAATAGAAGCTGGAAATAAATTTTTTTTCTCTTACCGTGTTTATAATTAAAGTTTCTAACTTTTTAGGGTTATAATTCTTTTTAATGTGCTTTTATAGTCTTTATAATAGCTATGTACTTAAGAATTTTAGCCATAATTACCTAAAATATTAAAATAGTATTAAAAAAGATTAAAATGAAATTTGCTATGCATATTTCAATGTATCATGTCAGAACGTAATTTCTGCAATATTACTAACGCATCTTTAGTTGTTGTTGTTTTTTGCCTATATTACGCATTTTTGATGACAAGAAAACAATATAAATAATAAACAAAGATTAAAATGAAATCTCCTATGCATATTTCAACGTATCATTGAAATATGCATAGCATATTTACATAAGAACATAATTCCTTGGATGATCAAGCACCACGTGCTCGTGCGAGTTAAATTATATTTTTATACATTTGAATCGTTTCATTGAATGAGTAACTTTAATATTGCAGACGATCCAAAAAACTTTATCTCGCATTTATTGTTTAAAAATTTATCACATTTCCTGTTTATCTCATTTCATATAATAACATGCTCAAAATGACATTTTTTTTGTTTTATTTACTGTAGTCATTAACTTATTTTTTTAACCAGAGCTATTATAAATGGGAAGACATCACGTTATTTAAAGCTGATTTTTTAGATGCTCGTGCAGATAATAAAATTTCAATTTTTTGCCTACCGATATATTTATTTTTCGCCTACGGGTTTTTGTTGACGCCACAAAACCTCATTCCTAAAATGCTATCATGTTCTGACAAAATAAAAATATTAAGATAAATTAGAATCCTTCATTTTATTTTAGTATTTAATGCTGATTCGGTAATTGTATTTACATTTTAATCGGGGGCAAACAATCAAAATTTGGAATTGTTGTTGTTACTTAGGGCACTTGCCATGGGCAAGTCCCTTGCTGATGCAGCAGCAGATTTTAGCCGAAAGGAGCGTCTCTTGTTTTTGAAGTAGAGCCAACTAGGGCCAAGAGTACGAATTAGCTACACACTCACCACATTTGTTTGTATAGCCCCTTTTTAAAAGGGGGCACAGTCACACACCTCACAGATAGCCCACAGAATAACAACCATGCCCAAACCGGGACTCGAACCCTGCACTCCCTAAGCACGAGAAAGACGCGCTATCTCTGTGCCAGAAAGCCAGCAAAATTCGAAATTTTCCCAGGTAATTAGGAATATCTTATCATCTTAATCCTGGTTGATTTCGCAATTTTTTGTTTAAACGATTTGGTTTGTAGATTTAATATTAATTTCTGAAGTAACTGTCCTTTGCAATAAACATTTATGAACAAGTAAATGCCGTTATTAATTAAATCGTGTTTTTTTTCCCTTCAATTTCTTGTATTATATTTTTAATACCAATTTACTCAATTTAAATTAACCGTGTCACTCACATTAAAATCGTATTATATTTGCGTAATTTTTACGGCAGCCACTCATTTCGCAACACATTTTTGCATAACATTTCCATTATACAGCACCACAAAATGTGACGTCTTAACACCTGCCGTCATCAAACGGCGATATTAACTGCTGAGTTGACAGCATCGATTTCGTGCCATGGCTACGAGGGACAGGCAATGTTTAAGACATTTTAAATGCCTTTTAGTGAGCAGCTTTAATGAGAACATATATCTGTCATTTCGGACACGTTCTTCAAACAAAACGGGCAAACGTCTGTAAACGTTTCCTTGTAAACTGCGAATCGCTCCGATGGAGAGCTGTCAGTGTGTATGGGCTATTAACACGGAAAGATAGAGAAGAAAAGAAAACTGGGGTGATGAAAATTGATTGCTTTGTCAACATTGAAATGCAAAGACAAAATAATAATAAGCATTTTTTTTTCTTTCAAAGGCACGCTTTAGGAAAAGGACATCAAAGCGTATGTACATATACTTTAGTTTGGTCTACATTGAAAATTCGTGTACTTGGCTCATTTTTTTTTTACTTCATCATATATACGAAAGAAAATTATCGTGATCCTCAAAAATCAGAAATTTGAGATTTTGTCGAATCTACGCGTTTCAAACGTCACTAAGTCCGAGAAACTCATTCTTGCATTTATGCCTTGCTTCTAACTGGTCAGATGAATTTTAATAATATTTTAACCACTTCGCATACAATGACGTGTCTGATACGTGCATTCGAATGATTGAATTTTTATTTCCATGTCTGCAACTAAGCCACAGAATTAAGTATTTAAATACGAAAAAATCAATATGAAACGATTTGGTATCCCAAATGCTCCATATATTATTTTTAAAAAATCAAATTAACAATGAATTGCCAAAATAGGACGAGTTATCTAATTAGAACGTTAATTAAATTCGTATGCCAAGTGGTTAACACTAAGTTTGTAGATTCCTATTAAATTTTCTACCAAGACTTTTAACAAGTAATTTGTCTGTCTACTGGACAATCGTATGTTAACAAAAATAAAACTCCAAAAAGCTCAACAAATAAAATTTAATACATAGTTTTTAAATCTTAAAATATAGATGATATGGCACAGAGAGAACGCGTCTTCCCCGTCATCTGGGAGTCCCGGGTTCGAGTCCCGGTTCGGGCATGGTTGTTCTTCTGTGTGCTCTATCTGGGAGATGTGTGAATGCGCCCCCCTGTAAAAAGGGGCTGTGCAAATGAATGTGACGCTTGAATAGCTAAGATGTACTCTTGATCCTAGTTGGGGCTACTTCAAACAAGAGGGACACCCTGGGCTTGAAATCGCTGCCTGCCGGACGAGCTTGACCAGGGCAAGGGCAATTAGAAACAAGAACAACAAAAATAGAACCATATCAACTTCCGAACTAAATCCATCCAGAGATGATTGCCGATCTGTACATGCGTATGTATTTAAACGCTGTAACTTAAGTACGCAGGCAGCAATTTAGATGAGGGAAATTTAATTTGTAATTTTTATTTTAAAATGGATTTGTGTTAAAATTTTGTTTAAATTGGTTAAAAAGAAGACAACCAAAATATATACTCAGATTTCTTTGCTACACTATGAAACACAAAGTGCTATATGTGGGACTCGGAAAACAAAATCTCCGAATACTCGTGGTATTCACAACTTCTTTGGGAAAGGGGAAATTGTGCCTTTACTAGGAAATATTTGAAGAAAGGTTCAGGGGGACCACGTTTTCTTTTCACTTTCATGTTTGTGATAAGAAAGCACTAACAGTCAAAAATCTGGATTTCGAAATTCTATAGATTCTATGTTTTAGACTAAATAGAGTCTGAAAGGATTTTTTATTATAAAAAATGTAACTGCCTATGAACAAAAAAACTCAAAAAGGAGACGTCTATAAAAACAAATTTGAAATATGAATTATATATATATAAAAACTGTAGGCATCCACTTCAGGCAAGACAGGCAGCCGAACTTCCTACGAATGGGTTTACTTCAAACTTTGAAAGACATCTATGAATTTTATGTAGAAATTCATAATCAAATTGAACTATATAAATAAAAACGTTTTTAAGTTGCCCTATTTATAAACATATTCCCATAGATGTATTTTCCGAATTCTAGGAGTACTGAATAGTGTAAAATTTATCAAAATCACGTGGTCGAAGTTTTTAATGCTTACAATATTTTTTTTCCTCTGTATACTTTTTTAAGAATTAAAAAAATAGAAAAGATGAGTCAGTTAAAAATGGAAGCATTGGTTAAAGATATATACATGCTATATTAAGCGAAAATATTTCCAACACTTGCGCAAACGAGGAAAAGTTCGAAAAAACATATTTACTCAAAAGATTTCTTGGATTCAAAGTCACAGAAAATGTGCAAATGTCACGAATAATAACTAGAATCGGTATCTAACTCATAGCTGAATTATGTTTCGAAATTTCAAAAATGCTCGATAAGTTCTCGAATAAGATAACTACAGAATAATACGAAATATTCTCTGCTATACTGTAAAAAATATCTGTAAGTAAATGTAATCAAATGTAGTTGAAGTACTATTTCGATTATGATATGCCTATTTAGGAAAAAATGGCGGAGAAATTACTAGTTCCAATCTTCATTATTAAATGTAATAAAATTTTGTATGTGCAGCTAGCAAATGCAACAAATTCTTTAATTTCTTCCCATTTATACATAGGATTTAATGCTTATTTTTATGTTAAATTCAAATTAGTGATATCTCGATGAGCAATAGTAATTGAAGTTGCGATTATTCAAAGTGAATCTTCACCAAGGTGTTCTGTCAACTTTAAAGCAACATTTTATATCCGAATGAATAATTTTCCTCGTAAATGGTTATCGAATTCTTTGAACATTTTTCTATTTTTTTTGTTGTATAGAGATCTTCATAAAAAACATAATTTTTATACAGAACGGATAATCTTGAAGATGTTATATCACGCCCTGTTCTGAAGTAATACATAAGCTATCTGGAAACTAGAATTGTATTTTTCAATCGTCATTTTTACTATTATTTCACACTTTCTCTCTCTATAGTATATATATCTTGTTCAAATGTTCAGTTGTTAGTAAAATACTTTTTACTTATCCACTCAAGTTCAAATACATTTTTTTTAAACTTGTAGTGGAGAACACTTGATGTTAATGCAGTTTTTTCAAATGTTAATTCTCTAATTAAATTTATTCAATTCATAATATTGCTTCACACTCTCCCTATATATATTTATATATCTTGATCAAATTTTTAATCGTTAATAAAATACTTTTTATTCATCCACTCAAATTCAAATACATTTTTTAAAACTTGTATGCGATTGACACGTGATGTTAATACAGTTTTTTCAAATATTAATCCATTAAATAAATTTAATTAATTTTTGATACTTTAAATAGAGTTTTAGCAGTGTGTGATGAAAATTGAAATCAACAGGCAGTAACTTAATCGGTAAGATGCAAGGATTTCAATATTTTTCATTTGAAGGTGAAGAATGTGAGTTCAATTCTTGCGAAAATCAATAGTTTTTCTCTTTTTTTATAAATTATTTATATTAATGGTTATTATTTAATAAGGAGTGAGTAATTTTTTCTCTTTTTTGGCTTAAGCCGAAACTGATTTACATTGTTTTTATATTACTTTATAAGTAAAGATCAGATGACGATATCAACATCACAGACGGCACTTCTTTCCACCTTGAATGACCGCGGTGATGATCGCTTCGAAACCCGGTTTCATAGAAGGTGCGCCATATTTGCATGTTAAATCATATGTAATGGGTTAAATTCCTCTCTTTTGTGTGGTGTGAAAATTTGGAGAGTTTGCGAATTTAGCTATAATCTTTATGATCTCATTTGGAACCAAACCGTCTGCTACAAAACAGTAGTAGAATTACTTCCAAAGGAACATTAGTATAATAAAATAAGACCCTACTATCCCGATGTATCTATCACATAAGACCACAAGTCCAACAAAGCAGGGCAGGGATAGCCTGGTTGGTTGAGCGATAGACTCGCGTCCCTTAGGTTGCGAGTTCGAAACTCACCGACCAAAAGATTCCCCGAGTGTGTGGCGGCTGGCGCTTGTTAAATTTGTCCGTGGTCGTAAAATTCTCCATGCCAGAGTACTACCAATGGGGGTACTGGGTCAGAGGTGATCGTTATCTGTTCCAGGTCTAAATTACGATCTGAGATGAATATGCATGAAGGAAGTCCGCCCCCTAAAAAGGGTTGTGACGTCTGTGTAGCAAAGTCGTACTCTTGGTCCTAGATGGCGCTACTTGTAAAACAAGACACGCTCCTTTCGACCTAAACCAGCTGCTGTACCAGCAGGGGACTTTCCCAGGGCAAGTGCCATTAGAAACAATAACAGTCCAACAAATCAACGTTAATCTATTGTGTTTAGTGTCCAAATACGCCATTCAAAACATATACTGTCTGTAACCTTGAATGGTAACATTGAGCAATCTGCTTCAATGATATTATATATATATATATATATATATATATATATATATATATATATATATAACAGTTTAGTTATCGATTATTGGGATATGATTACAGAAAGTCAGGAGATATTTTTGCGATATTTGCAGGATAACTACTTTCGCACTTTTATTGGTTTCACAAGGACCATGAATTCGAATTTATTCAAATTAAAATCAAATGCCGTTTAAATTTTGAAACAACATTTTTCGAATTTTTTCTATCTGATCTGATTTTTTTTCAGCAGAAGGCTGCGCTAATTACAAATCAATAGTGCTCTAACTTCCATTTAAAATATTTTGATTGAATTAAATATTTTATTTAAAAATTTAATTATATTTTATTTTTCAATGGGAAATCATGAGACTTACTCCTTTAAGGATAATTTGCCTTAAATTTTTTATCATGTGAGAACATGATCTTGTTTTCGTTAGGTGGTTTTGAATAATTGAAGGCAGCGAAAAATTGAAGTTCTAAATCCTATCGGCAACGTTCATGAACATATTTTAATCGCATATATTTTTTACCTGCTTTTATCAGTATTGCATTATTATTACGTATGCTTCTTTGGAAGCAGATGCGTTTTTAAAAGGTTGACCTGCTTTTACAAATACTGTATAGTAAATAACTGCTTAATGACTTTAATTAATTAAGATAAATGATGACTTAAATTTAATAAGGTTCTTACATTATAACTTGAAATTTGCGATCGTAGCTTTCATATTTCTTTTCTTTTCTTTATTTGTTACTCATTTTCTACATTATCTCAATGAACTCTCTTGTTTTCATTACAGAAATCGTTTGCATTTGACAGTGACCAAAATAATATCGTTTGTATGACTGCTAAGTTTAATATTTAATTTAATTTTTGTTTGATGCAATATTTATTACACCAGCTCATACAAAGATTAAAGAAAAATAAATGAAACAGCACATGCTTTGCGAAATAAGGAAGGACGTAGCTGAAGATGGAACTTGTATAGCCTAAGGGGTCCTAGAGATTTAAACCGACCTTGAGCATACAAATTATAGATATAATACTTGATAAGAATTGGAAACGTTTTACTAATGACCGACTGTATTGTGTTTATTTTTATCCTCCATTTCATTCATTACAATTTCATTTACGTTAAATTAATCGATGCATTCGAAATTACTCAAGCTACAAATATTTTCATGTCTAATTCCCAAAATGTATATTATTTTTAACTCAAAGCATATTTTTACTTAAAATTCTACTACAAAAAATTTCTACTTTTAGACGAAATTCGAAAATTATTCGCAGTAAACAATTTTTAAATTTCATAAGTTTCTCGACAAATTTCAGATTATGCCAAACGACTTTTTAAAAAACAGCAAAAGTTCATTTTCTTTAAAAGTTACAAATAATATTTATTTATAATTAAAATAAATGTTAAAATATGCTATTTTATTTGCAATATATTTATTTAGTATAAAAAATTCTTATTATTTTTCCTTAACCATATTAATTAAATTGCACTTTTAATAAAATTTTTGAATTCCTTTTTAATTTTCTGAAAATCAGAAGCGGTTTAGTTTCAGAATTAAATGATAATCGAATTTTTTTTAAAGTTTCCCATTTATAAATAAGTTAGTAAATACTGTTTATAAATATCATTACTCCTCAATATAATAAGACATATTAGATAGTAAAACACATTGGATTTATTTTAAATTTTAGGTTTTGCTTTTTCATCGTAATTCGTTAATTTTTTTGCATTGGATCAAGAAAATTTTAATTGAATAAATCTCTTAAAATATTGCATTCATAAAGAAATAACTTTTAGAGTAGAAACCAAATGTTGATGATAATTATTCGAATTTCTATCTTTATATTTTTAACATGCTTCATTTTAATAAAAATACAACTGAATTAATTGAAATTTAATGGTTTCATTATTAAACTATTCACATTTTAAGTAAATTGACGATCTATGGAATTGGATAATGAACAGCAATGTAGATCTATTAAAGTAGTACGACTTAAATAACAATCAAAATTTGAAGCTTAAAATTGCTTTGCTATGAAACCATTAAAGTCTAGTTATGTAAAAGACTAAGTTTCAATGATATCGATGAATTTGCTGATCGTTGAATGCGACGAGATATAACATTTTCATTCAACAGGAAAATAACATTAAATATAAAATGTTAAATGTGGAAACGTAGTCTATAATTAATACAAAATTTACTGTTTAGTTAAACCATTATTTTAATGCACAATATTTGTGAACTAACTTATAAGAAAATTAAATCGCAATTTAGATTTCTTCCCATATTTGAATTTTTCTTTTTATATTTAAAGACTGTTTAAATTTATTGAAACTTGATCAAGTATATTTTATCAAATCTAACTACTAAATCGACCTATTAATACAAAATGCCTATGAAAACTATTGTAATATCTTTACAATATTGTCCAATGTTCTAATAACATTTTGGAGATGTTATACAAGATCTTGTGCTAATGACGTTAAGGATTGAATATAAAATTATACATTGCCATTTTTTCATCAATGCATTTATTGATGAAAATAACATAAAACATAATCCTTTTCAACATTCGTCAAATAATCATAATAAAATCGATCAAATCAAAACTATATATTAATAAAAATTCATCTTCTTAAAATTGATGAACTCTTTACCGGTGTAACACCACTGTTGGTCCACACTTAATCATCATCAGAATATGTTTATCTTTAACGACTTAGAAATTATATATTAAGCTAGGATTAAAGTGATATTGTTTATGTTACGTTCTATTAATAGCAGACGACTAACTTTCCTCCATATTTTAGAATTTTATAAATTGAGTAGAATTTATTTCATAAATTTAAACGTCGTTTGCCGTCGCTTACAAAAATAAGAGAAAAATTTATACCACCATTTTTTAAAGTAAGAACAAAAGTTGTTCTTTCTGAAGTTAGTTTAAACGCTAGATCTGTTTTCTGAAATCCTAAAACACTTTTTCTTTTTTGAGAAGTAAATAATTTTTTATCTCTAAATCTAAGATTAATTGTGAAATAAAATTTCTCTAAACCTGGTATAGTAGATTTTATTTAATAGTATAGTTCTCTGAACACAGGTTCCATTGCCATAATTTTATTCAAGTTTACATTGGTGTATTCACATGAATCACCCAAAATCGAAATTTCCTATTTTTCTATATTATCCTGCTATAAAATTTCTCTAAATCTGACGCAAGAAGTAGAAATTGTTTTCTGAACACAGCCCCTATTGCCATAATTTTATTCCGATTTATATAGATGGATTTATATAAATTTCCTGAATTTCATTAGCTGCTATTTTTTGAAACAGGAATCACTCTTTTAAATTACGCGCAGAAAACTCAATTTTTACAGCAGAAATAACTTTAGCCGTGTGACTTCAAATAAATCAGCTGAATACTACATCATATACACTGATTTGTTAAGTGTTTTAAAATCATTAAAATAAATAAATTATATCTTCACATCATCATAGCCCTCCAATGAATTTTCATGATTTTAAATATTTGCATCATTAATCTCATGGTTTTACCATTTTATATTGCTAAACATCGATGCATAAAGGAATGCACTGGAATTGAAGTTAATAGAGCTGCTATATCCGTTTGAATCTTTTTACACCAACACAGTCACATTTGCAACAATTTTAGAAACTGTACCTAAAGAATATTTTCTACTAACTTACAAATATAATAGTATCCGAGAACATAAAGCAAACGCCATGCAGTTAAACCTGTTATACAGGAATGACCCACCTTGAAAAATAGAAAAAATGATGCTCTTATAATACGCTTTAATACCGATCATCCCAGAATCATGTATCTTTAATTGTTACTTGGGGTAAACCTTTTATTTAATCTAATCGAGGATTGTGCCATACATGTTTATTGAATCAGTCCATTTCTCAAAAGTTTCTCACACAGCTTGGAACAGTATTTATTAATAGAACAGTAATTACTTTATTAATGATTTATTAAAAACTTCCGATGCAATCAATCATTAGATTACCAAACCAAACATTTGACTCTTTATTTTGTTTATAAATTTCTTAAAAGTAAGAAAATAATTTGAAGTTAATGCAAAATAAAATCTATCAAAAGAACTACTTGTCTTGCAAAAAGAGTCCTCATGAATAATGTTGCCAAAAAACGGAATGAAATTATTTAGAATCAGTTTATAAATCCTTGGAAAAGTGAACCAATAAATACGATGAGAAAATCCATTTTTTTCTTGAAATTTCGCTTTAGAATAAATTTATTAAATTTTAGGTTGTTTAAATACTTGAATGAATATTTTAAATTATAAGATGCATATAAATGTAATTTTTGATGTCATTTCTAATATAAAAAATTTGGAAAGTTTCATTTTTATCGTTTTTTTTAATTTACTTTTTTAAGTTTCCCGAAGAAATTATTTTTAAACCTAAAATCTTAATTTCTTATAGTTTTTATCTTTAGATGCAAATAAAGAATATATTTGGTTTGGAATATATCTATTACTCATAACGACTATAAATATAATCATAAAGAAGTTAATAAAATCGCTTGTAATTTTTTTATTGAATACGCATATTCCGTATATGCACTTGATAATTTTTGATCCTTAAGTGATACATTCTTTAAATCAGGAGACTTCTTTTCAAAAATTTGCAAATTTTACAGATATAATCGAAATATTTGTGTATTTTTTTTAGAAATTATTCCACAGAAATATGTTATCTTTAATATTTTTCACATTTTGTATACATTAAAAAATTATGTAAATATTTTTTATCTAATACTAACATTACGAAATATAATTAAATCCAATAAGATTTAATAAAAAATATAAATTAATGCGATTAATTAACTTTGTATGAACAGACGAAATATTAAGATAAAAAATATGCTTTTATACCAGTAATTTTTTTCTTCCAATTAATTACTTGTATAAAGTTTTTCTAAGTATTATAAAATAAATATTTCCCCTCTAAATAATAATCAACAATTATATTACAATTAAAATAAGCAACATTATATACTTTTTTTATCGAAACCAATTGATTGAAATTAAATAAATCCATACCTTGGGATCATTTAAATCTTCTTTCGTATCCATGGTATCCGATTCGAAGCTTCTCCTAACAATGTCTGAAGAAGACTCCGGGGAGAAAACGATGGTCCTAAACCTAAACACTTTCGTGCTGCCACCTGGCGGTAGTAGTGTGAAGCAGTGACCCGTTGCGGTCCGGCTATGCTCCAAAAACCTTCCAACTTACCGACTGTAAGGGAGGGAAAGGGGAAACTCGCTTTTTATTCTAAATGTTTGTCCAAAGGGATACTTTCGTTTCAGCGTCAAACAAAAGATGTACCGTAAATTTAGCGTTTTTATGAATTTTTGACTTGGAAACGAACGTGCACTTAATAATACAGGACAAATAACACCAGCTCATTGCTTGATGCCGTTTTTTATGCCGAAAAATTCCTCTACTTTTTCGCAGTATTTAATAACGAGTGGCAAATTGCTGATTTTGGTGATTTAGAATCTTTTTGAAATTAGAAATAAAAGAACATTCTTATGTGCTTTTAACTAGGAAATTAACCCGTAATTACGGTTCAATTGTTAATGCGGGTTAAAAAATCCGAAGAGCTTAATTTTTTATTTCTTTTATAAATTAAAAAGGGAAAAACTTCCCTTTTTGTTCCCATATTTTAACGTTATTTTTCCCCCATATTCGTTTGTAATATTCAATCACAGATTCTAAATTGTTATGTTAAATAAGCATCCCCCCCTCTTTTTTTGTATACATTCCAAAATTTCGCTTAAGATTTTGTGGAACTTCCAGGTTTTAGACCTCCAAAAAACACTTTTTTGAAAATGTTCCTCTGTCTGTTTAAGATAAATATAACTCAAAAACGCTTTGAACTAGACGGTTGAAATTTGGTATATGGACTTTACATCATATTTACAGATTTCTATCAAATTTTGAGTTCCGAAAAAGTACGTCTGTCTGACTGTTTGAATATAATTTAGACGCGATAATTCCGAAACAAAGAGAGCTAGACAGTTAAAATTCGATGCACAAATTTAACATCTATATTGAAAACGTCAGTCAAATTTTAAGCTACGCATTGTCTTTTTGTCTGTCTGTACTTTTAGAAATAAGTGAGAGAAATAATTTAAAAATCTTGCAATTTCTATGGCAAATTTCATAATGACTTGCATGTATGAAATTTGGCTTAGAAATTTGTGACTAAAAGGGTAGCTTTGTGCTCAGTTTTAGTTTCAGTCTGTAGGAGAAAAGGCATCTAAAAGGCAAAATCGGTTTTCTACTCCTATTAATCACAACCCAGGGATTAATCGCGAAGAAAATCATCATGGATGCCATGGTAGATTCAACACAAATACTAAATTCATGCCAAAAGTTAATATTTCGCAACTATTGTTCATCAGTTCCAGGTAAAGAATTCTCTGGAATGGTACGTTTATTAAACAATAGGCGAAAATGTTGCGGAGAATCCCTCCCGCTAGGTGTTTGTCCCTTTTATCGTTATTTTTCTTTTTTTCCTGTATTGTGAATTAGGGTACTTGCCTATGGACAAGCCCTCCGTTGATATAGCCACAGATTTAAGCCGAAAGGAGCGTCTCTTGTTTTTGAAGTAGCGCCAACTAGGGGCAAGAGTACGACTTAGCTACTCACTCACCTCATTCGCTTGCACAACCCCTTTTTACAGGGGGGCACATTCACACATCTCACAGATAGCACACAGAAGAACAACCATGCCCGAACCAGGAATCAAACCCCGTACTCCCAGAACACGAGGAAGACGCGTTACATTTGTGCCAGAAAGCCGGCTCTTTTTTTCTAATTCATTTATGACATTCAGTCACAGAATCTAAATACTTTATTAAATTAGCTCATCCTTTGGAATCTAAGTCACTGCTGAAAGAAGATGTCCTTCAGATGAGCATCTGCATTAAAAAAGAGAAAATTATAGATTTAAAGACTTTACCTTGACGAAATTGGAACTAAGGGAATCGTAATTCCTGCAATAATGTTTTATACTTCCAAATCAAATGCGCTGATATGAAAATCTTGAGAGAAGAGTTCCTACTCAGATGGTATCTCCATCATAGGACAACGATTTTAAATTATATTGTTCTTTACCGAATAAGCTTAATGCAATTTAAAATTTAACATTTATGTGGGAGTCTAATCAAATTTTCCAAAAAAAAAAAAAATAGACTCTTCAGATAGCGGGGTTTTTAGTGGCGTGGTGCCTAGGTTTTTTTTAATACTTACGGGTTAGTTTCTAAACCAAGATTTAAACAATGCAAACGAAGGATGGAGAGTCTTCTTTTAAAAAAATTAAAAGAATTTATTTAGAGTTAAAGAGGAATATTTATAGGGGAAAGTATTTACAGGGAAATATTAAATGGATTAAAATGTGGAGATATTAAATAAACAGAAAGTTAGATTATTTCCTCTAGGAGGACGTTAGAAGTAACAAAAACATTATGTGACTGAAAACATATTGCCTCGTAGCTTTGCTAGCTAGAAACCCTGACGCGTGGGCACGTCTTTATCGTACAGTGGTTAGTAGGCCTATGCTTGAATATTAATTGTGACCGTTTTTTCAAAAGCTCGATAGATGGCGTTGTTCTGGAATGTTGTATTAATCAAAATTATCGTCCTCTGGGAAATGATCTAACCTTTTACAATTCTCGCTTTGAATTACGTCTACAATCGGACGATGATAACAGAAAAAATGAAAGGTAAAAGGATGGTTAAACAAAATAGCGCCGTGGGATATCCTTAATTTATTTCAAACAAACGAGAATGGTTTCCTTAAACCTTCCTCTCATAATTTCTTATAAAGGGTGAATGTCAGATAATACCTACCTTGTGTACGATAGTTAAGAAATATTCGCCTTTGGTACGAATTTAATCTTTTTACTGAATCTATCGTGTCATACTTGGCGAGTTATTTGGCGATAATCCTTGGTGTGAGGTTAATAGCATCCGAAAATCGAATCTATGTGCTACACGCGTTTTTCCAGACCGATTGAAACTAAAGCTTGTCACAAAACTATATTTGTAGTCATGAAAACGCATAAAAAAATTCAATATTTATAAACCATTGCATCTTTGAGTTGTCACGTTCACGTTTTTTTAAAAATGTATAGAGATAGACAATCAATCCCTTTTCTGATTTGGCTCAAACATTCATACGAGTCAATGCTATAGACGTTAAATCTGTGCATATAATTTTATTTGTCTGGCTGTTTTCGTTTTGCAGTTATCGAGTTGACATGTATTCGAACCGCCGGGTAGACAAATTTCCTCCGTACATAATTTTTTCAAATATTTGATGGAAAACTGCAAATTTGGTATGAGGACTGCAAACCAAATTTCATGCGTCAAGCCCAAAACGTTTTTGAATTACATTTGTCATGGACAGATAGACGGATATTTCCCAAAAATGGGTTTTTCGAACGCAGAGAGGTCTAAATTTCAGGTTCGAATTTTTTGGCAGTTACAGTACTTTCTATACTACGTATAGAAGAAAATAAAAAGTGAAATTAGAAGGCAGATGAATCAGACAATTACATTTTTAATGACGCTAAGATATCATGAGAATCAGTTTCTATATCTGAAAAGTTCATGTATAGAATTAATAGATGAAGAACAGTTAAGTCCACATTTTTAATGCTTGCCACTTAGGCGAAATCATATGCATGAATCTAAACAATACCACCCGAATTGAATACAACAAATATCACAGGCAAACTGCTGGTAGCCAAGGGGAATCAATACATAGTATAAAATAATGTCAGCGAAAAATTGTCCACACTTAGGGAAGGAGAATGAAATAACCGCCTATCTTTAAATCGCACTGCAGCTGAATTGCGGAGACAGAATGAATCTCCTGAGGAGCGAAATGATCGCCTGTGTTTTGTTTACGGACATATCGTATTTTTAGTTTTGTAACAGCCTAAGTATTTATGAGTGTGGGCTATAAAAAAGGGTTTTGTAGTAATTTTTGATGATTTCTAAATATATTGTTATGTTTGTTTGATGTTGCGTAACGTGCCCATGTCATATCGGGTGGAGGCTAGACTTAAGTTTGACACTAATTTTTCTTGGGTGCTATGCCACGAGCAACGCTGTGTGGGTACTGCTAGTAATAAATAAATAAAATTTTGATTGGATATGATGAAACTTTTTCTTTATTAAATATACAAACGGTACAAGAAACATTCAAATGAAACTATTCAAAGTGTCGCAACATTGAAAGAGGTGTCATTTTGGCTCTATATTCGCTTCTATATTAGAATAACCCATCCAAAACTATGTAATCAAATGAATTTAAAATAAGGCCTAATGCATACTTTAGAACTTAAAACTATAAAAAAAACCTTTTCCTTATTTCATATGACGGGGCAATATAATGACCCATCAAATCAAGAATGTTCAGATCAGCTTTCCTCATTCTATATAATGAGATTCTGTTGTAAGTCCTGATACAAATCTTAGCATTAATGTACACATACTCTGAAGCAAGTCATACAACTCATCGAATTGCAACGCTGATAATCAAGGTCACGGCTAATTTATGAAAAGTAAACAATTGTCTAGATGCTTTGTAACTTTGGGGGATGGCTTGGGAGGCTTTAAAACTTTTTATTTGGTGGGTTCGAATAATTTAATATTTTGCTTTTCTTACAAAGGCATTTTTCAATGTTTTATATCTGTTTATTATTATTATTTTTCATGCTCTCAAATCAATGCGACTCATTTTTACTTTCTTGTATTTAAAATATAGAGAAAGAAGATACCGTAATCATTTAAAAAATTCGAATTCGAGATTTTAAAGAATCTCCACTTTTCAAACATCTCCGAGTTCAAAAAGCACATTTTTGGCATTATATCTATCTTGTCTTTGAACACGATAACTCAAAAATGCTTTGAACTAGATTAATGAAATTTGGTACATGGAATTAAGACGAAATTTATAGATTTCTGTCTTATTTGGAATGAAATCCAGTCATAGGAAGTCTGACTTCTTGGCCGTTTGATTCCAATAGGAACTCGCAAACTCCAAAAAGCAAAGCGTTATGCAAATAAAATTTGCTACACAACTTTATCTTCCGAAATATTGGAGTATATATAATAGGATTTTATTATATTTTGAGCCAAAGTACTCAGAAGGTTGAAAGCCTGTCTGTACTTTCGCATGCTCAGTTTTTAGTTAAGTTTAATGTAGCTACATTAACGTCCCGTTGTAAAGCAACACTAGGAATATTTTGGGACGGGTCTCGTAATTTTGAACCAAGGTCAGATGACGAGGACGACACCTGAGCAATTTAATTTTTTTATATGTGAAATATTAAAGTCAGTTCTTATGATGATAACCCTATAACAAAATTATTTTGCTATTTCAGCTTGTTATAGGATTTTCAATTTTAAAATTAACCAAAATAAATTAAAATCAATAAACAATTCGACTCTGGAAGTTGCGAAGGGGAAGAAAGATTCCGAAACTTCCATCGTCTTCTGTAGTATATTAATCCCCTTTGATCAAAGTAACTATCAATATTTATTTAAAAGAACTTTCATGCGTCTGAATGTCCAAGTAGAAATCTTACTCCAAATATACTCCGATTTTCTGCACAGACATTTTCCGCAAACCATGATGAACCAGAATCGCGAGTTTTGGAGGAGAACTAGAGGGGTGCACGGACATAAACTATGCCTCCAAATACTCTTCAACGTTTCGGGTCAAAATTTATGGGACATATTCGCCTTTATACGAGGGTTTTACGAATAGATGCTGCTCTCAAGACTTAGGCCATGTGACTTTTAGAATGGCTTGAACATAAACCGCATTAATTTACTTTCCATGTGGGTTTTAGATATTATGCAGCTTGATGGTAAGAACTGAGACCTGCACTAAAAGAATTGTAAGATATTATGTAAATAATTCCAGCAAACGATGTTTAATTATTTTATTTGATTTATTTTTTTATTATCATTTTAATAAAACTTTATTTTTCTATCTTCAAATACTGCATTTTCATCTTTGTTTTAAATTAAGAATAAATAGATATTTGTCAATATTAAAGGAGAATATGTATATATGTGCATTCATTTGTGTGTACGCTCTTATGGCGCTTTGCTTATCAATCCATTTCAGCTGGAATTTTTAAATTTACCCCAAACGTACATCGGAAGATAGAAATGTTTTCATTTAAATTAATTAAAAATTCTGCAAGAGTTTGACATTTTCCCTTGATAGCTTCTAAAAATATTGCATAAAAAAGATTTTAATATTTTTTTAATTCAAAAGATTTTTTTTAAAACTCTACTCATTTAGTTCTCGGACATTTTCCCCTGAATTTCAACTTTTTTATTATCATGTCAGAGCATGATATTGTTTTTGGTATGAGGTTTACGGCTTCATCAAAAATCCGCCGGCGAAAAATTGAAATTTTACTATCTGCTCGAACATCTTAAAAAAATCAGCTTTTAATAACGTTTTGCCATTACATTTACAACATCTCTGATTTAAAAATATAAGTTAAGCATATAAAAGCATACTAATCCGAGAGAAATGTCATTTTGAGCACGTGATGATATGAAATGAAATAAATAGTAAATGGGATATTTTTTTTAAACAATCAATGGGAGACAAAGTATTTTGGGTCGTTAGCAAAAAGTTAAAGTGACTCATTCTATGAAACAATTAAAATGAATAAAAATATAATTTAACTTGCACGAGCACTTGGTGCTTGGCCGTTCAAGAAATCGTGTTCTAACATGATACATTGAAATATGGATAGCAGATTTAATTTTAATCTTTTTTTTTATTTCATTTTATTTTGCTTAAGTTTTAACAACATAATTTTTTTTTCAAATTCAACTCATTTTCATTATTTTTTAAATAAATTGCCTAGATTTTATTCACTGTTGAAATCAATAGAAGAATGATTTTGTTTATCACATGTAAAATTTACGTGAGGAATAATAAACTGAAAGTTCAAGTACAATTAGAGGATATTTAACTTTGACAAATACATTTTTAATGACAGATAATTGTCAAGTTATTTAACATATGAGAACTATAAGAAGGATCAAGAAGAAAAAAAAGAACAGTACAGATGAAAGATTATTAAAACACCACGACTTACATTATTTTCATAATTTGACATTTAAAAGCATTTCATGATGGAAATCATTGATCATCAAATTATACATAGGAGAAAAAATAATTTAAATAATATTAATGAAACTATGTTTATCAGAGAAAAAATCGTTTGCTTTTACCTTTTAATAATATTTAAATTGAAATAAAAACAGAAGCAGTTATGAAATATCTGAAAAGGGATGGTCTGCTAAATGTCTATGAACAGATTTAGATTTTGATAATTAGTGAGCACCAAGACGCACATTTCTATCTTCTATTTGATTTTCGAGCTTTTACGTTTGAATACGAGCAAATGAGTATACAAATAAACGGTCAACATATTTACAAATTTGATTCAAAATTTGATGTAATCTAAATATTGGATATTTAAATTGGTCAATAGATTTTAAATAATCAATAG
Source organism: Argiope argentata (assembly GCA_026289955.1). Taxonomy (NCBI): domain Eukaryota; kingdom Metazoa; phylum Arthropoda; class Arachnida; order Araneae; family Araneidae; genus Argiope; species Argiope argentata. The sequence continues at coordinate 7,072,134 of JAOUZG010044037.1, read as the reverse complement.
ATTTTAAAGCTTCAAATTTAGTATAAGGACTGTCAAGTTTCCAGGTTACAGGTGTCATTCCAGGTTTCATTGCTCTAGTTGAAAGCGTTTTGGAGCTATCTTGTTCACAAACATATATGGCGCTAGCTTCATAAGCCAGATAACATCTATGATACTGAAGTATACTTTTGGTATTGTGCTTATGTTACTCGGCTACTGGACCTAGCGTAGTGAACGATAAAGATTAGCCTAGTGATTTGAAGGTATCTCGACCTTCACTTGCCACATTGGTGACTTTCACAACTCAACCGCATGCAATTGTCGTAGCTCCATCTACCAGCAGCAAAAGCCGTCAGACTCACTTGACGCATCAACACACTCGCCATAACGCTTGGCGTTTTAAAATCGTTCATCCCTCCTCGGACTCCCTGTTGGGGGAGTATTGTGACGCTAGCTTCATAAGCCAGATAACATCTACGATACTGAAGTATACTTTTGGTATTGTGGTTATGTTACTCGGCTACTGGCCCTAGAGCCACAGGTTCGTACGGCGAGCTTCACTTGCCACACATATAGATAAAGAATTTTTAAAATGTATTTTTCAGACTCCGATCTAAAACTTGGAAAAACAAAGTTCAATAATCGAGTTTGATATTTTTTCGACGATTACAATTTTTTTTCTTTGTATATTTTGTGAAGCTGAAATTGAAAATAATTACTTCCACTCATAATAAAGGACATCTTATTAATTCCTTTCAAGAATAAATGAATTAGATTAAGAATCAGGAAATGCAAATGAAGTCTGAAAGGATAAGTTCTGATTTCCTGTTTACTTTGGGATTACCATACAGCGGTATTTTCAGGTAGGTAAAAGTATGCTGCTCTCTAAGGCATTGTTATATTGCATCACCACTGTAGATCCTAGAAGACTCTGATTTCAGAAGAATCTAACAAATCGGAATGTATAATCTTGTGAATCTTTCAGCAGGTGTGTCTCAAAAACCGTGTATGCTTTTTACCTCATCATAATGTGTTGCATGAGTATGGGTAAATCCTTCTCTTGTTATAAAGATATTTCATTTTGCTTCAAATATGCAATGTTTCCTGCTGAATTAAAATACTATAATAATTAATCCACCTTATTAGCTGAAATTTTCAGCTCTGTCAAAATGTTTGGATATAAAATTAGAATTTGCGCAGGTGTCATCTAGGATTTTATTATTTATTCTTTCATATTTTTAGCATCATTTTATATCAGCCATCTTTTGTGAAATATTTGTATGTACACCATAATTTCGAATGTTAGGAAATATTTTGATCAAAATTTCTGCTTAATTCTTTTTTTAAAAAACTCTGCTTAAAACAATAAATGACTTCGAATTCACGTTGTCTGGTGCTTGACAACGTGACAACATTTAATAATAAAGATTTCGAAATAATGCTGCACGAAAGAGGATTTTATCATGGATGATTAAATAAAATGTGTTCTACTTTTTCTCCCTCAATATGCTAATTTAGTCAGCTATTCTGAGGAAGTTAGCTTTACTCTGTTTATACAATCAAGAAGCGTGATTTAAAAATTCATAGTAGACTATTTCGACAGAGTTATACATAAAATCGAAGTAATTGTCCATTTTATGAAATATTGTGTGATTAACTATTTTTGGTTTAAATAAATGTTGTCACTAAAGATATTTTGTTAGCATTGGAAAAAATAATAAAGGAATTATCTGTTAAATACAAAGGCAGTTGGAATTTGATTGACTTTATTTTATTATTGTTTACCCCCCTTGGATTGAACTCCAATTCAAACCATGTAAGAGATCGGATAAAGAGGGATGTAGTGGCTTTTGAAGATAAGGACTACTGAGGTCCCGAGGACAGAGATATGACTGAAGACGACATTCAAGCACTCGCTTGCACAATCCCTTTTTACAGGGGGAGGGGGAGAGGGAATCTCACACCTCACAGAAAGAACACAGGAAGAAGAACAACCAGGGCCGAACCGGGACGCGCAGATAATGGGAATGATGCGCTACCCTTTGGCCAGGACGCTGGCTTATTTCATTATTACATGCAATATTCACAAATTAGGCAAATACTTTGTCAAGCATTCTCAAGCCAGAAATTCAGGCACCATTTAGTTTCAAGTAAAATAGGAAGGAGGGGGGGGGGGGTATAGGCGACGATAAATTATTTTGAAGGCTTCCCCCTCCCCCTTTTTACAGTTAAAATTATTTTTGTTTTATTAATCAAATATTTTTCTGAAATATTTCTTTAATCTTTCCTTCCATTATGGTTAAATAAAAGCAAGTATAAACTAGTATATAAAAATATGTAGACCATTTCTAAGTAAAATCTGCGATTAAACCATTGAATTACAAAACGGCATAACAATTTTGTTTCTTCGAACCTCATGCAACGATTAATTGCTGCTAACTCAATACCAGCGAAGCTTTTGCTTTGAACGCAAAACAAAGGGGGAGGGTTAAATACTTTCAAAACACTTTTAATCTCGAATGAAAAGTAAAAAAATGATCTTCAATGAATCAGGGCCCAACTTAGCCAAGTTGGGGCCAGGGACAAAAACTTCTTTGGAGCCCCCTCTGCTTTTCCGCTTTAGTAATAAGAACATTCATTAAAAGATGAAACGTAAAATAGATTTATATTCCATTTGGGGGGCCCACTTATGTAGGGGCCCGGGAAACTTTCCCTTATGGCCCTCCCATAGTCAGGCCCTGCAAAAACGAAGCTATCCACTACTTTGAAAGAACCTGTTCTAAACTAGGGGAATTATCTCTTCTCAATTAACTTAAAGATACAGATTTGCGTTCACCTTAAATAAGTCATAGAACCCTGAACACATAATGGGAATAATGGTTGGGAATAATGGGAACGGGTGTTGAAGGAGACAGCAACCCCTCCAAAGTTACGGCGTCTGATCGGACTTAAATGTATGGTTACTCAATAGATAACCGTAGCATTTTTAAACGTCCAAGGTCTCTGTAAAGACTAGTTCCGACGAGCCGTCGAAGCTTCGGGTGCACCACGCACCCCCCCCATTTAACCCCCTCTTGTGGTTTCTTAGATTACCATGATGCCCTCGAAATTTTCCCGTCGATAAAGTGTCCAGGTACCAAAGGACCCCAAGAAACCAAAAGAGGGGTAAAACGGGAGAAAATTAGGTTCACCTGAAGATTCGTAGGTCGTTGGAATTAGGCTTAACGCTGGCCAAACTTACAAATATAAAAAAGGGGTTGTGTAAGCGAGTGTGTAGCTAACTTATACTCTTGGACCTATTTGGCGCTACTTAAAAAACAAGAGACTCACCCTCGACTTAATATCGCCAACTGTGTCAGTGAGCTTGTTCATGCCAAGTGCCATTAGAAACATCGCTCAACACCTTATTTACATTTTCTTTGTGTTAGATTTTAGCAAAAGCCAATGAATTTAGCTTCATAATTTTTTTAAAATTTTATATTTATGCTGATCCAATCATTCTCACTTCAAGACTAGTTAGTTATTGTTATTATTTCCTTTTATTTTGTATTGGACATTGCATTCTTTTTTCCTGTTCGTGGATCACCATTTCTCTGTGTTATTTCAATGGCTACGTTTGATTTGAGTATACAGGAACATTTTTATATAGAGAAGATCCTATAAGTCTTTGCATTTTTGCGTGCACATTCGTCTGGATAAACAGACAGATAAATGAACATCTCTCTGATGGATATCATCTAAAATTATGTACGACATTTCAGCCATCTAGTTATAGGTATTTTTGAGTTACAGTGTTCACCTGCCGTGCTTAAACGTCCCTTTAATAGATTTCGTTCAAGAATTTAATAGAAGTTCGCAAGTTTGGAATTAAGGAAAATAACCACATTTCATTCCTCTAGCTCAATTTTCTTTGAGCTATCATGTTAAGATATAATTCCAAATGTGTATTTTTCGAATTCTACAGGTGAGGAATAATAAAAAGCAGCAATTCATCAAAACTGAAAAAATAATAATTTTTTGACAAAGACAATATTTTTTTTGTATACATGAATTTATTTTCTCTTCTTATACTTTGAAATAAAAATAGAAAAAATTTAAAGAGATTTATAATAGCCATTTAAGAGCCTGTTATATTCAGTGTGCATTCAAATTATTAATTTTGAAAAAAATAAATTTTTATTTAAAAAAATTATTTCTAAGTATTCTTTTATAAAATATGCCCTTATCTTTATTAAAATAATATCTTTATCTCTCACTTGTAATTAATTTTTTCAACCTTTAATTGCAGACTAATTTGGTAAATAATGAATTCAATCAATGAAGCAATATAGGTACCCCCCGCCTTCTTTTTTTTTTGAAAGACTTTGGACACTTAAGAAATAAATTGTTATTCCGACTAATCTTATTCAAAGCGCTGTATACCATTTATTTATTAAAAATACTTATTTATAATTTTTAAAAAATAAATACAACCTTTTCTGGATATGCAATGAAGTTGGATTTGTTAATCGTCATTTGGCGCGAATTCACATTTTTTGAACCCTATTGCATTAATTAATAAAGCGTTGATTGTTTCACGGTGGAAAAAGCTTTATTTAACTATCAATAAGACATATTAAAAGAAGAATAATGAAAAAGTTCGATATTTTGTTTCTTAACGGAACCATATATGCGCTCGTAGGGAACCGAGACAAAAACCATTACAGTTGAAAAACTGGGAAAATTATTATCCGGCTAGGAAGATGAGTATATTGACTTCACGAAAATATTTCTTTTGTTAAAAAGTACTTACTTTGTACTCTATTATCGTTTTTTGAAAAAGAATCACTTAAACTTCAATTCTGCTTTTTCACCCACTTACACCAAAGTGAGGTTAATTCGAAATGTCATAAAATCATAGCCATTTTTTTTTTGCGTTTTATTATTGCTAAATCTATATTTGATGAATTAAAATAGTTTGAATTACTTTATAATACTTAATTTGGAAATAAAATTGAATCAAAACTGCAATACCATGTATGAGTCCATTTGCGGTAAAGGGTTAACATGATTACATTAAAAAAAATGATTTTCTGTCGAGCAATTTCAGTTATAAATCGAAATCACTTAAAATAAAATTAATGCAATTGAAACTGTTAAATCATTCATAAGAAAATATCGGAACGAGAAGGACAAAGCGTTTTTATATATGGAGAGGAATATCCATACTATAAAAACATCATAAATTTTCATCACCATTTTGTCCCCCAGAAATATAATTAACCATTAAGCATGCTCTAAAATTACTGTTTTAATAATATGAAATTCTTTTTACCATAAGATATAAATCATCGATTCTGACTAACATGGCTAAATTAATCCTAATACTTCTGTCATATGTAATTATTCCATTAACATTATGTCGACCAATTTTGATGAAATACATCTTATCAAAAAACGGAAAGAGAAGTAAATTCAATTTTAATTTTTAAACATCTAAAAATTAATTATTTTTGCATTTCAATGAATAAAAAAACTTTATCTATCTGAAATCAGGTTATTTACAATAAGGAAATGTTAATTTCTTAAATTAACAATTCAGTTATTAGCGATTGCTAAAAAATTGATGTTAGTAGTGCATTCAATTTAAATAATTTAACTTTTAATAATGAATGTAGTTATATATTTATCTTATTATTAGCAGAAATGCATAATGGCATGGTGAGGCAGATAACCAAAAGAATCTCATTTTTCTAGAGGATTGATGAATGAAACCAATAAGAGGGTTATAAATGTTATAGTTTCAATGATTTTTTTAATAAAAATATGTCGCTAATTTAATTCATATTATTTATTAAAGCTTTATCTAGTTGTACTTATCTTTAAAATTAACTTTGTCTAATACTAATTTTCATGATGGATTTTTTTTCAGTGGTCTGACCTATTTCAAACTAGCCAAATTCTGTAGCTTCAGCAAAATGTTTACTCATAGTTTTTGAAACAGAATGAATTTTTAAAATAACACTTAAGATGTTAATCCTCCAGATGATACAATCTTGATAGCTGTAACTTAAATATAAAATTAAAAATTCAATATTAATTTAACCATAAAATTAAAACTAAAATTCCATTTTTTAAATAATATTTATTTATCTAAACTAATATCCTAGAAGTGCAAATTTTATATACACACTACAAATACATTTAAAAAAAATCATAATAGCAGAAAAATGCACCAGAAGAGAATGAATATACATCAGATTTTTTTTTAACAATAAATTTCAATCAATACTTTAGAACAAAAATAAAGTCATTAAAGTAAATTAACAATGCAGAGAAATAAAAAATAAAAAATAACATTTGATTAATCAATATATCACATTTTAGTGAGAAATGCATGATGATATATCACCATTTACATAATATATTTTATGATATATCATCAGAAAAACAATAAGCATGCATTTTGTAAACAACAATTTAACGTGATTTATCTATTAAGATAAGAATCTGATCACACTGGTAAATCATTAAATAATTTTCAATTGCTTTTAAACCTTCTTTAAAAAAAAAAATGTAAGTTTCATTTATTGAAAACATAGTTTTAAAAAATACATACTTCAAGCAATAAAAATAGAAGAAATCATGATTTGGGGAAAAAAATTAATAAATAAATCTGCCTCTATTACTTAAGAGATAACACAAAAGAACAGTTTAAAAACATTTGATTAAATTTTGTCATTAAAATAATAAAAATTTAGATTAACATTCATTTTCACAGAAACATGAGAACTACAGTGAAATAATTTTGAACAAAGATCAAATAATAAAAATGATACCCTATCCGACATTTCCCTCTTCAAATTTTCAGGCCAGAATATGTTTGACTTCCATCAAAATGTGCAAACATATTATACATATATAGATGGCAGCTTTTCATCTCAATCTTGATTCTTAAAGAAAACATTATGCCGTGAGGCTATTATCGAAGATTAATCAGAAGCCTTGAGATAATAGTTTTTTAAAAAAATGACTCAAATATTTTAAACTCAATTTTAGAAAAACTTCTGAACTATCCATATCAAAACAGATCACACAGCAGAATATTATTACTACTTAATAATAATTTCCAAAACGTATTTTACATTAAAAAGGTATAAAAGTACATACTAAAAGCAACAACAAAATCTGCTTCCAAGCATCTATGTTCACAATATCTACAGCATATATGAGAATACAATGACAAATTTTTCAAAAGCTAAATACAAATTCTTATGCAGATGAATATATACAACTGTATCACTTATACATTCACTGAGATTAAAAATTCTCACAACCTGGCATACAAAAGAATTAAAAATTAGATTACATTCTTTAGAAATGTCATTTTAAAGATACCAATTAAAGTTTCACAATTAAAAAAAATTAATGGAGGTTTTTTAAAAATATTCTGAACAATTGGGTATGAAAATATGCATTAATAATCTTACAATCAGTGATTGGTATAGGAATATATTTTGCTTACACATGTAGCACCCAGATAAAAATATGGAATGCAAAATTGGCACCATAAAGAAAAAAAAAAGATTTTGCATGGGGGGGTACTTTTTAGAAAGCCACATCAAAAAATTAGAAAACAAAGACAAACTAAATAAACAACATTTTTACAAAATTGATACCATCGTAGCAAAAATTATCAAACAATATCTTCACATCTCTAGAAAATTCCATGAAGTCTTTCTTTATGTCACTGATCTTTTTTCCCAGAAAGTCAGTGTTGTGCATTACAAAAAGCACATTGAAAGTCTTCTACACAAATTGTCCGTGTAGTAAATAATAAATAGAAGTTTATTATTCTAAAATAAGTTAGATATGTCAAAAATTGTGTAGAGAAAGATGAAAAGCATATTTACATGAAAAATATAATGAAATATAAAATAAATAACAAAGTAACTTCAGACCAATTACTAAAATAACAAATTGCAATGAAATACTTTACAATTTTCTTTTATTCTGTATTGGGAAAAAAGATGAGTAAATAATCATTTGAATAAATTATACTAATTTATAAAGGCACAAGGAAATGTAACAAATCTTAAAATTATAACAGAAAAAAGGCAAGAATTAACACCTGTAAAAAGTTACAGTTTTGAAACGTTAAATCTTAAAAGTATAAAAAAAAGACCAGAAGAAAGTAAGGAAAAGTGAAACAGATTGTCTTGGTCAGCAAGATTTAAACTGGGTCTACAATAACTATAAAATTTCAAAATCAAAATTTAAATGACGAGTTAATACAGGAACTCATACAATTGGAAAAGAACTTAAAAGTAAATATTTACAACATAATAAAATTTTAAAAGATAGATGCAAAAGTTCATTGCATGAAGAATTACACAGAAAAGCATCCTTATTAAGAGAGAATACTAATACAAAATATATAATGTACTGATTTAAGTTTTGATTTTCCATATTTTTAATTTTTAATGAAGTTATTTTTTGCATTTTTATTCTTATCATTAATATACATTCAGAAAAGTTTTGTAAGAAGATACACACTGTTGGTTACAGGGCAAAAGCTCAAAAATTACAATTTTATATAGTTGAAATATATTCATTTGGATCCATTCAGAGAGCCAAGATCAAAAGAAAAATGGTTTCTATGGTAAATCTCAGCAATCACATTTAAAAGCTCTTTAAAAATTAATCATATTTGCTTCTATTTCTAAAGTTTTCTTAGCCTTATTTATTTAACGTTTAATAAAACTTAGCAGTCACAATGTATTCTGGAACCAGTGGAACTACCAAAAATTGGTGATGCAAAAGGGTGCCATTTATGGATTCAACCTCATAATTATTTTTAAAAAATGTATACAGAGTTTTGCATTGTGAGCAACAATATTTAATCTTTTTTTATTTAATTATCAAATAAAAAATATGTTTAACAAATAAATATTCAAATAAAATCTTGCAAACATATAAAAATGCATTTTTAATTAGAAATATTATGATTCATTGTATTTTAATAACTTCCAATATCAAACATGACATGAGCTATGAACCGAAAAAAAATATTGCATTTTGGAAAACAACAAATTGAAGCATAAATACTGAACTGTAAAATAAAAATGATTAATTGAATAATGAAATAAATTTGTATAAAAATGCTTGATTTAAACAAAATATATTACGAACCATTAACACAAAAGAAAACTAAATTATATCAAAAATGATAAAATTGACTATAAAAAAAATAAGCCTAAATTTCTGCAGAGATGTGTCATGTTTGTAATTCTTATTATATACATGAAAAATTGGAAGTTATAATTCTAAAACTCAGAAAAATAATAAAAATCTTTTTTTTAAATCCAATTTCTCAGTTGTGTTACTATTTTTTACATATGATAACTAGTATTCCTTATAAGAAGCTCAGCATGTCCTATTTATGATTGTTTTACCATAAAAAGTAATATTAACTTGACCCCAAAACCAGACAAGATACACTTAAAAAAAATTTAATGTGTTTTGCTGTCCAAGACAATTTATTTCACAAATGTCCTTATTTATTAGTTATTTCCTAATATCTTGATTCCTATACTCTTAAAATCTCTAAGCAATTATTATAACATATAGCAATCCAGTCAGGTTGTGTGCAAGCCCACTGAATTTGGTTAATTTCCCCCTCAGCTGTATATGCCAATATTGGATCTTCTATGGCTCGTGGCATTTGTTGTATGTCCCATATGAGAGCCTGATGATCATCAGCTGGAAATACATTCACAAAATAAATAAATAAAATTTATCATTACAATTTTTAAAACACCTTAACAATATAAAAGTAGTTCAACTTTAATATAAAAAATAAAATTTCATTAGCTTTCTCAACATGAAAATAAATAAGCCTCTTGTAAGATTCAGAAACCCTAATAGGCTTGAAATATTAATAAAAATAATCACTGCCAGTTATGTTTTTTTTTTTTTCAGATTTAAACTTAAATTCTTTTTGCAATGTTAAAATGTGACCTCTCATCTGTTGAGCAATCCTACTTTACCTTTTTAATTATACCCATGAAATTAAAAGGGAAAATCAATTAGAATTATATATATTTATCTCATCTTTAGATATAAAATTTTCTAATATACTCTCTGATAAATTTTTTTAGTTAAACTAAACAATTAATAAATAGAATACAAAAAAAACGCAATACAAGTTTGTTATATTGCACTCTTTTTTTAAAAGAACAATAAAGGTCTAAAAAGGAGCACTATATATATATATATATATATATATATATATATATATAACCGCTTCAAATTCTAAGGTGCAACGAATTTATAAAATATCTTCTTTGCAAGTTGAAGGAAACATTACCACTTTATAAGAAAAAAATATATATTGTATCCATTAGTTCACAAATAAACTTTACTGACTGTATTATCACCACAATTCAATTAACCTCTTAAAAATATTGTTTTAACTTTCAGGCTAGAATTAAAGCTATGTTTTTTTTATTATATTTATCAGTCTTTAATTTTCAAATTTTTGTTAAACTACATTACAAAAAAGAAATGCTTTAGTAAATTAGAGTAAAGCCAGTTATCAACATTAGAGAAGGAATCTATAATCTTTTGAAGAACATAAGACATAAATGATTTTGCAATTTATTATACCCTTTTATACTTGAAACATTTATATTAAGTGAAATTAAAGTCACAAAAGTTTGACAAAAAAGGAAAGATTAATATGCAATGGAAATATTTAAGAGTTCATTTAGCTTAATTAAGCATATTAAATTTTTTAAAAAGCAATATAAGCCTATTCTGCACTTGTCTTCTGTAAAAGTTTAATAAGAGGAGATTTGATGTATAGAATCTTAGTAGTTATAACAGGTACACATGCAATATATTGTAGGCAGAATAAGGTTTCGAACTCAGAAACCTTAGGTACAACCTTAACAAGTCTTTATTTAAAATCAAAAGAATATATCTTCAAAAACAAATATTGTAATGCATATTGACCATATACGAATAAATACTACACTTTCAGAAAGACGAAAATTACTTTTTGTAAATATTTTTTTTAAAAGCACTGTTGATTTCATATTTAAGGAGAAACTTACCAGCTGTACATATGTGACATGAAGAATGAGGTGCCCAAGCAATACCATTAACACAAGCCCTATGATTATTTAACCGGGCAACTGGAGCACATGGCGATCTTACATCCAGAATAATAACCTAGAGTAAAAAAAATTTGTTCATGAACACAAATTATTTTTTAGTGATGCACTATCACTTTTTACTCTTAGGTCCAATAAAAAAAATTGAAACTCATTTACTATATTTATTATTTGTTATCAATAAGTGCAATCTAAAAATCTTACTTGTTTATAATTTGAAAAATATTTTGAAGAATCAATCAAGCGGACAAATCAGCAGCTTTTTTCCGATGCAAAGATATCAATACAAAGATACAAGTTGGGATCATTGGTTTTTTTTTAAAATAAAAATTGGGCTTTTTAAAGTATATAGAATTTTTCTGAGGTAATTTCAGTTGGAGACTAGACATTATCAATACATAATATACTGGGTGATATATCCAGCATTGCTCAAGATAAAAAATCTTTTCATCTAAAATAATTTTAAGATCAAAAACTACTTTTGCACAAAATCCTTGAATCCTTTAAAATCTTTGTCTGCTTTTAATTAATAAAACTAGAATGGCCATTAAAGTAGCTGATTTTTAAGGCAATAAGTATTTTCTCCATAAATTATTATTAATATTTTCAGATGATGGACTGAACTTGTATCTGGTTTGTAACTGAGTAATATAATCATTAGAGCAAAATGACACTTCAGTCCAAGGGCTTATGAAGCTAGTGCCACAATACTGGCCCACCAGTGAGCCGGTGGAGAGATGAACACTTTTATAGTGCTAAGCATTATGCTGAGCATATGAGTAAGTTTACAAGTGTGGGTGTGAGTTGATGTGTCAAGTGAGTCTAATGACTTTGGTTGCTACATCAAGTGTGTCTGATGACTTTTGCTATGGGTAGATGGCACCATGACAGCTGCATACAAAGATTGCTTTAAACAAGGTTGCAAAAAACCATTGTGGCGATGCAAATTGCCCTTGCACTACATCATTCTTTTTTTAAAAACAATATATCTGCAAGATAAAGTAGCAGGGGAAAGGGGAATCACCTATATGAATATCTTCAGTATATTGATACACAAATTTTCTTACATTGGATTTTACTATTTTTAGAAGTTAAGACAACAATATAAAAGCATTTTTTAAAAAAGTACAATCAGCATCATTCTTTTTTCTTGTTTAGTAAGTATTTTCTTCTAATTTAACCAAACAGTTAAGTATAATTTAGTATTATTTTTACAATTCCAATAGCTAACATTATTCTCAGTAATAATAAAAATAATAATAAACTCAGTAACAAAAATAAATAAACAACAGAGTAAAGTTCTTCTGTCTTTTCCGCATATCTTTCCAGTTGCACTTTTAGACGGTTGAGCCCAGTTATATGTCTAGGCCTGAATGGTCATTTTGTATCTAACTCCATCGTGGTCATTGACCACCCCAATCATGGTGATTGTGTTGGAAATAATGAAGGAGACGATCTTGTTTTGGATTAATACATTAATTACATATTCACAGCAGATTAAAATAAAATGAAACATGAAAAGAAAAAGAAGTTAGTATCTCTCATTCATGGCAAATCGCACCGCCCTCGTTCTCCTTTGTTCTTCTCCTCGCTTCTTCTTCAACCCTCATGTGGTTCCCCCCCATTTGGTACCACGTCACCTTTTGCCTCATAGAAGGGTTTTTTTATCATCATTGTTGGGAGTACAGGACCGGGTTTTACCAGCAGACTATTGCGAATTAAAAGAGAATTTATTGGGTTATTTCGAGCATTTTAAAAAATTGCTTTAAGAATAATCTAAAATACTTAAAGCGCCATCCCAAAGTAAAGATGATTTTAAAAAGTAAGAAATCAAATATCGTCACTTCAATCAAGGCAACGTAGACACAAAAATAAAACATTGTTAGACTTCATACATTTTGACACAGTAATAGAATAATAACAAAATTTTACCTCTGAAGCATCCATAGCAAAAGTGGCTAAGTAGTTAGGATCTTGCTTATTCCATGCAAGACGTAATAGAGGATGATGCTGAGGATCCTCATAAATTATAGTAGAATGTTCTAAATGTCGGAGATCAAACATTCGAACTGACCCATCAGCACCTAAAAGAAAAAAGAAATTAAGGGACTTAAACTTCTAAAGCAATGCATGATAGAAGAATAATGTTTTAGATTTCCTTTATCTCTATGTATTTTAAAATTTTCCTTTAAATTACATGAATGATAGCATGCATCTACAAAAAGGTGCATTTAATTTAGACACAATGCACATATACAAATCTAGTAACTAAAACAATAAAAAGTATTGTTATAATATATACTTAAAATCTTTTAATTAAAATCAGTGTCAAAAAATGTGACAAATATAAAAACAATATATTTTTTGAATCTTATAAACAATTTTTGAGAATTGCTATGCTTGAAAATTATCGAGAAAAATGTCAAAATTTTCCTTAATTCTTTTCACTCAAAATCAATTAAAACTAAAAAAATAAAAATCCTTTTTAAATAAGCACCTGCAACAAAATGACTACAAGTCATATTTAATATTTGTAGGTCAAGTAATTTACCCTAGCACCTACTTACATGATACAAGCACCTACCTTTTATGTTTTGAACAGTTCTTACATTATTTAAGCAGATATTTACAAATTAAACAAGACTAAAAATATTTTAGTACTAAAACAAGAAATTTCATATTTTCATTCAGATTATATATTTATATATAACTTTCTAGAAATGTATACTAATGAGTATAATATATTTATAAGACTCATTAAATAAAAACACAATTTCTAAGCAACAAAAATAAGTAGACGCCCTAAGAAAGTCATTTAAATTAATTTAAATTTCATAATTTATTAAAAATATTACCTGCATCAAACTTTTAAAATACTATGTTACTATCACATTATTTAGCTTATAGTGAAGAATATTAGGAATTGCAAGGGCAATAAAAGGTTTTGAAATATTTTTGCATGAAAGTAAAAATTAAGCAAATTTAAAACCATATATTTAAACAAAAAGGCAAAATAATATAATTCATTCAAATTGTATATTGAATTTTTAATTTAATGTGGTATTCATAGTTTATTTATACTCAGAGTGATATTTATTTATGAATAGTATAGCTAATCAAACCAACAGTTTTTCAATTAAAAAGCAATCAAGAAGCACTACAGAACAAAGCACAGATATTTTTCTAAAATCCTAATCTAAGAAAGATTAAATTTGTTGCCTTTTAACAGATATTTTTAAAAGCATATAATCAATTTTTCTCAATTAAAAGTTAGAATTTTTTCTCTTTATTAAAATAATTATGGAACTTAATTAAAAAGTATTTACAGTTAAAAATATTTACTTTATCAAGAAACAAAAAGAAATGAGCACTTTTACTTACCAACACTAGCAAACATATCTTTTCCACCACCAGCACGGCTGAAAGCTATGTCATAAACTTCCTTATCATGTGCAATCAACTGTGTTTTCACATGCCCATTTACTAGATTCACACGCCCCAAAACTTGTCCAGTCTTTAAAAAATATATAATGGAATGTTATTTTTTAAAATACTTGGTAAATAATTATATCTCTAAGAAATTATTTTGAAATAAGCTTCACCTCTAATCCCCATATAGTACATGTTGTATCTATACTTGACGTTCCAAGAAGATTAGGTTCCACTTCATTCCAATCAAATGAAGTCAAAGGTGCACAGAAGTCAGAATTTTTATTCTAAAATTAGAAACAAATTTATATTTAAGCTAGTACAAAAACATCTGACATAAAAATAGATTATTCAACTCTTTTTTCATTTTTAGGATAGGATCGCTTACTTTCTATTTATGAACATCTATATAATATAAGAAGATTCTTTTGAAACACCAAGATTGAAAACTAAACGCACACTGATTTTGTAGCATAAAAGAGAAAAATTAGAAAAAAATTATTTGGAAAAATCTAATGAAATTTTTAAAGTCAAAAAATAATTTTGACATAAAAAATCAATCACCAGTGAGAGGATGAGGAGTTTATTGGTCCATTATTTTTCAATCAATGCATTTCTTATAGATTCATTATAAAATGTCAAAATGAAAGCTTAATGTAAATATCCATAACTCACTAATGCAAAAAACAAAATAATAAATACAAGAGACTTCAGTTTTAAATAATTAAAATAATTTATTCTTGGAAATCACTTTAATGGTAATGGTAATAATAATAATAATAATAATAACTCATTATTAGAGACATGTTATAATTTATTATAATGCATATTACAGAGAAGCAATAATTTTTTAGTTGAAAAACAAGCAACATATAATTGCTGCTTATCTGACAATGTTATAGCAGCTTTAAGGATGTAAAAGGGAGAAAAAAACTATTTAAGTATGCATCTTAGGCAAATGTAGTTATGAAGCTTTATTCATATACCTTAACCCATTAATTGCTGTTGTTGCATTGATATAATTGTCAAATCAAATCTGTTGACCTTGGATTTTTGAAGAGAAAATAATGGGAAAAAGTCATAAGTGATAGAAGTTATCTACTTTTAGCCAAGGAAACAATCTACCACAACATTTCACCCCTGGAGAAGTGACATAAAACATGTGTTGCGATGACACGTCAGCAGAAAAGGGATACTTCAGCTCACTAGAAGAGATCAATTATCAATTTCACTTTTCGATTGACAGTGCATGTGTTTCTCATTCTATGCATATAGAAATGCCAAAAAGAAAATATCTCATATTAGATGAAGCTCTGAATAAATTTTATGCACTTGAGTCAGAAGATGATGACATAAATATTGCAGTTCTTTCACCAGAAACTGTAGAAGCTAGCGATGAAGAAGGAAATGGTAATATTTGTATTTCTGAGAATAATTTTTACCAAATGATACACCAGGAAAAATTGAATTACTTATATCTCAAAAACCATTAGTAGTAAAACACCAAAAGATTTTCCTCAAACAAAAGAATATGAAAAAGGCAGAATGGAAAAATTAAAAATGAAAATAGAAGATAAAACTTATGGAAAGATTTTTGATCTACTTTTTGGTACTGAAATGTTTTCACCTCTCATAGATCAGACTAATTTAGAGAGAGGTTACTACGACTTTCAGTACAAAGAGGAAAATAAAGTAGTTTTTGTTCGTTGGAACAATAACTCTATTGTAACTCTTTTTTCACCATTTGGTAAGATTCAAACTGTAAACAAGGTTTCACGCTATTCAAGTATGGAAAAGAAAAAAATTATTTGATACTTCAACTTCTTCTTAATGATCAATATAACAACAAAATGGGAGGAGTCAATTTATGAGATAATTTAGCAGCTAACTACAGGATAAGGATTCATAAGAAAAAGCGGTGCTGGCTAATATTTACAAATTACATTGACACAGCCTTAAAAAATGAATGGAAATTGTCAAAATTATCAACTACCAAAAATAAAAAGTCACTCTAAGATTTTAGACTCTAATTTTCTTTATTTCTTTTGAAAACTACTTTTGAGAAGGAGATTTATGTAGATGTTCTTCAGCCACCAGAAGACCTAGCAAATTCAATATTAATAATTATTATTTAGTGTGTAGCCACTTTATAACAATGTCAGAGGACAATAGAAGACTGCGTTGCAAGTAAAGTCATAGTCAGACAATATACAGATGCAAAGATTGTAAAGTGCATTGCATCGTGATTGTTGTGAGTTTTCACATCTAAATATACAAATACATTTATACAATTTTACTATTTATACAAATTTGTTACATGTCAACCGATAAAATCCAATAATAAATTAGTTTCTTTTAATAGCATTTGTGGCTTTCAAAAGCATAGAAAAATTTGGAAAGATTTCCAGAAATCAATTCTGAGTAAATTCTCACAAGTTCAGTTCAACTCCATACTCTTATTCTGCTGACGTTGCATGAACGCAAAACTCGATTTCTTAAAAACTAAGATAATTTTTGACATTTTTACTATAAACTGTTATATCCTCCCAAATTAATAGATACTAATGTTTGTGTAAAAAATAAATTCATTCCTTTTGTTTTGGTGAATAATGAGTTAAAATACTAACATAAAACTTTAATTCCAGATATAACTGCCCATCAAGTTCAAATACTTCTCAAAGAGAGCAAAACTTTAAAGCTCCTTCTAAAAAAATTTGCAGGTGAAGACTGACACTGTACACATTAGTTTGGTAAGACATTGACATTGAATGACATTAGTTTAGTAACACTCCAAGAAATATCATCAGCATTATAGCAGTATGATTCACAATGCTGATTCATGTGCCAAAATAAGTGGTAATCTTTTGGTAAGTTCAGGATACAAGGAGATAAATAAACCTATTTTGACAAACAAACGAAAAAATATGGGCCTGATAGCTTTTTTATCTGCATTTTTTTTTTGTATTATCTATGCTAACAAAAAAAGAAGTATTTTTCAAATGTTAATATATTAATGGCTCAGTGATGATATTGGTCACTTTTGCAGCAAATGGACCCCCTCCAATAGTCCTTATCAACAGTAAAATAAATTCTGACATATACTGATATGTTAGGACAAAAAATTTTACCATAAGCACCATTAATTACTTCAAAGAATAGCATTTCTCAACAGGATAAGGTTTGAGTATTTGTTCCCATGAGCTCATAACTCTAGTGAGAAGTTAATTCTGTAAATTTACTTGATTAGCCCAAGTGACCCAAACTTATGGAGGCTTCTAGCCCAAGAAGTTTATAAAAATGCAACGAATGTCAATCCTGAAAAGTATTTGCTACCAAAGAAACTTGGGGGACACATTTAACACATTCACTGCCACTGACGCGCTGGCCACAGAGCGTCACCGGCATGGGACGCACCTCCACTGCCACAGAGCGTCACCGGCATGGGACGCACCTCCCATGCCGGTGACGCTCTGGGGCGACAATTGAGTATAAGTAAACTGCTTTAGTTTTATTTCGGATTTGGAGGTTGAACGATGAGGTTTTTGTGGCACGTTAGTGAAGCATTATTTTTACTAAACACGAAAATAAAAGGTTTTTCTTTTTTTCTGGCTTTACTATTAAAATATTAGAAACGTTTTTAATCATTAAAACACTTTTTTTAAATTCGGCTTCTGAGGATGGATGCATCAATTTTGGTGGCAGCGAATGTGTTAAAAGACTGAGAAAAAGTCCCTTTAAAAGACTTTTCAGGATCTATGATCAATTTCTTGATTTTTGAAGAAAATTTTAAGTATATTACAGCATGACCTTAGTTCCCCCCCATATTTCTTTCAGTCATAATTACAAAAAAATTAATTTCATTTCAGCAAATATTTGCTATAAATGCTAATAAAAATTATATAACGGAAGTCAAGCATATACACAGTTCATTTAGATGAAATTAAAGTAAAATATATTTTCATTCAATTTATCGTTGTCATATTTTTCTAGCACAATGTAAATATACTTTAGGCGAAATACATCACTTCTTTTAAGAATTTACTTACATTATTTAATAAACATTCTAATCTGGTCTCTGCATCTCCTGCCCTCCACACTCGCAGATAATCTCCACTGGTTGCCAAAAGATCAGGACATATACCTTTACTATCAGGAACCCACATAATTTTTGTAGTGGGGTATGGATGATCAAAGGTGCTTTTAGCTGTGAATTCCGAAGTTTCTTCATCTAGAGACACAAGTTGAACCTATTTCAACAAACATTTATGAGTAAATAATGAGCAAAAACCTTTGTAACTAATATCTATGAAAGCAACTACAAAACATTAGATTGAAATAAAATTGAATAAAAGTGTTTCATAAAATACAAATTCTTTTTTTAAAATTAAAATTTTTAATTGTAAAAAAATGTCACACCAACCTATATAAAATAAAGCCTTTTTAGAATTGATCTTGACATAAAAAAATAGTAATAAAAATGTATATTTTTAGTTTAGTATAATTACAATTGTTAGTTTCATTTTATTTATGTGAATGAACTAATTATGAGTGAGTTGTAATATGCTGTAAATGCCAAAGTTGTAAAATACTCTATTTACAAGGGAAGACATATAACATTAAAATATACAAATTGTCCTAAATTACCAAAGACTAAACAGAATAAAAAAGTTTATAGGGCAATCCTGTGTGCATACAATTATAAATAAGACAGCTAAAATGTTAATTGCAAATAGAATTTATACAAATCTGGAGAAATCAAGATTCTAAATCAATAATATTTATTTAATATGAACATAAGAAAAAAAAATTATGTATTTTTTTCACTCACACAGTTGAAAACAAAATGTAAAAATAAACAATTTCAAATATCTAATTTCTATAGCATCAAGTATTAGGGAATTATGATCAATTATATTCCAGAAATCATATAGCTTGTAAAGAATATGTTAGACTGTGCTTTCAAAAGCATAGCAGTGTAAGGTGGGGCAAAAAAAATTCACAAAATTAAAAACACACACATAGAGTAAAAAATTGTTTACTATTAAACTAATTAATAATACAAAATTAACTAAATGAAATACAATTTGAGCTGTATAAATCAATTAAAAATTCAAATATATTGCTTTATTTGTTATGAGATTATAATATTTTTATATACTTTTATTAGATCTAATTTATAGTCAAGAGCATTAAAATTAACTGTAAAATAAAAAATTTAACAGATTATTATTTTACAGTCATTGAGAATTTGGCGTTTTAAGAGCATTTTGCACATATTTATAATTCTAAATCTTTTTTTCTTCCTTCCCTTCTTTGGTATTAGTAGCAGTATTATTATTAAGAGTATATTTCTTTTAGCTTGCATCAGGTGTTTCAAATATTATATTGATTATGCTGATCGTACTTCATTTAATTATAATGTATGCCATTTCAAATTCACAGAAGCGTCAGATGGAATCAAACATGCTATATCAGCATTTGAGCATCTAAAGCCTTGCTGCAGACATATGTAAACACTAAGGATATATTTATATATGCTTGCAAAGTAAATAAATAAAAGGTGGGAGTAGTAATTTATTATTAATAGATATTAGATATTAATAACATACTTCTAATAGTTGTATGTCTAAAAGGTTCAACATTAGTTTCAAGGACATACAAACATTACATCACAAAAAAAAAGAATAGCACAAACAATATCATATTACAGAAATTTTAAAAAGAGAAAAAATAACAAAATCTTTGCATAATGTTTAACATTGTGAGAAAAAAAATTATAAATCAAGACTTTCTCTCAATTTTGCAAATGAGAATTAAATTAAAGTATTCAATCATAATATCAGAAGGAAAAAAAGTCTAAATTGGCTATAATTAGAAAAGGTTAAATCAGGAAAAATACTTATCACCAAAACATGAAGTATAATTTCAGAGCCAAAAGATAAGCTTTTAATTATCAATTAAGAAAAGATAAGAAGAAAAACTGTTATGGAAAAAGAGAATGTGTTATTTTCAAAACCAGGATTTATTCTTCTCATGTCATTGATACTTGTGGCAGTTCTTTTTATTACAAAACAAAGATATTTTATCACAAATAAATTTGCAGAAATTTTTTTAATTTTCTAAACAGAGAGCTATGATGAAACAGATTTATGCTATGAGAATGATTCGTCATAACAGTATTATTAATCAGAATTAGTAACAGAAATAAACACTCATTAAAAAAAAATACTAAGATTAAAAGCTTTATAACAAAGAATAACATTTCAAACAAACTCAAGAAAGAGAATATTTATTCTAAAAGGAAGAGTTTCCCCTTTATAATAAAATTTCTGTTAAAAATATTTTTATTTTAATCAGTCAAAAAATTTGTAAAATTTATGATCGAAAATAAAACCTTGTTATTGTATTCCTCAATGAAGCTTCCGAGAGCAAGTCTAAACCTCTTATCAGGACGCACACTCCAATTCATACTGTATACTGTCCATGGAGCTTCATATTTATAGATCTCCTTTCTTTTTGGAGGAGCAGAATGAACAGCCATTATAAACAATTTGCTAGAAGGAAAAAAAATGGAGATTTTAAAAAAAGAAAGGTTTTTTCATTAACAGTAAGTTATTTTCTTATAATACTATATCAAATATATGATGTTTAATAGATCTGTAGATTCATATATATACTGAAGATTAAATTATACTATCGTGAATATGAGACATTTTAATTTTTTTATTCCAAATCAATTTAATATTAAAACACAATCATTCATTAAGATAAATTAACAATTAGTTGATTCCATTTTCTCATATGATTTCATCAATGAACAGGATGTAAAAGAATCTAACAAGTCAGGATAAATAGAAATAATTTCTTTTTTAAATTATGTGGTTTTCCTTTTATTTTTTAAAATTACATAAAAATTTCATTTTATATTGGTTGAGAAAATCTTCTTTTATTCTTAATCATGTCTTAAACTTAATTTAATTAACTTTTATTCTTAATCTTTTATTCTTAATCATTAATCTTAAACTTAATAGTACAGTAAATTATATAACTGAATATTTTATTTATATATAAAAAAAACGGATTATTTTATATTTCATCTTCAGGATTGTTTTGGGAATCGAATAAATGCGTATAATTTGCTTTCAAAAAGATATAACATTCCATGATTATTTAAAATTGTTTCAAACTTCTTGATTTGACACAAATTTACAAAGAATTTTATTCGCATTTTATGACAAACACTGTTTATAAATGAATAGGATTATTTTGCACGAAAAATATAAATGTTTAGAATAAGAAACATAAGAAAGTAGCCATTCAATTAAAAAATATTCGATGATTTTGAAAGGGAAGTTAAATGTCAGTCCTATTTTATCATCCCGGTATGATAAAGAAGAATGGTGTTATTTATTATTCTAAATACAGTAAGATATAATAAAACAGAATCAACAAAAGGACAAAACAACGATTTCATTATAATTTGCATGAGTATAACTGAACATCATTACAACCGGCATCAGAATTCGAATCATTCTTTATTTAATCCAATATATTAGTGAATACAATCAAAAAGATTATTCGAAAATTAACAGATACAACTTTCTAAGTATACATTACACTGATATTTTTGGTGAACATAATAAAGAAAGGAAAAAATACAAAAGCCAGTTACTTACTGAGCTTACACAATTAGTAATACATCAGCACTCTGTATTTTTATTAAAATGCAAAATTGAATCAAAAATTACTTCAGAGACTTCACCCCTTTTCAGAAATACATTTTCATCTCAAAAAAATTTACGATAATTTAACGAGCAGCAAGTAAACATCAATCTACAAACAATGTCAGAAGTCAGAAGCTATAAGTGTTGCCACTATCAACATATCAATACCAGACATCGTTAGTGTTTCGAGTTCATGCAAGTTAAATTGCATTTGACAGTTTTCTCACATAAAAAAAGAGAGATTTCTAGACACAACAATTATAGTTATATTAATATAATTTATTCTGAACAGTCATATAGTATTCCAACCTATTTCATCTTTATAAGAAAATTTAAACTCAATTCATAGCAGAAGTTATTTGTACTGCCAAAATAAAATAAAACGTGCTTTTGGTACATTTGCAGTTTCTTCGTGAAATTTATATGTTTATAGTTTATATAAAATTTTAAAGTAAGGAAATTTTGCTAAGCAAAATTTAAACTTCATTCTGCTGTTCTAACAAAATTTAGCTACTTTAATCTGTATTTCTGAACTGTATCGTGTAAGTCAAAATAATTAGTTGAAAGGATAGTGAATCAATTTTTACTATGAAAGCTCGACAGCGTTATGATGAACTTGAAAGATATAAGGTATTGGGATTTATAGCTACAATGGCTTTTATCCCCGGTTTCCAGAAGTTAATATTTAAAAAATCTTGTCAATAAACAACAAAAAAAAGAAAGCACGCACAAAAAACAAATTGGAACGCTATGATGATTCTCAAATAATCTAAAGTGACAACTCAACTTCTTCTTTTTTAACTCTTTACTCCCCAGCTTAACAATTTTTCGGCGCTGATTGTAAATTATTAGCGTAATTTGTGTTTTTGAAAATAGTCCACTGTAAAAATTTGCCGAGTTTATCCAATCATAAAGAGTAAGGAGGTACATTTATTCTTAAATAGTGTAGTATATTTTGGAAACATTTTCAGAAGTTATTTTTCATATTATTTCTGTAGTATTCGATTATATTTCAATTTGCTATTTAAAAAAATTTCTAAGAAAATTGAAGAAAAAAACAACAACAATAAACTATTTATAAATTTTTCTATGAGACCACGAAAATTGTTTAAAGTTCTTAATTAATATTTTTTAAAGGCTTCAGGCAATGATCCCCAATAATTTTATTTACTTTTAATAGAATGCTAAAAATTGTGCGTCATTTATGCGTTATCCATTTGATTTTTCACATATATATTATACAATGGTAAAGCTTTATTCATCACATTTATATTTTTATGACATTTTGAAATATTTTTTGATATATAATTAATTATTAGAAAAGAATTCTAGAAATGTTTAGAATGATTATTATTTATTTTTAACATTAATAATTTTCTAATCTGAGCTGATATATGAGTAAAATGCTGCTCTTTGTTCAGAAAAGTGTATCAAGTAAATTGTTAAATAAAAATTATAAAGGAATTATGTTTAAAAAAATTCAATTTACTTAGTAATTAACCTTATTTTCTGGCTCACTTTTCTGCTTTGAAAGAAAAATAAGAATAAAAAAATATATAATTTGATGATTTTTTTAACTTAACTTACAGTTGAAAGAATAATTATATTTGAAGTGAAATAAATTTAAGAAGTGGAATGTGTAAATTTGTTTTTAAATAGACACTGAACGTTTCAAGCTGGTGAATAAATTAAATTTAATTCTGAAGAGGTTTTTTTTCTTCTTTTTTCAATCTCGTTTATGTCATAATATTCATTATTAATGTTTCCTTAATTTCTTTTCCTTTGGTTAATATGGTAAACATTATTATTCTGAATAGAGTACTTTTTTTTTCAAGGATAGCATTTAAAAAATAAAATACTCAATTTGAATTCTTCGAACAAAAATATATCAATTTAAAACTGAAATACAATAAGTTTTGCTTTTATTATTTTTATTTCTTGAAAAGTTAAAAGAAATATTAAGAAATGGCATATCTTTTTAATGCCTTTACAAAGAAGTTTTATGGAATTATATAAAGAAGACATTTGAGTGATTATTATTTTTTCTTATCAATTGAATTTCATAAAATAATAAGAATGTGAATATGATATATATTGCTATTTTGTATTTTGCTCTTCTGCAATCTATAAAAATTTGTGAAAAAATGTATGAAGCTAATAATTAATCAAAATAATCTATTGAAATAGAAACAATTTTCTTTAAAATATTTTTAGACTTTAATGTGCCTTGTGAAAGCCAGCATTTGGTAATGTAAATTTATTAATATCTTTTGCCGTAGTTTTCTACATTATTAATTAAAAATTAAAGAAGCCTTTTCTTTTTTTTAGTTAATAGTTTAAAAAAATAAGTAAAAAATTATAATAAATTTTGCTGTACTGAATATTGACTTCTATATAACATATACCAAAATCTACAAAACTATTAATTTTTTAATCCATCAATTTGGTTAATTTTATTATATATATATATATATATATATAATATAAAATCAACCAAATTATCTCAAATAAGTTTCAACCATTTTATTATAAATTTGTTTTGTGAGAACCCTTAATTCATTAATGTAAGTAATATTAATTTTTATAGCATATAAAATAGAAAAAAAAAATTTTTTTTAAAGATAAATTGAAAGTGGAAAAAAAAAATGGAGAATTGGCATAAGTAGACAGAAAATTAGGGGCAGAGACATTATGTCAAATTGATAAAATGTTTCCACTGCAAACTGTAGTGTCAATATTCTGAGAAAAAGAATTAATACATCTTTATTCGTTTTAAGTAGAAAGATAAAAAAGAAACATGCAAGGTTATTTCTGTTACTGATAAAATTCTAATTTTTTCTTAAGTTGGAGTATTGTTTTGGAAGTTAAATAGCTCCGCCCTTTTAAGGTGCAGTTTCCTGTCTTCTATAATATCTGTTTCCTTTCAGTCATGTCACCATTCTATTAGGTAACTTGCTTAACAGCTGTCAGTGTTATCAAACTAAGAGCTTGCTTCATTTTATGTCATTTTGTATTTTTTTTAGTTTAACTGCTGTATTTATTGAAAGTAAATATTTTTATGAATCATTATAATTTATAGTTTTTATACATATTTTTTGTTATTATTATATGGTTTTAATATTTTGCTTTTCTTAGATGGACATCCTTGCTGGTCAAAATCTTGTTAACAAAAGCAGGAGCATTTTATCTGCTGATGAAGCATTAAATGATAAAGATATTATAGCTTTCTACTTTTCTGCACATTGGTGCCCACCTTGCAGAATGTTCACCCCAGTATTAGCAGATTTTTATGAAGAAGTCAAGGACAAGAACTTTTCATTTGAAGTTGTTTTTGTATCCTCTGACAGATCTGAAGATGCCTTATTTGATTACATGAGTGAAGCACATGGAGATTGGTTAGCAGTGCCTTATGGCTCTACTGCCGTGGAGTGAGTGAATATTCCATTAATTTATAAAGTATTATATAAATTGTATAAATTTAATATAATGAATCTCATATTTGGAAGCTCTGATCTAATATTCCAAATTTGATACACTTTACTAGATGTGCTGGTCTCACTTTAATGTAAATCAGACCCTTATCCATGTTAGATCTCAGATGAAATTTGGTCTCGAACTTGCAAATCTTCGGTTCTGGTATTAATTTTGTGCCACTGGGTCTCATAAATCATATGAGAAATAGAATATTTTTCTCACTGATTTTTTAAGAAATTCTTGCTCTATGACTTTAAAGTTACATTCTAGTTTAAAGTTTATTTCCTTAAAATAAGTAATTTTAAAAATCTGAAATTAGTTTAACTTCTAAAATAATCTAAATTAATTTAAAATTAGTTAAATTGTGTGACATTTGAAATGCAGAATATTTTTAGCATAATTATTACTTTAATTATTACGAAAATAAAACTTTAAAGGAAATTTTGATAAATATAATTACATCTATTTTTTATGATGTGAATAATTTAATAATCTTAAGTTAGTCTAATAGTAGCTATTTCAAAACAAAGTTACCGAAATTGTTGCTCCCATTTGATATTAGATTGTGACTGATAAAGATCAAAAGTTCATAAATATGGCACACACACACACACATATATATATTATAAAAGGGTTAAAACAAGCATTGGCCTTATATTATATAAAATATTGCTCTTCATCTATACTTTTTTAGGAGCCATGGATAGGGCTATCTCAGGACTGCAAATGCTGAAGCTTTGTATTTCTAAAGGCTCCAAACTACTAATTGCTCTCACAAAATTGAAATGTTTTGGTTTCCAGTCTGAATTTACATATATTTGAATACTTAACCAGTTATCATATGTGCTGAAAAATCCTTTGTAAGATTCGAAAAAAAAATGGCATACAATATTAGTCAAAAATAATTTAGTTTTAAGGTATCATATATATATATATATATATATATATATCAAATCCAAGTAACGTATTTATAAAAAACCTTGAACTCTAAAATACATTTTAGCTGTAGTGTAATCTGATAGTAAAATTATAATTATTTAGTTTCCTTAAAAATATTTGTAGTTAATTATTTTAAAAGTTTTTTTTTTTTTTTGTATTATTCTTAAATTTGCTGACAACTGAATACTTAGGATATCTGTATTCTATAACTAAATTCGCTTCAAAATATGTATATATATTTTGAATAGCCATTATGTGAAATGTTATTATCAAATAACAGAAACAGAATCTTCAATTATCCTTATTGCAAAAGCATCAGATGTAACTAAAAGCAATAAGCTTATAAATTTGTATTTGAGTCAATTCTCCTACAAAGTCTGTTTTCAGCTTGATTGGACTACCTAGTTGGTTTGAAAATGCTAAATTAGATTCCATGTATACTTCAGGTCATGGTAGCCTGGTTGTAAGGTCTTCTCTTCAGAACTGGAGGGTTATAAGACCCTATTTCATCCCAAGAACTATTGTGTAAGCAGGTCTGATGCACATTAACTCGGCTGGTGTGGGTTTGGACAGAGTGCTTGCTAAAGCTCATCCTCATACTCTGACCATGGTTCAAAATTGAGAACTTCCTCATAATAGCTCTAATATGCTTTAAAACGGGACATTAATAGAATTGAACTTTTTAGATTGGAACTGAAGACTTTTTCCGACAGCAATTTCTTAAAATGTTTAAAATAATTTTAATTAATAAAAAATGAAGATAATGTCTTTTTCATTGTTAATTACTGACTGGCACAAAGAAAAAATTTTCATACTTTAATTCCTTTTAAAACATTTTAAGTAAATTTTATGATAATACATCCCATTTCGAAATGTTCAAACTGTTGTCATTGCTGCTGTTTCAATACTTCATTCTGCTGAGTATCATGAATTTCATCACGAAATAATCTTAATGTTGCTTTAAAATGAAATATTATAATATAACTAAGCCAGGTTTATGTATACCCTCATTTCCTCTTCGCCCAAAAAAATATTAGGAATGAGTCGCAATGAATGTGGAAGAATATAATATTCCCTTTTCATTTCAAAATAGTTTTCTATTTAATTCATAAAAGCATTTGACTGATTTGTTAATCAGGATAATGATGGGAAACTTAATTTTTTTAATGCAAAGTACATTCAAAATATGCATATTCTGCATATATATATATATATATATATATATATATATATATATATATATATATATATATATATTTGCTATTGATGATTTTTCAAAGTATTTCATGTATAATCTAATGATTTTTTTTTCTAGTCAACTCAAAAAGAAATTCAATGTTCAAGGTATTCCAATGCTTATTGTCACTAAGAAAGATGGAACCGTTGTTACTACTAATGGGAGGTCAGATGTCGAGAATAAAGGAGTCAAGGCTTTTTCAGATTGGAATAAATAAAGCTTTTAAGGCATAAGATATACAAATGAACATACATAAAAGTTGAAATGGCTGGTTTATATTTAAACATTTCAAAGTAATTTTATTGTGGATGTTTAATTAGTGCAAACAAAAGTGAATGAGCCAAATGGGTTCATACTGTTAAAACAAATTTTTTAAGATAATGTTTTAAAATAATTTGTAATATAATTAAATGCAACTCTACAGGGGAAATATTTTTGAAAAATATCTATTGTTTGTTGGATTTCAGAGAAATTACTTCATGTGAAAGTTCAGAAGAATTATCTTGTTTGTGCTGATTATTTCAAAGTAATGTTTTCTGCATTGTTATTGAATAAAGATTTTGTATTCTAAGTTTTGACTTTGAATCTTGTAAAAAAAAAGTACTGAAAAGTTTTAGATATTGCCTTATTTCAATATATATTTAATAAATACATGTTTCAAGATAAGAAAAAGGAATTATAATTATCTTATTTATATTTTAACTATCCTAAAAATATTGCATTAGAATGCAGTGAGTTTCACACTTTGAATTATGTAAATTATTCATACTAACTCTTATTGCAAAATTATATCAATGGCATTGATATTTTTGATAGTAAGAAAAGTATGAAATTAAGCATGCATAAATAATAAATGTTAGATTATTCATGCTTAATTTCATACTTCTTTATATATTAAGAATTTTTTTTTGACCAGACAGCAATTACATTTTACTTCCATTTTTTGAAATTAAATGATCAATTATACATTTTAATTAAAAATTTGTTTTAGTTTATTCTCAAGTAATTGTTATGAGTAAATCTATTTAAATTTAATAAATATTTACTCTATCCTCTATTCCAGTCAATATTTATTCTATAACGGAAAAAGAAAAATGGATATTTACTTGTATACCATAATTGTTGAAACTAACAACTAAACACTATTTGCATACATTAATACACAAACACTGACTTTAAATGTAACAAATCGTAGATATATAAAAAGTGTTCATTGATTGAAATTCACATTTTTTTAAATATATTTATTATTAAAGTTTTATTATTTTATATTTCTTTTTTATGTATTTCATACTTTGACTCCTTTATCCACATAATCATCTTAAAGAGTTTAATCTTCATGAAATTGAAATCTTGACCAACCGATACTTTTCTGAATAGATTTCAACTTCAAAAGGAATAAAAGAAACTGCTTTTGCATCATTTTTGAAAGTTAAATATTGTCATTTCTTGAGAAGACAGCTTTATTATCAAGAGTACTTAATAAATATAATTCAATTTTTATAGTTATATTTTATGTTACAAATAAAAAAATAAATAAAAAACAGCCAATTTTAAAAGCAAATCTATGTCTGTTAGTGCTCAATAATGCAGACTTATATTTTGGAATAAATATTTGGAAATTTTAAAATAATAAAAAATTAAGCTACTTATTGATAAATTTAATGCTATTTTAAAATTAAAAAAAATAACTCAAAACAATATTTTTTTAATGATACAATTTAGTTCTTAAAATAAATTTTATTCGATTTCAAGAATTTCCAAAAATATTTGTGACGTACTTTCCTTTATGGTAATGACATATTTGTAAAGAAAGGAACATTTTCCTCCCATCATTGAAAATTATCATAACACTATTCTTTTGTATGCATAATATCTAAACAAATTTTAAGATACATCAGTATGGGTGAGTAAATATATTTTTTATTCTTATTGAATAAATGTATTTTCTAATTTTTAAATTAATATTCAAGCCAGCTAGTATATTATTAGATATGATAATATAGATGTAAACACATAACAGAGGACTATTTTTTTAAATATCAGAATCAGCTGTATAATTTTTATGGGGAAATAGAAAATTAAAATACTGTGTAAGAAAATATGGAGCAAGATGGCATAAAGAATTAGAAATGACTTGATGTATAATCAACTTTTGTAATAAAGTCATTTATAATTTCAAATTTTTATCCTGAATACCAAAGTATAAGAAAACATTTATGACAACAGCAATTTTTCAGTGATAAAATCATGCAAATAATTTAATGTTGAGCTACCCTAGATATATTAGCTAATATTAAAAATTATGCAAAACATAAAGTAAAATTATTGGAAACTTAAAAAAAAATTTTTTTAAGTCATTAAAAGTAGATCTCAACAAATATACTTTATGTCCATTTTCATATATTCATTAAAATAATTGGTTTCACAAATATAAAAAAAGAACAATTTATTTCAAATTACATTTAATATAAAGGATGGAAAAGTTTTAATATAGAAATAGTAAACTATACAAAATGACAAGCAGTAAATATTTATCTTGGAAAATCAAAACTAATAAAATTTTACAAATACAAATCAAAATGTAAGTTAAATGCTTACATCCTTTTCTTTTATTATCTGAAAATTATCTAGAAAAAAAAATTCATAATTAAAATGAATTGATACAATAACAGAAGTTCTAGTTTTTGCATAAATAACAATTTGATTTTTAATAAGAATTACAAGTTAATAAAATATATATTATTTTTATCACAAATCATTTGACTAGGTTTTAAAATTTGTAACTATTTTTTTATTGCTGATATTTCCTACCATGGATAGACATTTTAAAAGCAGACATCATATTTAAGTTAAAATGCTGTGCATACAGCAGTAGCTCTTATCTAACAAATTTTTAAAAAAACTGAAGAATGGCAAACAAATAGAATAATTTATGTACAGAATGCATTATTGTAATGAAATTTAGAAGTTCCAAGGATCACTTAAAGTCAAGTCTTGAAATTTATTTTCTAATGAAAGTTTGTCACCATCTTCTTTAGGTAGTGTAACATGATCGGAGATTGGAGTTACCATAGCTAAGATGTCCTGCAATGCTATGTTAGATTTTTTACTTTGCTTTATAAATAAATGTCGAAGAAGCTGTGTCACTGTAGGTCTCCTATTAGGGTCTCTTTGTAAGCATAATTCAGTGAATATGTGAAACGAATCGGAGAACTGTCTCATCCTATAAGCATCTCCTAAGTGGCTCTGTGATTGAGTTTCATCATTATCATAATAAGTACGAGCATCTAATGGCCTTGGATGGTAACCTTGCAGTTTTTCAAGTAGCATTTGAGTAGGTGGCATTTCTGCAAATGGAACAATGCCATTTGCTAGTTCACATGCAGTAATGCCTAAACTATACACATCTGACTTTGCATTATAACCCATCAAATTCTGTTCCAATAATTCTGGGCTGAGCCAGTTTAAATTTGTCACTGAATCTGGAGGAAATGAATGTATAACATTTTGCCATTTACCATTGTTAATCACATTACAAGAATAACGCATACCA
Source organism: Argiope argentata (assembly GCA_026289955.1). NCBI lineage: Eukaryota > Metazoa > Arthropoda > Arachnida > Araneae > Araneidae > Argiope > Argiope argentata. The sequence continues at coordinate 7,040,640 of JAOUZG010044037.1, read as the reverse complement.
GATAATAAAGCTCTTCCGGATGAGGAAATCAAGATATGACTTGCTTTTACGCTTCTATGAATATAACCTCTTTTATGTACATAATCCAGAGCTGCTAAAATATCCTTTAAAATTAATCCTATGGCCAGTTCTGGTAGACCATCTGAAAAATGAGAATACATAATATCTCTTGCTGATCCATAGGTCATTAAAGGCATAACAGCCCAAACTTCATTTTGATAGACAAAAGAACAAAAATATGGCAAAAGATTTTCATGCCGCAACTGTCTTGTAACCAAAATTTCCTTCTGAACATATGTGACATCTTCTGGACAGGAATCCAAATTTATTCTACGTACAGCTACTTTTTGTCCAGTTGGAATGTGCTGTGCAGCCGATATGGTTGCAGCATCTCTTAACCCTTTCCCAATTATTGCCAAAAGTGCATACTGAGAAGCATCTGCTTCGTATGTGATCATGGTGGAATCTTTGGGTAAAAGAGGAATTGATTCCGATAGAGGTCTATAGGCAGATTCGTCATGAGCAATATCACCTTCAACAGTAGTTTCTTGTACACCTTTAGGACAGCCACAATCAGGCAAGCATGACATTGAATTTCAGAGATAAGCCAGCAAACCAATGTTCATAACTTGATCTAGGAAAAAAGAAAAGATATTAAAATGAAATTTGCTATGCATATTTCCATGTATCATGTCAGAACATAATTTCTTGAATGGCCAAGCACCACATGCTTGTGCAAGTTAAATTACATTTTTATTTATTTTAATTGTTTCTTAAATAAGTAACTTTAGTACTGCAAACAACCAAAAAAAACTTTGTCTTGCATTTATTATTTAAAAAATATCAAATTTCCTATTTATTACATTTCATATAATCACATTCTCAAAATGGCATTTTTTCTAGGTTTTATTTGCTGTAGTCATTATTATTATTATTATTTTTTTTTTTTTTGCAATGCAAATGCAATGCAATCATGTTATGAAAAGCTGATTTTTTGAGATGCTCAAGCAGATAATAAAATTTTTATTTTTCGCCATCCGATTTTTGTTGACGCCACAAACCTCATTCTCAAATCAACATCATGTTCTGACATGATAAAAGAAGAGATAAAAGAAATTTCAATATCTTTATTATTTAATAAAGAAACAAATTTTTTAAATATATATAAAGATGTAAGGAGCAATCATAACAAAAAATAAATTTGTTTCAGAATACCTTTTAGATAGAAAATTCTAAAATTTTCAGATGTATTTATGTATTAACTTCATGTCATGAATATGTACCAATAATGCTCTGATTATTTCAAATCAAATAAATTAATCAACATCACTAACAGCATTTAATTATCAAATATATCATGTTAATCCAAGGTAAATTTTTTTTAAAAATAAATATTTGCAATTGCATGCAGTTAAATCTTAAGTCCATGAGGTGGAGTTAAATTAATATTTGGTTGATACATATTACTCTAAAATACATATAAAAAATGCAAAACATTAAGTTCTTAGAAAAAGATCATTCTATATATCATATAGAAAATAGTAATTAGTCAAGAAAATGAAAAACAAATTAAGTTATTTATTATTTTAATAAATTAAACTATTATTATCCCACAATTTCAATATTTTGCTTTTTCAATTGGGAAATTAATAAATGTATATGTAAGAAAATAAATGCCAAGACAAAATCAATTTAGATTTAAAACAATATCTTAAAGTAAAAAGAGAAAAAAAAGTGCAAAAAATTAATATCTGTTTTTTAATTAAAAACTCAATTTGATAATTTGATTTGAATTTAAATATGAGGTTTAATTTAAATTTTAATGATGTCTCCAAAAGAAAATTATAAATTGTTTATGCTCAATAATTAAAAAAAAAAAGAATGGAGTTTGTATTTCTTGCTATTAAAACAGTTTCAGTCCAACAATTATAGATCTTATTACAAAAGATGAATTCTGAGAAAGAGAAATGATAAAAATTATGGATATTTTTAAATTCAATAAAAATTCTTCATTTCTTATATATCTGAATTAATTCAAATACCAATGAAAATGTTTCTAACTTTAAAGTAATTTTTTTATATATATAATCTATCAATCCACATAACTTTAACACTTCATTTGTTGTTATCTCTTTTACAATTTTGAAAGACAACTGAAGAAGGGAATTTCTGGCATTTACAATCATTTTTTTCTCTGTCATTTGAGGGCGAGTTTACAATTTTTTTCTTTATGTGCCTATGATAGACTTTAATACAGTCATTTAAATTTAATTAAGAAATAATATAAATATACTCTTTTCCACCCTAACTTGGAAGTAGTGTATATTCTATACATGCTGAATCACAGTCGTCATCGGGAGAACTGATTTACTTTAAAGTTACTAGAAAAGCTGATCACTGACAAAATCTTATCTTGCATTATAATTTCAAAACAAAAAATTAATTCTTTTCTTTTTCAATTTTATTCATACATTATTTTAATAAATCAGAATTATTAATTCACTTAATTTTATTAATTATGTTCAGTTTGTTCAATTATTTATTATTAATACATGAAATTTCATTTCGTTTAATTTTTTTTTTAATTCTGTCTTTTGATATTTTGTATAGCATGTTCAGCTAAGTTTTTTTAAAAAATTTCTCTATCACTGTTCTCATCTTTTAAAACTTTATCTAACATTAAAATCCCATTTCTATGAAAAAAATATATAGATTTTTGGTCAGATACAGAATAATGTAAAATCATCATATTTTACAAATGTTGAATGTTTACCTATTCAATCTGGTCACTTCTTTCCCGAGGTACTTCAAGGACTTAATTTCTTTTTCATTTTTTTCAAATAGGAAAATGTCCTTTGTGAAACACCTATAAGATGCAAAACTTCATGAACAATTTATAAAGTTTCACATCTTACAGTATAGAATCTTGAGTGTTTTCTTCCCTAAGTCTGGAATACACATTTAATATGTTTCTGTATGCCACACTTTTTATTGGTTTCTTCATCTTGAAAGCGTATAGAATGCAGTTGGTGCTAACATTTTTTCTGACATTTTAAAAGTAAATAGGAATTACGACTTGAATAAATATTCAACTATCGAAACTAATGACTGCTCATGTGATTAACAGTATCAAATATATCAGCTGGTAAATAACAAAATTAATAAAGTATTAGTGATGAAGAAAACTGCTGGAACTTAATTAAGTGAAGTTGACGAGGACATACAAGAAATGTGTGCCAAATAGACCTTGAAGAGCTGTTCAAGCCAAAGTGGAATTCATTATATATATTTTTTGGTTTTATTTATTCACTTTATTTGCAAAAAATACTTAACAGGTAACACTTCTAGAGAATAAATACCTGCAGATAAAAAAATCACTTTTCTGCCTTTTACAATATTGCCAAGTTAGGGTGGAGTAGAGTATAAAAATAGAATAAATAGTTACAAGAAAATGATAATAATCAATAGTTGCAAGTCAATTAATGTGAATCTTTTCCTAATATATAAAATTATTATTATTTTATATTCAAATATCTGAATCTGAGAAATGCTACTATTGCTCTTTTGCACTTGAAAAAGTAATTAAATGCATTATTATTCATTTAATACAAAAACGTTTATTGAGCTGAAAATAATAAAATATATATTGTTTTAAGGTGAATTTCTCAGAATATTTAACCAACATCTTCTTATCACTAAGTAGATATTTTTAACAATAAAAATAAAAAAATATATAAAAAGAAACATTTCATTGAATTGTACTTGATAGGAGGCATCTGAAAACAAATGATTAAACTCAAAGTGAAATTTTATTCTCATACCAAAAAAAAAAAGAAAAGAAAAGAAAAGAAAAAAGAAGTATAACCCATTTGGAAGAGAAAAGAATTTATTTTAGTACCGTAAGATTTTGTGTTTCATTACGTTCAAGAAACAGTCATAGACAATTTGACAGAGCAAGAAAAAGCTATGTAGAGCATCAATTAAAAAGTATGTATAATGACTTTAATGCTTTTGAAAGTAAATAATACATCTGAATACAATAGTTTGAAAATCATTCTCATTAACAATAAAAAAAATGGCATTTAAACAAGATTGACTAATCTTAAAGGCACTTGATGGTTGTAATGACAACCAAAAATCATCAAGAATTTTTTTGTAAATTTAGCAATCTTAATTGGCAGCATCTGATTTAATTATATTTAAGCACATATTTATGATATATATATTTATGTACTTGAGTATATTTTTATAATTTGGCAAATTATATTGTGCTTTACGGTTGTTGTTAAAACCAGTAAGTATCATTTTAATTTGCTTATAATTTTAAGACTCAGACAAATACTATTATTTCATGTTCTAATAATAAGTATCTTTCTTTATAATAACCATCTTAGTTATTTGATTCAGCAATAAGGGTTAACAGCAGAAAAAATAAATGTAGTTTTCAACTACACAAAGCTGTACATTTTTGAATATCCTAAAGGCAGCTGCAATTTAGAAGTTAATTTACCAGATTTTAACTATCCCTTTTTTAAACATGATTTTAAAAAAGATAATTATATTCTTTAGAACAATTTTCTATCATAAACACACCTATAAAACATTATTAAAAAAAAAGGTAAAAGAATAAAATAAATTATATTACGTAAAAAAATAAGCCCTTAAAGTAATTAATTAAGGCTTTTAAGTAATTAATTTCATAATTTATTGAAATAATAAAAAATCCTTCTAAAATTTATCAACAAATATTTAAATTACAGCAAATATGATTCAAAAGTTTAAATTATATTTATTGTAAATTTGAAACATTTTAATTACAATAAATGCAATTTAAATATATTCACAATGGATGTAAAGTTTTGACAGGAAATTTTTGTCAATCAATTTATCAAGATTGTGTGCAATGAGAACATTTTCATAATTAGAGTATTTTTCAATAATGTTCACATTTAAAATGCCCAATTATTTTATCCACCCAAAAATATTAAATGTAATATAAAATTCTTAATTTCTGTTAACTACTTAAGTCAATAAGATTAGAATAGTATAAATGAACAATTTCTATTGAACAAGATATGAGTGAATTTTTGCAATAGTAATCATCCTTCTCATGTCTTTTAAACCAGGAGTTTTCAGGTATAACATTCCAACTGAATCAATTGATTTTTTCATAAATGAATTCAGATTTTTTCTTCCTCAAATTGCATCCTTAAAACATTGATTTTGCAAACACGAAAATTGAATGGATAGAGCATAAATTTTAAAATAAACTGAAGGCAAAGTAGGTTACAGGTCAAGGAACTGAAAAATAAACTGCATTGCTAAACTGTCGTACAAAATAACGTTCACATTTTCAATTCATTACAAAAAATAAAAATATGGCAAATGATCTAATCAGTTTACTATATTTAACCGGTCACAATTTATTACAGTTTGCATTTTTATCAGCAGACTATTTTGAAATGTAAATATACTTAATGAAATTGTTTTGGGTCTACATTATTAGGAATAGATGACAAAAATTAGTAGCAATAAAAAATAAAGTATTCTACCGCTAAAAACCTTACCGATTTCAAACTGCATTCACAATTAAAACCAAAGTAAAGGTGCTAATTTCAAATTCACGATTTCCAATGTATGACAACAATTACAAAAATAGTTATTTTCTTTTTCAACAGACACATATATCACAAATATATCAATATATTTAAATTTCGAATATTTTTCATACTTTTTTACGGATTATTTACATTTTCAGTCATGGATACAGTACAGATGTAATTTGCCAGGGATCAGTCATATGTTTTCAGTTTCCGAAGTCGAGTAAGGAATTAAATTAACTGGTTAACAAATAATTTATAGATTATTTTTTTCAAAAAATGACGATTGATTTTAAAATAATTTTTTGTCATTAAGAGTAATGGATTTTAAATTTTGTTCCGATGAAAATACTAAGAGTATTTTTGCTAATAAATAATAAAAATGGTTTATTTCATAAACTCAGATTTTTATTCAAAAATTAATATATGTGATATATTTTCTATCTTTTGAAGTTAGGATTCTAAATTTAATTGAATAGGAGCTCCAATGGAATGACTTCAAAAATGAAAATATAAATAAATTAAAACTTCTACTGTTTCTTTGACCTCTAAATTTCGGCTGCTTTGGAAGGTGACTTCCGATTCAAAATTTCGCTCCGTTTACTTCAGCATTTGACAGCTGATTGAAAGTAAGAAAAGTTGTGTTTTTCTTTTTTGGAGTTCCGATAGCCATGCATTGTAGATAATCTTTGAACGGAACTTACCGGCTAAAGAGTTTAATATAGAGGATTTTTTTGTTTTTATTTAAATCAGCGGTTTAAAACAAATTCTTATTTTTATTGTTTTGTAAAAGAGAACTGACTTAATTAGATTTGTTTGAAAAAGTAATTTAATTGTGTCATCTTGATGTGTTTCATTCTTTCACTTTTAAATAACCTATAAAAGTGTTAATTAATTATAATATTATAAACGTTTGACTTTTACTTTTAAAAATAGTTTTTAAATAAAAGTATTCCATATTTTTATTTCTGTTTAATCGCAGAAAATCGAATCGTGTCTGTCATTTAACGAAACTTATTTTTTGATATTCTAATAATAATAATTTTTTAAAAATTTTGTTCATTATATCAAAATTTTCTTAAAATTTAATTCTCTGAATTTAATATTCCTTTAAAATTGCCAAGATATATCTCTTGTGAGATTTCCTATTGCAGTTAACAAAAATTTTAGAATTTCATTTTCTCTGTATTTATTTTTATATTCTTTTCTGGTCATTTTTTCTTCATTTTCAGATAATGGAGTAATATTTCAAGTTGTTTTGACTGCATTAGAATGGCAGGACATCATCCTCTTAGTATTCAAGTTCGAGTTCATCATTTGAATGAAAATGAAAATCTGGAACATACTTTATTTACAATTAAAAAAGGTATTTCATTTTAAGTAATAAACCTTTCATTTTTTTAAAAAAATCTGATTTTTTTATTAAATTAATTTAAAATACTTGTTTTTATTTATCATTCCATTTAAATACATATTTATTATATCTCTGTTATCAGTACTATACTTAGTTCAGTATGGTTATATAAATACAGAATATTTTTTATACTTATAATTTATTTAAAAAAAATAGAGTAATATCTTATTTAAAATGTTTTATGCTTATTTTTTAGGATCTGTTATCCAGTTTAAACTAGGATCTACTCTTTTTGGTCAGAGTATAAAACTCTTCATTAATTATCCTGAAAATCCTACTGATGGTTTTAAAAGGCTTGTTTATAGAGAATTAAAATGGAGGTCAGATAGTTTAAATAAGGGTGATGATACTGCCCTACATTGTGATATCACTTTTGAATTGGCTGGAAGTTTCCATTATTTTTTCATTCCTGAAGGAGGGTAAGTAAATAAATAGTTAATTTATTTCCTTGTTACGATTTAATATTTTTTTATAAAATAATATATGTATATGAAAATACTTACAGAACTTTTGGGATTTGAAACCTCAATTTATTTCATGACAGGAGTTGAAATTTCTACAGAGAAAAAATAATGGGAAATGAGTTAGTCTATACTGTGACACAAGAGCAAAAAGGGGCTTTTTTTCTTAAGTGATTTTACTTAAGTGAGAGTTAATAGGGATTTCTTATATGCATATTGACTTTGGAAACCAAATCTTAGTTATCTTTAAAAGAGTGTGGTATTAATTAGGGATTTTTATCTCTTTGTTTGAAGCATGAGAAAATGCATTAATCAACACTTTTATTAAGCATATATTTAAAATAATTAATTAAAATTGGGAATTGTATCAGAAAATTAGAGAACGTTTTTTGAATGAAGTTAATATGGACTAAATTAAGATAAAAATTAGAAAATTAATTAAATTTAAAAATATTATTGCATGTATCTATATAATAAGCCTTATATTTTTCTCAAATTGGTTATAAAATGTTAATTATAAACATAATGAAAAAAATACAAATAAAAAATAATAATATTTATGAATTGTAAAGTAATTTTCAAAAAATTCTGCGGAGTCTGTCTATTAAAAATGTTAAGTGATATATTTTGTTCTTTTGTAGTTCAGACACTAAGCATATAAAATTGGGTACTTTTTTATATGGAGCTATGATAAAATTATCGCTTTCACAGCTCCTATTTCTTTGTATCCTTTTGGTCACATAATTAAAAAGCTTTGGGTTCCATGGCCTGAAAATTAAAGTACGATGTTTATATAGTTTCGTTTGGAATTGGACTTCACTATATTCTCTATAAGTCATGTCATTAAATTATGAAGTTGATAATCATTAATATCTAGATTAAAATGTTTTGATTGCTAATATAGCCAATTTATAAAATTGTTCAGTTTGATTAGTTTTTGATTTTAAAAAATGAATGAACTGAATATTCAATTCTATTGTGTCCCTTTCTAGGATAATAATATTTTTCATACAATTATTTATTCTTTTCTTGCATATCTTTATTTAAATAACTAGTATTTTCTTTCTTTATTATTTTAATATTCACTGTTAAATGAAGAAATTATTTAATTATCTTGTAAACTCTTATATTTAGGAAGGTATTTCTTGATAATTTTTTTTGAAATAATAAAAAAAATATATTAAATATTTTTCCTGTTAAAAATATATTTAAAAAAAAGGTGTGGCATTTAGTTGTAAACTTCATTGTAAATTTTTAAAAGAAACCTATAACATATTTTTCTTTATTTTTGTTTTTATCTCTATCAACCTATCTGCTTTTAAAAAATATCATAAATTCTTTCTCTCTTTTTTTATCTGTAGTGTACCCAATAAGGGTATCTTCACTTCCTGTTGCTAAGCTATTTTTTTTTAAAGAATTTTCTTTTTGAAAAGTATTTGAAACTTGATTTTATGCTGATAAGAAATGATAGCAGTGAGATTCAAATTAGCTATAATTCTTTTTTTAGCTGTAATTCTTTTAAATACATTGCAAAAAGAAGTTAATTGAAAATCTTTGTTTTTAACTATGTTAGCATGTTTTTTAAGAGAAGTCTCATGAAATTGAATATGGAGCCTCAAAATTGAAATTAATTTATTCCTTATGCTTAATATATTACTATTTAATCCCTGAAAATAAAAAATAAAAAATCTCTGAAATTTAAAAGTAAAGAAGATATATAATGTGTATTCTATAACTAGTATTGTATTTGAACTTAAAATATAATTGTTTGACTGAAGCAATTCATTTGGCATCTTAGTTTATAGGATATACATATTTAATTTTATCTAACATCTGATGAGCTTACATGAATATAATTTACTTTTTATCTGTTTATATGACTTTAATACTATTTTATCATGATTCTAATAGTGTAATCAAAACATTTTGGTCCTGCTTTTCATTTTTCATTCATTTTGTTGTGAAGAAAATTTGAGTGTAATTTGTTTCTTTTTTAAAAAGGCCAAAAGTCACTTGTGGAGTAGCATCATCTTTAAAAGTAATTGCAATCATGAATTAAATCTAATGATCTATTTGAAAAATAATGAAACATGACTTAAAATGAAATAAAAGTTTACAGATGTTATTAGAAAGGAATCCGAGCCTTAATCATTAGAATAAACACAGTAAATGTGTTCATCAATAAATGCAAATCATACAAAGAAAATATTGACATCACATTATCATTTATTTTTCTTTTTTAAATCAGTAAGAGGGCTTTCTTTGTTTTAAAAATGAGGCTGAAGAATTCCTAGATTAACAATTTAAATGAAGCTCTCATTATATGAATAAGAAAAATATTAAGAATATAAATATTATATTTTGAAGGCTATGGGTAAAAAGAATTGATTGCATTCATAAAATATTTATAATATGCTTTTTCTGAAAGCTATAATTAGTTTAATTTTAAAAAATGATAAATAATGCTATGGACAATTTATTTATAAAACAGTCAACTTTCTTTCTCTATTATTCATGATGTCTTATTAGGTAACTAAATGTCTCCCAATTGCAGCTGTTAATAAATTCTATTTTTAGTTATGAATTCTGAATGACTAAATTTTATTAATGATCAATGTATAGAGTGGAAATATAATTTTTTCTTATTCAAAAAAGGAAATTTTAATGACTGTTAATGCTTGAACTGTGTAAATGTAAAAAAATAAAAAAGTTGAGTTTGAGTCATTGAGATGACCTTTAAAAAAATTATTAACGTAGCCTAGAAAGAGAATTAAAAACAAATTGTTATAATTTTCAAATTTTCATTTAGTTGTATTGTAACCCAATATGATTTTTGGATTTTTTTTTAAATTCTTAAGATTTCCATACTTTTTTTTATTCTTAAGATTTCTATATCTTAACTGTAGCTGAACTTTAAATATTTTTATATTTTGTGAAACTGAATAAGATCTATTAAGAAATGAAAAAAATTAATATAATGAATAATTTTAAATGAAGTTTCTGGCTTTTTAAACAATTATTTATAATCTTACTAAAAAAATTAAATTTTTTCCTTGTAATTATCTCATAAAAACTGTTGCACAAAATCTGATATCTTCTTTTATATGTGTGACAGTATAAAATATTGAAGGTATGTCAGATGAAAGATAATTAAAAACCTTTTTTATATATGCATTTCACTTATATATATTCGTAAAGCTGCATAAAAAATGTGGTAATACTTCATGCTCTATTGTTATCTTTGAATTTTTTATATAAAAGAAGAGACATGGGAAAATATCTCTTTCATTTCTATTTTTCAAAGCTGAAATTGAAATTTCACATTGGGGGGGCAATCTAATATTTATTAGTCTTTATATATTAAAAATAATATTTACAAACTTTCAGTCTTCTCTTAAGAGCATAGAGGAATACTACACTCTGTATACCATTATTTAAATCATATAAATATATAATACATTGGATATACTGAAAATATATAGTATATCCAAAATGAAAAACCTGGACCAATCTGTAACTGACTTATAGATAAAAAAAAATGTTTAATACGGTAAAAGTCGCTTAATGTAATTACGGTTAATGATAATATTCATGTAATACTGTAGAAAAAAAAAACTGATCCTAAGCCAACGTATTAAAATATACATAAAAATATTCGTTTTAGTGAGTAAGTTTGTAGGAGGATCAAAAGTTGTTTTATTTTCAGCCCCCAACAGCGATGATTGTTCGCGAAATTTCTTGCCCCAATTATAAGAAAATATCTGTGACCCCCCCCATATCATGTAAGCTTGTAATCTGGATTAGGGTTTTCTGGATGGGTTTAAAGGAAAGCTAATTTGGCAGGTTTGGCTTGAAATCTGTCGAAAAGTCACGATCTCTTAAGTGCAATTAAATTAAAGAAAAAGAATTGATTCACTGTCAAAGCGGGACCTCCGAGAGCGATAAGAGCTCTATGGAAGAGATAACGCTCTTCTCGAAGGCTCCGGTCAAATACAGCAATATTTCTAAACCTTTATGAAAGTCTATGTAGAATGAGACAACGCAATGCGATTGTTTCTTTACAACCTCTGTACGTAAAATTTTGAAAAAACGTAATTTTTTTGTCATCAGAAGGAGCAGTAAAATCCAGCTTGCAGCCTCTTTCAAAAATTAGATAAAAGATTTCATTGTACGAAAATATGTAATTGAATTATTAAAGAATAATTGTCGATAAATAACAATCAGTTTTTTTTAAACCAAATTATTGTTAGATTCAAATGCCTCCCCCTTTTTCCCTTCCTCGATGAAATGAAAATATAGTTGTTCCTTCTCTATTCGGTTAACAACACATCATTTATGTTATAAAATTTCCTATTTCCCGAAGTGATTATATTAAATGGCAGCTATTGTATGTAAAGTTAGTATGTTTTAAAACTTTAAAGCGGGCTAGAATCGTTTTAATTGTGGAAAATTCTCTAAAAAGTAGGAAAAATTCAAAATATTAATAGGCACTTGCAAAAAAAAATCTATTGTAATTTTAATGTTGTAAATTAATCAAGGTTTAAACCTTAATTTACAGATACAGTTTGGAACATAAAAAAAGGAAGAAAAAAAAATCACATCAGCTAATATTACATCAAAGTCTGATTTTGAAACACTAAAAATAAGATAGACATAAGATTAGATATCAATCCGAAATATCAAAAAAATATGTCTACGATGTTTATCTTCTTTCCTTTAACGCTTCTGATAAACATTACATTTCATAATATATTTTCGGTTCTTAAATTTGTTTTGACTTAAGCTGTTCGAAATTCTGTTTTGATATAAAAGGTAAGATTCGATAAGAAAGTTAAGATTAAGACACCGAAAAAAAAGTATAATCTGAAAACATTCTTTGATATATACCGCAATCTACGTATTGTTCTTCCCAGGCAGCACATCCTTTAGAATAATAGTGTACAGTATTGTGCGATCTTGTATGACATTAAACAGTATTCCACAATATTAAACAATATTGCGAATATTGATCAATATTGTACAATACTTGTGTACTACTAGGGTTGGAAGATTTTCATGCAGGCCATTAATTACACATGTGTGTAATTGTGAACACAATCGCGTCATTTATCGACTAGCACATTAACTAACATTGCGATTTAATTCAACACCGCTACAACTCGGTTTTCTTTTCATTTGGGCAAACTTTATAATTTATAATACTGAAGGTGTTGAGAAATGATGGCTGGAAAATGTCACGAAGTGATTGATCACCGCTCTCTTTATCTTTGATTTTAATCCCTTTGGGAAAAAAAAGCATACAATCTTTACGAAGTTGTTCTATACGTTGATATTTTAGCAATATTGCATAATATTTTGTGCAGTTGAGATAATAGGGCCGTTCCTTTACACGAATTTAATAATATCCAAAGGAATTGTATTAATATAAACCAAGAAGGCAATATGCTCGATGCAAACTGAGAAGTATTTTTCAGAAACAGATTTTTTAAAACTAAATCAGATAACTTTCTCTTGTGTGTGTGTGTGTGTGTGCGTGCATGCATGCGTGCGTGCGTGCGCGCGCGCGCGTATTTCTTGCCTACAAACAGGAAATAAAATGTTTTGGGATATTTTATTCAAATTTATTTTCCATATAAAGAGCAGAGATTAAAATGACCGTAGTTCCAGTTAATCATGAAAGTATATGATCACTTTAATAAGGAATTTTCAGTCAAAATGTTTTTTAAAATCTTATTTATTTACAAAGTTTTACGATAGCAGGTTATGATCATAAATCTACCAACGTACACAGGCAAATTGGACCCTTTATTGGTCCAATTTGCCTGTGTACGTAATATGAAGCTTCCTTCAAATTGTCAGTAAACTGAACAAAGATCTAAGAACCCGGTTAACCACAATTAGAGGGGAAAGGAAGCCTATCTCCAGACGTGCACAGGTTTTTGGAATGGAGTTTAATAACGCGGGTCGTGTAAGTCTAGTTCCAACGACCTGCGAATCTTCAGGCGTTCCCCCATTTTACCCCACTTGGTGTTTTTTGATGATGTCTGTGGACGAGTCCGAAGTTTCTCCCAAATTGTCGGTAAAGTGTCCAGGCATCAAAGGAATCCTAGAAACCGAAAGAGGTTTAAAATGGGGAAACGCGTGGCCTGCTTGAAGATTCGTAGGTCGTTGGAACTAGGCTTAACGTCAAGTTCTTGTCACGCCTTGGGCAGACGTGTATTGCAATCATAATGCTATGATTCCGATAATGCAAAAGCTTATATAGCAGAATTGTCAAATTACCACGCGTGAGACTGCTGTTAAATTGTCTATAAGTTATCGATATAAGTGTCTTCAAGTTATCGATATAAAACTTGGTTTTGGCTTAAATTGTGTACAGTGAGTGCCTAAGAATGTTAATCCTTTACTAATCCATGAATTTATAAATTAAACTATCCGCGGTTTTCTTGTACGCTGGATCAATGTTTCAATAGCAATTATTTATAGATGTACTGCCCCACATGAATTGTAATTATAGAATTGTTATTAAAATTTCATTTCATTAGAGTAGTCTCCTTTTCATTTGGACATACTTTTTAGATGACTTGATAGCTGTCTATTATAAAAGAACCATAACAATCGTGTGAACGTTGTTTATTGTAATAAATATATTTTTTGTTTGCTTTTGATTCATAGTTAACCATTTGGTAATCACTTTAATGATAGTAATATGTTCTAATTTTCTGTAAAATATGAATTAAAACTATCATGAAGGATTTGTTTGTTCTTGCATTATGCTTAAGTTTCTCATAATGAAGATCTAATCTGGAAATTATATATCATGCGTTTAAACAATTATGTAAATTAACAAAAAAAAAAAATTCACATCCTTTTTTCTGTTACAGACAAGGATTTTTTTTTACTATCCTATCTTAGCATTAAAATCAAAAATGGGATACTCTGTTCATTTATTCTTTAAATGAAATGCAAAAAATTAGATTTATAATTTTAAATTTTTTAATTGAAATTACTATAGATAATTTCTTAAACGAAAGGTTGTTATACTTCAAACTGACGTTTAAAGCTGAGATTTCTAATCATGATATTACTAATAGCCAAACAGAAAGTTTTATCTTTTTTTATGAAACGAATTTTAACCTATTTTTTATTGCATTGAAATTAAATATACTTCTTCTAACCTATATTCCACAGTGGTCTAATCTATTTCTGAAATAAAATACTCAATATTTAAATTAACATATGAAAACACACTTTAACACTTTTCATTTTATTTAACATATTTACTTATTTAAAATTGTAAGCAAAAAACTTTTTAATTCAAAATCATAATAAAATTACTATAGTCAATTTTTAATCGCTTTCTTATAAACAGAGCTAGTTGCTATCGTCCATTTATCCTATTGGATAAAACATCCTGTATGCATAACTTGAAGATGGAATGGCAATCCAATAAATCGCCATCACTTTCTTGCTGTGATTGCAATATCCTAAACAGCCGTTTGGCATACCCAAAAATATTTATGAATCTAGTATTGAAAGATTTTAACGTTGCAGCATTTCTCTCTATGATTGTTTCGGTAACAGACTTAAACTTAATAAATACGCTTGCTAGGGTCTTGTGCATTGGGTTTCTTCGAATTGGAATATAAGTGCTGGATTCATTTCAACCCAAAATTATATCAGTATACCTTGAAGAAATTGTTCTAAATTTATCAAGACATTTAGTCTTTTTTCTTCCTCCCTCCCCCATCTTCCGCTATTAGTGTAATCACTATCTTTATGTTCTTTAAATACATTGCCACGGTTATAGAGTGGAGGGAAAAAAGCTTCCGATTTTTTCTCTCTCTGTTGATTATACCGCTTGTTTATCTCAACAGTTTGATTTTTTAAAAAAAATATTGTCGAGTTCTTTGACCCCTTTCTTCGATTAAATTTAACGTTTTTCTATGATAACAATAAACCAATGAAATTATTTCCACGCCATATTAAGTTTTTTTAAAAATTTAGCATTGCTATGATGCCAGTTCGATACCTTCCTATTTTAAATTCAGTCTCCCCCCTTTTTTAAACTGTAGTTTGCTTAATTTGTCATCAATTGAAGGCATTCAATATTATTAATAGCTAGATGACTTTGGTGATCGCCTGATTATTCTTGATTTTTCATGATTTTGTCAATATATAAATAATTATGAGTTTTTAAAGCCGTGATATTATAATGACCCTACATGTACAGTGGCACAAACAATTGAGTATACACCTTACTTTTACTTGATAAATCCAACTTTCAATCGAAATAACACATTAACTAGAAGTGCAAACGTGTTTTTATTTTCACACGGAACAAAAGGGTTAATTGACAGTAAAAATAACGAAAATCAACAAAAAAATATCTAAAATTAAAAATTTCACAAGCATTTGAAATAAACATACAGATTTTTTCCTCAAAAAATTAAGGGTACACCAATAAAATTTTTGTTTAACTACCACTAGATTTTTTTTCTACTTGTTACTGTAATAGCCTAAGTTTGATCAATTTTATCTTAAACCTTTTCGGCTTCTACTTTTGTCTTTTGAAGTTGGTTATGTGAATTTAAAATCGCAATTTTAAATGGAAAATGGGTCCTCGGAGAGAGACCAGTATTGATGTAAGAAAATTTATATTAAGGTTATTTAAGAAAGGAAAATCTTATGGTGAAATTGCTGAAATTGTCGGTAGAAGCCACTCGTGTGTCCAGAAAATCATTGGAAGATTTAAAAGCGATGGTTTAATTGAAAATAAAAGTTCATAAGCTTACAAAATCAGAAAAAGCCTTTGGAAGAAAGTTATATTTAGTGACGAAAGTAAATTCATCACTTTGGGGAGTGATGGCAGTCGCACCGTTTGGAGAAAGCCGAACACCGCTTTCCAAAAAATTCACGTCCTACATTTAAACATGGTGGTGGCTCCGTCATGGTTTGGGGTTGTATGGCTTCAAATGGGGTAGGAAATTTAGTTTTTATAGATGTAATAATGGATCATAAGCTTTATATAGATATACTCAACAACAATCTTAAAGAAAGTGAAAAAATTGGGTTTAGATGGGAATTTTATTTTTCAGCAAGACAACGACCCAAACCAGCAAACATACGGCACGTAATGTCAAAATGCGATGTCTTTTTCATTGTAAACATCAATTGCACACACCACTACAGTTCCCTAACATCAATGTCATAGAAAATTTGTGGGCCACACCCGAAATAACTGTCCAAAAACACCAAATTAGAGAACAAAGCTCATTTAAAGCAAGTGTTACAAAAAGAATGGAATAAAATATCTCCACATACCATCAAAAAATTGGTCGAATCGGCACCAAGACGTTTGAAGGACATTATAAAAGCCAAAGGACATGCAACCAAATATTGACACTGTTTTTGTATGCAACATGTCACGCAAATTTTATTGGTGTATCCTTAATTTTTTTAGGTAAAAATCTGCCTATGTTTATTTTAAATACTTGTGAAATTTTTAATTACTGTAAATTAACCCTTTTGTTCTGTCAATTAACCCTTTTGTTCCGTGTGAAAATAAAAACACGTTTGCACTTCTAGTTAATGTGTTATTTCGATTGAAAGTTGGATTTATCAAGTAAAAGTAACGTGCATCCTCAATTGTTTGTGCCACTGTATATAGTAAGCAATAATCATACGCGTATACAGTAAGTAAATCGAGTGTAGCTCCCTCATAGAATCGAGCTCCACAACTTCATAGCGTCATTGGAAATTTAAATGTTTAGGTAATCTATTTAAAATTCCTTTTCCGGTTTGTTTGTTTATTTGTTTTTTTTCTCCGATGTTGTAATTTTACTTTCTGATTCTTCAAGTAAATCGCAAAGATGATAAGTAGAATCTTTTTTCTTAAGCTTCCAATAATGTAAGAAAATCGCGCGATTAAATAATTTACGAATCGATGAAAACGAATTCAATTTCATATCAACAACCAGACATGAGATATTTCCTGGGATTTCAGAGATTCCGAATTTATTATTTTTGAAATCAGACTTTTTTTTTTCTTTTCGACTTTCTTTTATCCTTAATATAGAGAAAGTATAGTAATCGTCAAAAAATCCGAACTCGTGATTTTGACCAATCGCCACGTTTTGTATTTTTCCTGTGTTCGAAAAACATTCCTTGAAAATGTCTGTCTATCTGTGACAAAGGTAACTCAAAAAAAGATTTGATGTAAAAGATAGAGCGATTGGTACCGTCTTTATACCAAACTTGCAGGTTTCTATCAGATTTTAAGTAAATTTTGACCAGAGGAAGTCCATCTGTTTGAATGTAATTTAACACGACAATTATAAAGCGAAATGAACTATATAGATAAAGTTTTGTGCATATTTAAAACCTGCAGTGTACACACCTGTCAAATTGTAAGCCAAATTCAACTATGAATTGACTATTTGTCGTCGCTTTTTAATATTCAGTAATGAGTAAACGCGATAATTCAAAAGCGCAATGATTGAAATGTACCAAATTTAATATGGTTTTTGTGATTCAAGTACAATTTTCTATCAAATTTTTTGTTTCAATTGGGTGAGAAAAATATGTCTAAAGCACAAATTTGAATTTTGGTGACTAATAACGCATGCCAGGGGTTAATTGTCTAATAACTCGCCAAGAATGACACGATAGATTCGGTAGAAATTTTAAATTCACTCCCACCCTAGTTAATATTTCATTTGTAATGTACGTCAATGCAACGTAAGGCGTTCTTAGGCATTACAAATTTATTTAGAGAAGGTGAGAAAGTCTTGGAGGGACAACTCCCTTTGGCTGTGCTAAAATTCTACAATAGTTTTAATGTCTAAAGCACTTTTTGTATAAATTTATAAATTTTATTTTTTAATGAATCGCAATTATTTTATTTCTTGGTCATATATATTTATTTTATTTTACTCAGTGTTTATTTAATTATTTTAGGAATTTCAGTTTCCCCCCCCCATATCTATGTCATAACTACTCAATAAAATTCATTGAATAGATTTGTCATGCAATTGTCAGATATTGGTTTCGCTGAGTTAAACGGTATAGGTTAATTCAGATATAAGGCATGAAAACACACATTCGCCTTTATTATTAGAATAATGTCGTCTGCTAAATTATGACGAATTATTAATAAGTAGAGAATAGCAATTGGACTCATTTTTTATATTTATTTCATTGTAAGAAATCTACAGACTAGCGATTTCAGATCTTGTTACTGTCATTCTTCATGAGATTTTATAGTAAACTAGCATTCCCGTCGCCGGCATTGCTCGGGTAATGGAATTAGCAGGGACTAACAATGCTTGGTACACCTAGTTACGAAAATCCCCTATAATAATGATATATTACTTTTAACTTTTTCTAATTTTGGGACAGTCCTGGGAGCCCTGGACTCCTTATATATATA